>JAOVVF010000044.1:17661358-17686218 GCA_028565595.1 Duopalatinus emarginatus
TATATAATCGCTGATTTCAACATGCCAAAATTGTGAAATAATAATAATAATAATAATAATAATAATAATAATAATAACAACAACAACAACAATAATAATAATGCTCTTCAGCTGTGCTTGTGGTCATATCCCCACATTTGGATACCTGTTTTGTTTTTTTTGTGTTTTTTTTTTAAAACTACAGAGAGCACAATTCTAAACAGACCGAGAGACAGAAACAGAGACATTAAGAGGTAGATTTGCCATTGTGGATGCAGATGGAGCCCAGTATGGTTGGGTGTGGTTGACTGAAGGGCTGAGGAACACATGGAGGGATGACAACTGAGGTCAGGTGATCTGAGCTGTTCCTCTTGGAAAGTGCTGAGAGTAGAAAAGAAGAATGTGAGGTGTGTGTAATGTGTGCGTGTGAGCGCACCCATTTGCTACATGATTCAGTTCCGGTATTGCTGCTAATGTCTGTATGGCAGAGTGAGAGATAGGGGTATGGTAGGGCCTCAGAACCCATATGTCTTGTGTTGCTCAAACCAGAGTCAGCTTCTTTAGCCAGTAAGAGGAGCAGATGAGAGAGAACAAGATGCATCTCCTCACCCAAACACTCTTTAAAGCAACCACACACGCACGCAAATCCGGCTGCATGGCACGGCCTGTGCACAGTGATCCTCTACTTCCTGAGGAAGCGTTGGGCCAGTATGGCTGCGTCTAGAGGGCTGACAGGCTGAGCATCATGACCCAGGCGCCTCACTGGTGGCACACTGCTGAACTGCCTCTTGGTCAGGAAGCTCTTGGCCTCATGGATAGTGTTCTTCTCCTCAGCTAGCAGCAGCTGTTGGCGCATGTAGTTCTCAAACTCGTACTGTGACGACTCTTCAGTTACCTTCACCTGAACAACACAGAGAAATATGAAGCATATACACAGACAAGAATTCCTCTGTAGCGATTCACAATTTTTGACACCAAACAGCCATCAGAGCACTGACCTCCTGCAGGTGCTCAGGTTGGTTAAGCTGGTCATCAATGTCTGGTACTACCTGCAGTGGACCGCTCATAGATGATACAGAATGCCTACAAAAAACATGATCAAAGAAACTCAGGATCCATTTTGTTTGTGATAGACATACAGATACAGAACTGTCCATGCTGTATTAGGGTTAGTCAGCTGTTTGTCAGCTGCATTTCAGGGATAGAAGAAATTATATTGCACAAGAAGATACTGAAGGCCCTCTATTTCTTGGAAATGTCTCAATTTCTTCTCATTTCTTCCTTCAATTGTGATTCATAGTAAAGACACACACCAGCTGCCTTTTCCATTACATCACACCCACATGTTAAACTCTACTGAGTCACTGGCCACTGGCTGAACTGGCAGTCACTTGTGGGGGTCATCCATAGAAAAGCACTTGTTATATATTTACTGGTGGATGCTACATAGGTATGCACATTTTGGTTTTCTTTACAGCTCCAGAGACAAAATAAGCGAGATCATTCAGCACCTGCACAATAATGTTAAAGATACAGTTCTTTCATTGTCTGGAACTGAATTATTTTATGTGAAATAGGTTTAAAGAAAGCTTACTCAAAACCATTTTGAAATGTACTCCCAGGTTCTCGGAACTAAAAACAAAGTAAATCTACACAACACAACTAAAAATGCACATGCACAGGTTGCAATATAATGTGTGCTGGACCAATGAGCAAGATGATTTTTTTTACCTTGGCCTATCGAATATAGCTTAAGATTACGCTCACAGTGGCCATCTTAAAAAGCAAATCTAAAGACTTTTGTTGACATGAGCAGGTTTCTTAATAAAAATCATTACAGTTGCTCTTTAAGAGTGGCACTATTTAAAGGAGAGGATGTTAGCAGGAACCAGAGAAGCTAGGAGACAGCATGACACTTACCAGGAGGCAATGATTCCACTGAGAGACTCGAGCACCTCTGCTGCAGTCAGTCTCTGCTGGGGATCCAGCACCAGCAGCTTACGAATCAAACAGACTGTATTTTCTGACACGCGTCCATCCCTGCACGAGAGTGAATGCATGGCAGAAACTAATTAAACCAAAACATACTGATGAACACATTTTTATTTCTAAATATATTTTTCAAAAATAATATTGACTATTTTCACTTTGAATTTCAGAGAAGCAGTCAAAACATTGGTTTATTTGTGCTTTTAAGAAAATCCTCCTAAGTAAAACTCTTGGTGGTCTAGCTGGTTCTCAAACTGAAACTATTGACCTATATCTGCAGGATTTTATGCACAGTGCTGATGACAGATGACTGGCTGATAATTTCATGACTGCATTGATTAACAGGCGTTCTTAATATAGCAGTCAGTCAGTGTATGTTACCTGTACTTGGTCGTGCCTATACAGGGATAGAGAATTAAAAAACAAAAAAAAATTGGGGAACAGGAGTTAAAGTACACGTGTATCACTTACTCTGGGATGGAGTACTCCGCAGCCTTGATCTTGCGAAAGAGCTCTTGAGGTATGCTGTCGTAAAAGGGGAACTGGCCATAGAGCATAGTGAACAGCACTACCCCGAGAGCCCACATATCACTGGGCTTCCCACGGTAAGGACGACCTGTAAAGGTATGCAACATAGTTAGGTCTTAATTTCAGAAATAACCATTGGTGCTATAAACAGTTTTACTATAAATTTCAGAAGTTTCCAGAACTAGAATAGGGCAAACCCTGTTCTTAGTATACTTATATATAAATAAACATGCTTACTGCCCTGGTACTGATCTGTGCAAGACATGAATCAGTGAAATAGTGATAAAAATTGTCAGTGTACTGCAAATTATACAAAGAGATGACCACAAAAGTTACAACAGCAAGACGGATGTCCTGTTTATGACCAGCAGAAAAGCATGAGTCACGACTAATGACAGCCTCAGTATCATCACCTTTACCATATCCTGTGCACAAGCTACATGTTTACACTGAAGCTGCATAGTGACACCACCCACAGTATATACTTTTCTATTTCATGTATATTAAAAAATAAAACCATACAAATAAAATTTAAAATATGCACTAAAGCAAGAAAGCAGAAGAAGGAAAAACAAAGTAAAAGACAGAAAGAAAGAAAATGGAAGATGGGAAGGACAGCAAGAGAGAGAGGAGGAAGCAGGAGGAGTTTCCCCTCAGGATGACTCATTACAATGACTCATTTAGGCAGTGCTTCATTGTTTTTTAGTCACGTTCTGCTGAGCTACGAGTCCTTTGTTTTCATGTGAACAGAGAAGTGCAAACAAACATTGAACTATTTACTCCAACGGACAATACTACAGTAGGTTGCACCTAGAAGCTACTGAAAAACAAACCTGGGAAACTGTGTTTGGTTAGCTGATGACCATAAGAGCTAAAAGGAAGGCAGCGTTCTTGCAAAATTTCATGTAAAACCTACACAACCTAAACAATATTCACTCACAAAGCTGTCCCAGTTCTAGTTCAACAATAGTGTTCTCAAAGTGGGTCAAGAGCACCAAATCCAAAAACCTACACCTATTTAAAAAAAAAAAAAAAAAAAAAAAAAAGAGACCTTTAGTCTCATGACAATTTGAATAAATGAGTTCTGTTGGTGCAGAGGTTTAGAAATGAAAAACTCAATGGCTCTGGCAACAGCTTTACGGTGGGGTTAAGGGATCCAGAATCTATCCTGGAATCACTACCTGTGAGGTGAGAATACACCCTGGATGGGACACCAGTTCACACATTTACATAATCACTCAGACTTTACCTTTACACCTGAGGGCAATTTATTTTAATCAGTTATCCTGATAAACATTTCTTATATAAAATAAAAAAGACCAAAAAGGAGGGGTCTATTGCTAATTATGTCCATTATTCCAATACAGTGGCTTCAAAGATCCACAGTGAATCGGTGGCTCACAAACAAGCAGTAATCTATACTGGGAATCTACAAGTTTTAGCCATGCTGTCATTTCTGGCATCAAACCTTGGAGGGTTTGATTATAGTGTGATGTGGAGTACGAATCATGGTGTCCCTTTCAGACTTGCATACACCAAACATCTTACCACTTAGGACGTCTGGGCTAATGTAGGCTGGGCTGCCTCTCTGGTCCTTCAGTAGATCCTCCTCACTCACTAAATGCTTGCCCAGGCAGAAGTTGGTGATTGTGATCCGATGAGTCCTGCAACACGTGCACAACACTTTATAAACACAATTGGTTTACAGACCAACAGTCAGTCAGACAGTTTTTGGCACTGCCTGTAAAGCAAAGTTTGGTTGACATGCATTATATGTGAGGAGCAGGATGCTACTCATGTAACAGATTCCAACAAAGTTAATTTCAAGCAGGAACAACTTAACTAATGGCCTTTAACCTTGTATGACAATAAAGGGAATTAATACATGTATAAAACAGGAAGAATTTAATATGCAAGGTTTATTTCAGTGAAATCTGAAATGGTCAACTGGTGATACATCAGGAAAAATCAGAGGATAAAAATCACGTGTACACAAACACACAGTGCTGATACCCACTGTTGCTAGACAAGCACTGAAAGTATCTGTACGAACATGTTTGGTATTTGTGTCTATGTCATCACGACTAAACTGACGTGGGTGGCAGAGATCCACACTGGCAAGTGAGAGACAACTGTAATAGCCTGTCTTTACACAGAGCAGAACTAAACATGACGGCACACACACAAGGAGCCATTTGAAAAACAAGTGAGTCAACCTGTGGCTTAGCACAACCACTTGGATGACTAACTCATCACAGTACACGGATGTGATGGGAGCGATTTCAATGCATGCATGCAAATAACACATGCAAAAAAAAAAAAAAAAAAAAAACCAACAAGGACACATGCATGGAACAAGCTGCTTAGTTTAAACGTTTGTTCCAACACAAAACTGTGCACAGGTCTCCCAGAAGCGCAGTCATTGTATCTCGTGACAGCGAAGCTTTATTCAGAATTCTTCCCTCAGTCACATCCTCTTCCTTCGCTTCCCTAAATCTCTCTCACTTTCACACCCTGACAATGACTCACATGAACATGGCTACACTAAGAACGCTTGCCGAAGCAACAGTTTTCCCAGGGAGAGCTTCTCGTTGACAAGGTCAGGTTCTTAAGCACAAACCCACCCTTTTGTTTGCCGAGTAGTACGTGGTAGGTTAAGATCAGTCTGATCTAAGGCATGTTTTACATTCTAGGTGATTAATCTTACTCAATCCTTGAATCCAATTAATCATGCATAGCATTGACAGTCAGGACAAAATGTACGGACAAAAACATAAGAAATGATTTGCCATGTTTTACATTATGACAAGATTCCTTCCAGCATACAGTATAAAAATTATTTTTTCAGCACAGATAATCTTCAATGCCTGCAGTTTTCCGATCCATCCTTCTGTCTAATTTTTCTCTTTTTTTGCCTCCATACAAAAATAGTAACAATGTCAAAAAGGCACATGATAAACCAGTCTTGAGTTTATTTTTTATAAGAACACTAGTCTGCATGTTCCACTCAGGAAGGTCCCTCAGGAAGCTTTGTTATTTTTTGCATGTGAGCAAACCGATAGCAGCCATTCCTCTGCTATTTGCTGTTGCAAATAGTAACAGCTGCACTGATGGGAAAAGATAAAATATTTTCTGTAAAGAAATCTGCGGCTTCCAGGCTGGTTTTTATGCTATAGGAAAAGCTAAAGAAATAAGCCAGGTTCCTTTTTTTAAATCAAAGTAACAACCTTCATTGTCCAGATTATAATGCCTGTTTAAACCAGCTTGCAGTAGGCACAAATACCTCTATAACAACCAAAAAGAGTGTTGAATCACAGATGTAGTGGACACACAACTGAAATGATGAAATCCATGGCTGTCGTTTCCCCACGAAAAACAACAAACTTCGGAATTGGGGGGTGGGGGGTTGTTTGCCTCTTTGTAGAAACAGGCTCTAAGGACCCCCAGTGACAGGCAAAGTGTGTGTGCTCAGCAGGACATGAGAGGGTGAAAGCAGCTGCTTGAGAGGTGTGAGTAAATGGACATCACAGTAGGAAGCCATACCTCACGTGGTGACCCCAAACAACACTTGCTAACAATCTACCATAGTGACAACAGCTGTATTTTTGGGCACATTCCAGCAGCCTCATACTTAACATAATCTTCAACTATTACAATCAGCTTTATTATAAGAGGTGTACAATTTTAGGGAGCATAAAAACTCACGCTCTAAGACACACAGATTGAAACAAACATTAAAAATTTTTTTAATTGAACAACGTAAAAATAAAAAAAACTAGCTGTCTTCAAATGGGAAAACCTAAACCTTGCTTAAAATAATCCTACAATCAATTACTTTTAAATTAATTCAAGTAATCATGGAGAAATTACTCAATTTGGTCATATCACCATAAGCATAACCAAGAGCTCAGGTTTCTTTTACTTGGACTTCATAAACAATAGCAAAAAAAAAACCCTTACACGGCTCTGGCCATACCAGAACAAGTGACCTCATCATGTAAGTTTGATTTTGTAATCAATTGAAGGAACAGGTTGAAAAGACTAAAGGGTATGCGGAAAAACTGCAACAGCGAAAGATATGCCAGAGTGAAATCCATGTGTGCGAGAGAGCGAGAAAGAAACTCATGTGTGTGACTCAACCCAGAGTTATGGATTCTTTGGCATCATTCTGTATTGTCTCCAGCTGGGACACAGTGTTCTGCTCTCCAGTTCCACAGAGCCAGGCACAGACACTTTAAATCACCATAGGAGACATGAGAGTGTCTTTGTGCGATTGTGTAATGAAATTATTGGTGCTTCATGTGCTGCTTCTGATTGTTATAATTCATTTATTCCTTGCTGACAATTCAGCATCTTGTTGAGAAGTACAATTATTTGATGGATCATTTGATCATTGAATATCTGTACATACATCATCTTTGACTAATTCTACTCAGTGTGTGTACACACATTAGGTCTGAAAAGCAACTATTCATGACACACAAGAGTTGGTAAGTTATAAGCTGCCATTGAGGAGAGATATACTTGTTAGACTCACACAGTACAGCAGTGTGTGTTCCAAGTTTAGACTAGTAGTGGGAGTCTCGCATGGTAACAACCTGGCCTGGTCATAAGTGAACAGCCAAGTATTTTTGGTACAAAATACTCCTATTTGGTTTTAATAAAAAAAAAAACCAAACAAAAAAAACTTGACAAAAGATTCAGCTCGCAGTCAGTATCAGGAAGAGTTATTAACACCAGAGTTTAAATCCTGCAGGGTCTACAGGTTTTATTTCACTAGCTGATTTTACATAACCCATGTGTGGTTTTCCCCCCCATTACCATTTCCTTCTTCCAGAGAACGCATCATGGGCATGTTGCACATTGCCTTATCTTCACTGGAATAGACTCCCAAATCCCAACCACAGGACTGAATCACACCTTTATTCGCCTGAGCTTACAGCAGGTTAACAATGCCAGGCCACTCTCTGATGAACAAGCATTTGCTTCAAGTCTGCCCGAAGGCCATAATCGGCAGGTTAAAAAAACAAAAAGCAATCAGCAGGCAAGTCTTACCTTTTGTTAAGCACCATGTTTCCAAGCTTCAAGTCTCGGTGCACAATGTTCTTCTGCAGAGAAAAACAAATTCAGTTCAGATTATACTTTGCATTAAAAAAAAATAAAAACAACCCACAAAGCCACATAAAAAGGGCAGGAATCATAATTGCATTAGTCACCTTATGCAGAGCCTCAACCACTCGCACTACATCACAGAAGATGACGATGGCCTCACGCTCACTGAGTCTCTTCTCCTTGATAACATAGTGTTGAAGGTTGATGAGGTCTACTGTTTTGTCACTGAAGTCATGTGCACACAGGCAGTCCAGCACCAAACAGATCCGCTTTTTCATCCTGCGTGCTCGACTGGCCTCCATATCCTCAACAATCTCACAGGAGCGATCCTAAGAACCAAAGGAAAGTAATCAGTTCAAAAACTGTTTTAAACAAGTTTTATCCAAAGAAATACCTTTCCTGCAGTACTAAACAAAACATCAATCAAACAAGTGAGTCAAACTGCTGACAAAATGTACAAAACAAAAAAGGTACAGATGGGTATAATCAAGCAAATAATGGCAGAAAATAAACTATAGTGTACAGATGACATCAAATATTAAACATACAGGCATTCAAGAGGTGGCTCATGGTTTTATCCAAGGCACCAACATAAAACTCAACATCTAGTATGAAAAATGTAACAGAATTCTATGGCCTTTTAACAGATCAGTTAAATACAGAGTTGGACCCAAAACTGTCAGCGGCAGACAGACACCACTGTTTCACCTGAGATGTCACTTAACCCACTGTTGTTGACTCCTGTCATAATATTACACACAGATGGGTTTGGCATGATATTTTATTTCTGTACAACTGTGTAAAGGTTGTTTGAGTTCAGAAAAACACAAGGATTATTAAAATATAAAAGTGCAAGGCTTAAGACATAACGACTGCTCTGTTTAATAGCTGTTAAATCAGTACACAAGTAGAATTTAACTATTTAAATTAAGAAAAAAGTCCAACAATTTAACATTTTAATATATAAAAATGTACACACACACAAATAGCACCTGCCAAACAAATTTTACCAACCCTGGTCTAGTAATATAAAAGGGTTAGAATATGGCTGGGCATTGACTGCTAAATGTGAATGTGCTGAGAAAAGACTGCCTCTGCACACCTACAGGTTAACAATAGATTAGAAGCTCAGTGGACAGGAGTCATATTAACACAATCAGTAGTGTTTGACGGGCATCCTCAGCAACGCAGTACATGTGTGAAGCCTTGCATTGCTTAAAGAAGAGTAGCATAGGCAATGGCAGCAGTGCTGATGAGTGAGTGGGAAAAGAATGCCTGGTTCAAACAGAAACTAAACTAACTGATGAGTCATACCAAGTGCTGTGGAAAGAAATGTTCCTGTCAAAGTAATGTTTACATTACAAATTACACAGGAAGAGCCGGAACAGGACTTTGTGGAACAAACCAAGCTCAATCTCAACAGCTGCAAAAAAGAATTTGATATATGGCATAACAACTTCACATAACAGATTTGCATTAAAGCCTCATCATTTAACCATTAATCTCAGCTGTAGGTATCTGCCTTGCATTTGTTTTGACTATACCTGAAAAAGGCCATGGTGATGCACCACTCCATCCTGATTGTGAAGAAGAGAGAGCAATGAGTACTCGGTGTGCAACAGCATCTTGCCTTGCCTTTCCTCCTGTGTCTCACCAGACGAGTCTGCGCGTTCCTCCAGGGTCAAAATCTAAAGATGGGTCAAAGCAAAAAGGTCATGACCTCAATAGATCATGTCCTAATGCATTCACATGTTCTCAACAACCTCTTCTTCAAAGTTGTTTTCCCTGTGATGTTGACAAACTGATAAAATCTTTAGTCAAACAGAATTTGCATTGAATGAAACCTACACAACACTAGGCTTAAGAATGGGGTTAAAGGGTTTATATGGGGCAGTGTCTCTACAGGCTTGTTATCTAATAGCACCCATAAAGCAAGTGAATTGCTGGATCAGGCAGGTCTCTTATAGGAGGTCATAAACAAGGTCTGTTTAGAAGGTCAGAGTTCACACTACCTCTAAAACAAAAGCACTGGAATCACATACTGGTTAAAAATCATCATTGCACTCACTTTTAGCTGGTAGAAATCATCTGTTCCATCTCTCCTGGCCAGACACTGCACTATGCTCTGCACAGGAGAGTTTCCCAGTCGAGGCCCTGTTAGGAGAGAGCGATGGAAAGGTTTTTCAACTGGTGTTGGACCAAATGGTACAGTTTGTACAGTAACCAGCAATTTTACACTGGCCCAAATGTACACTTACTTATAATGCATTTCTTAAAATGCTATTATTTTTATTGTACATTACTATACACCCATATACATTAAAGTGCATTCAAATCTTATTGCAGAAGAACATCTCACCACCTTTATTTTAAAGTTTCATGATCACATTTTTCAGCCCAGAGTCCATCTGACCTTTACTAGCGCACACACATGAAACTAAACTTTTCAGTCATTACCCTCAGGTCTCTTACCCAAGACAAAGGGTCCAGCTCTCTTAGCATTGTTGCCAGATATCCCAGGACAAAGGAGCTTGCTCGCCCTGCCGGACGATTCCCCTGCCCCTCTCTCTGCAACACGGCGTCTAGACATTCTGCAGATCTGCAGACAAAAGAAGCAAAAAGCATTTAAATATCAAATTACATGAAAACTAGCAAACATTCATTCAATATTATGCCACACAGCAAATAATATAGAACAAGTCCTGT
The DNA here is from genome assembly GCA_028565595.1 of Duopalatinus emarginatus. Classification (NCBI taxonomy): domain Eukaryota; kingdom Metazoa; phylum Chordata; class Actinopteri; order Siluriformes; family Pimelodidae; genus Duopalatinus; species Duopalatinus emarginatus. Next base: position 17,671,673 of record JAOVVF010000044.1, read on the forward strand.
GTGTAGACATCAGTCACCTACGTAATACTATAGTATGCTGACTGACAGAGGGAACCTGGCTCACCACATACCAAATCAGAAAGAAAACATTCAGTACAGTGCTAATGAGGACCTCCAGTACACTGGCAGCAGAGGGTGAGTCACCAGCAGAAAAAAAAAAGACATTATGTGGGGGATGGGAGTTGGCTTTAGTAAGAGATAACCCCTCCCCACCACTTTACGACAATCACAAGATCTGCCAACAGCGGTAGCCCTGAATGAATGGCAGACCATCACAGGTCCATTTGCATCAAAAGAGAATGGCTGCTGGGGTGAACTCTCCTGATGAGACTGTAGCAAAACAATGAGAATAAATGCATGAATGTGTGATGCTGTGGACATTTAAATTCAGCAAGACTGTCTGCAAAAGAATGAGTAGTACAGCAGTATGCACAGACCAATGGGAGGGAAAAAGAGAGAGGCTTTATGGTGGATTGCAGTTTCAATACACCTTTACACACTTGTACCCTTTACAGTGAGTGGAGCATAATGCAGACAACACTACAAATTTGTCACTGTTCAAGTAGTACTTGAGTTTTACAAACAGTTTAAAACTGGACTATATTGAGATTTTACCAGCTGGGACTGAAGCATAACGTCTGAGGCCATATGTATACCAGGGGAAGTTTGACTATTTGTCTTGTCGAGAAACTGGTTTCTATAATTTGCTGAAACTCTCTCCTTAGTTCCTGTAAGAAGGAAGTACATGCCTAATATTAAAGTGTGATTCACATGGCAACTACGTGGTTCCCACTAACTAAAGACTAGACAGAAATAAAAAATATTATCTGTTAATACATATACTGGCTTGACGAATCAAAAGCCATAACAAAAGGAGAACATTTAGTAGTAGCCAGATCTCGGTCTACCCTAAACAGAGACCCGGGTTTTTAGCCTAAATGCAATAAGTCACATGAAGTGAGCAAATACCAAAAGTGCTGTTGATTTCTCAAACCTGATTCATCTGCAATAATAGCACTGCTCTGGCTGTAGTTCCTGCCTTAAAGGAAATCACATGTTTATACAAATGCTTTCCTTCTAAATGTTATTAAGACTAAAGTGACAATTCAGGGACCAACAACCTACAGAATCTGATAACAAACACATAATGTACTATTATACAAAGATTAAAAAGTCTCATTACTTAGAGAGAAGGGGGAAATGCACTGATATACACTGAAGTAACGTAAGCAATAACTGGAACTAACACTTAAACCATTTAAAGCTTTCAAGTGTACGCACAACGTGTTCATTAACAAATTACGAATTGTAATTGCTGGCAAATCTCTGTGGTAAAGGAAAATTGAAACACTTAGAGAAAGAGTGTTATAGGGAAATACGTAAATTAATTTCAGCCAATAAACACTCTGGAGTGGAAGTTTTATTTCCTATAATGACTTGTCACATCCTATTTTAGTCCTTACTTAACATTCAGTCACAGAATAATTAGATATTCTGGGTATAATTAATATCCTGGGTATACATTGTATACCTCTGAAAAAGAGGCAAAAAATAAAAATCCCTGAAATCTTTTGTGCACCAGCATACACAGCTCAGTCTAGATGGAGTAGGAGTTCAGTTGGCTACTATTGTACATAAATTCTCAGTTTCATCATCATGGACGCTTGTCTAGCTCCAGACTGTTGACAATGTGACAGACATGGTCTCGGTCTCTCTCTCTCTCTCTCACACACACACACACACACACACACACACACACACACACAGGCTAACCTATGAGACGTGTTAACAGGTTTTAATTGACAGCTTTGCACAATGACACCATGTCCACACATTTTCTTGCAAGGTTTGGACTTTTTTTTTTTTTCTGCAAACACACTGTAGTTTACAGTCAAGTCCACATGGAAACAGTATGTCTGTGTATAATCACCACAATACCATATGTTTAGAAAGTGCAGATTTCTTGATGCTATTGGCTTTCTGTGCCAATTCTATGTAGCTAATAGTCTAAAGCAGCCCTAAAGATATGTGAGATGATGTCACTGGTGTGTGTGTGTGTGTACTCCGCTTTGTAAACACATACCAGTCTCATTAAGCAGGCAGCTAAATTTAAAGCCACGAGTTTCAGCCATGTGTGTGGAATCACAAGACGAGACTGGATCAGCACTCATCCTTTAAATAAAACTTTTCAGATATATTTTAACAAAATAAAACCCAAAGCACCAGCATTTAACAGCAGACAGAGTAGCTGCCTACAATAACCAGAGAGCTCAGCTAACAATCAGCACCTGAAGCGTTTAGCTACACATTCCCATTACAGTCATGTGGTGTCCAGGAGGACAGTCAGCTAGTAGACATATTTTCTAGTTCACTCGGTCAAGTCTCCTGCAGTGCAAGACTCGCTAATGATTCTCACTGGAAGCGTTAGTTTAGCGGTGAGAGACTAGGAGCAGATCGGTCACAGGAAGAAAGGAACAGCGCTTAGGCTGCTGCGCTGTTAATTACACTGATAAGACTGAGTGCGATTCGGATTTGAGATAAGTTGGTCAATGATAGTTTGCATTTACACGTACATGTAAAACTGGTCAGTTTGTGGGAATGCATTTCGGTGTGTAGCCAAACAAAGGGTGTTTGGTGTGTTTGAGCTACGTACAGCTACCAATTCCAGCTGAGACTTTTAGCTAACTTACTCGAGGACAAAGCTAATCTCTCTGTTTAGCTCTGACCAGCACCACTTCACACAGTATTGTCTTTTTTAAACTATATGAGGTACTTACTAACCGGACACGACGAATTAGAAACGCGTAGTTATATCTTTCTAGCTAAGCAGCGAGTGTTAGCTCGGCTCTTTAACGTACTGACTGACGGGCCATTTAATAACTCACCTCTAGCTAAAAACCGCCGGGGGAATATCCTGTGTTGTCTACACGACCGCTGACATCTTTGTCCAAATCTTGGCCGAGGAGCGGTGCACTGACAGTTCCTCCACACCACAATGCAGTCTGTCTTTCAAAATGCACGTTTTTTTTTTTTTACAGCATTACCGAAACTGGTAATCAGGAAAAGCCTTCTTGGGACTGCTGATCACATCTTTCCATAGCAGCACCACCTGACAACGGAAATGACGCACGTAGGATAAGTGACAGTGCAGCTCAGCCAATAAAGGCGGAAGGCCCGCCCCCTTCGTAATGTGGCCAATTACATGCCTTGTCTTGCAGCTCGCTTGTGCAGTCGTTTTAACTTCTTTTCAAACAGTTGCTAAGTGATTTTAATAGTATAAACTTTGCGGTTTAATGTTAAGATAAAATAAATAGCTTTTTTTCTAGACTTCCGTTTGTTTTCTATGTGGTTTCATTCATTCTGTTCTGATTGTGAAGTAGCAATAAAAAATAAAAATAAAATAAACAAACAAACAAACACTAATTATGTGGTGAATCTTAGTAAACATGTCTTCACTGGTCAAAGACTGACAGGGCAAAGCTGGTCAACCAGCAGAGTGGAAACCTCTGAATTATTATTGTTAAGGTGACATAACCACAAGTTGTTTAAATATTTAATTTATTTGTACAGTCCTTTTAACAATGGACATTGTCCCAAAGCAGCTTTACAGAAGGGTTATACATGTATATAATTTTTAGAATTTTTATCCCTGATAAAATAAAATAACAGAACAGTAAGTCACAAAATCTCAAACATTTATTAAGCATGTAATTAGGAAGCTAACCAGCTTCAGTGATGGTCTAGCAGGTGACTCAGCTCAGACTGTGTGGTTACAGATGGTGGCTGGTCGGACCAGACTGCACTGACTTTAGCAGTTTAATTTTATTTCCTGCTGCTTTGTTGCTTTAAAAAAGGTAAACCAGCAAACTGCAGATGAACTGATGGTTGAGATGTAAAGACTAACAGCTTTCCATCTATCACATCTTGTCTGTATTCTTTCATGAATAAAACCCTTGAGAGGGGCTATTTTAGTGTCTTCTCACCAGCCCCAGCAGCTTCAGTTTAGAGTGGGCAGCTTGTCAACATACAAGTCATTTTTTATAACTGTTTTCATTTTCCTGCCTTGACTCAGCGCAGCTTTTGCATTTAGCAGTATGAAACTTATCAGCCGGTTGCTTAAAATTTGGACGACCCACAGATTTCTGGGTGGAAACTGGGTGAATCATATTTTGAGTAGGCTACCCTTAAGGGGAAGACACTTTTTTTTTTTTTTTTTTTTTTTTAAGAAAGCGAATATTAATACATAGCACAAAAATATATTGTAAAATGTAAGGATAAAAACACAGCACATGGTGTTACATTTAAACATCATTACTTATAAAATGAACTGTGGTGTAGTAGGGTCACTAGTTCGATAATGGGTTACTGTCTGTGTGGACAATCACAAAACATCCAGTAGGTGGACTGGCTAAACATAACTGTCATTGATTCTTTGTGGGGTGTGTGGTGATAGGCTGGCATTTCAGTATGTTCAGAGTGTTCAGAGGATGTTCCTGCTGTGTCCAGTGGTCCTGGGGTAGTCTCCAGTTTCACTGCAACCCTGACTGAAATAAAATGGTTACTGAAGATGAATGAATGATAGGCATGCCAGAAAAAGGTTACTCAACAACACTACAAAGATAATTCAAGGCCACAGGTAGTATCTCTGGCAGATTGTCATATTGCCTCAGCATATTTTGGCAGCCTTCCCTTTTTCCATGGCAGAAATAGAGAGCATGTGATTATGGTGTTTTATTTCACGATTTATCCCATTTCACTCTGATGTCAAAGGGAAACCACCTGCAATGCCACTAGTAACGTGCATCATGGTGAATTAAATGGCTGGACTGTGCTGCCATTAAACACACATGCAAATTAAGGTGAACAATAGGTCCTCAGCACTCCTTAAAGTAAACTGAAATATAGAAATGGAGACATGTTCACTGCTGTCATGGGTGTATTGAAGCGCGGAGCACATGCATATGTTTAAGAAGAACAAATAGGCACATGGATTGGAGTTCTCATTGGGAATGTATGTGACTCTGATTCATTCATTCATGTGTAGGAGCAGCATGTCTCTCCCACGACTATACAAATGAATAGAAGAGTTTCAGAATTGCTTATTAGCAAATGTCATGAAAAGCTGTACTGTGTTGGCTGTGTGGGTGAATGAGAGACAGGGTGGGCAGCAGGACATGATGACTAGTCTGAATCTTTAGCCAATGATCAGAGTGCACTGCTACAGGAGCAGACTGTCTGTTACTCACTGTGTGACAGGATTATCAAGAGAAAAAAGACATTCTCTGGCTGTAGGCCAACCAAGTAACTGATATAGGCTGTTCCAGTCTGAGAGTGTGCCATGCATCTTTTTCTTGGTGCATCTGCTTTACGTGTCAAAATAAAGGTTTCTTCCATATGGAGTTGTATAGAATATAGCAGATAGACCCACCAAAAAATAGAAGACATAATGGCAAAAGTAGGTAACTTATCAGTGCAAGATTTACAAATTGTTTTCACATACACCAGTAAGCAAAAATCACTGATGACTGTTGGAGTAGGGTTAACTGGGGATTCCTGTAACATGTTTTATTTTCTTAAGATAAATATGACTGATTCCAGTGAAAGGCTTTAGCAGGAAAATGTAAGCCAAAAATAGGAATATATATAATGAGTAATAAAAAATAGGAATATTGTTTGCATGTACATAGGGACGAGATAACATTCTGTTTTGCTCTTGGATTATCTGATACTGGTAACTGGGTCTGACTACACACAGAATACGGATCCAGCCTGATCAGCTTGTTGATCTTTTTGGTGTCAGCTGCTTTGACCTTACTGCTCCAGGAGACCACTATGATCCACACATATTTCTTTTACATATATTTTTTTTAAATATCTTAAAAATTAACACAAGTGTTGCTACTGTTAACACTAAACAGCATATTTTATTAGTATGAAGCACACTTTTTTTTGTTCCGAAGCATTTATTTGTGAATTATGTATAAATGAACATCATGAATAAATAAACAAACAGAAAATCAAATTAACCTTGTTAGTCCGTATTACATAAATGTATATGTGCATTTATTATACATAGTCAGAAGAAGGGTAAACATCTCCACATCTCTTCTTCAAATAGTAAAATAATAATAAAAAAATTCACATCAAATCTCTGAAAATGTATATTGAAGACTGAGGCCAGTTACAGGAGCTGTTTAGCACTCCAGTGCATTTCATGTAAAGGGACGATTCATGTATCTTTTTTAAAGGTCATTTGTGTGTGTGCGTGTGTGGTGTAGATCAAAGCATAAAAATGCAGGACTACAGAATAAACCCACAAGCAGAGACCCTTCAATTTGCTTGTTTTTATTTTAGAGACAGCTAACTGTAAGAGTTAACTGATTTTATCTAAAGTAATAGTATATTGATGATTTACAGATTATTTAGTGGTACACATATAATTACTTCACTTAAGGTTCACAAGTTGCCATGCATCCAGCCAAGCTTAAAATGATCAACATGATCCACATTTATTTAAGTACACATATGCTCACCCAGCAATGTGCACTATTTACTCTTTACACACATTTTCTGTTCTTTGATTATTCAAACAAATGTAAACATCATATTCCCATATGGGGACTTGACATAGACATACCCCTGTGTTTTGAGCTTCATTGCATTTTCATCAAGTTGTTGGACTATATATTGATTATCCAATGCAGAACACACATTCTGATGACATTGTATATTCTATGGTGCCTTTTTATGCTACTCTACACAAAACGCATCACAGTGTATCATTATAATGGTATGAGGTTATCATAGGAGTGGGATTAAGACTCATAAGAAATTGTAGTGGAAATGGGTATTAAAGCTTCCACATGGAGTTGGTATTGAGATACAGTACAAACTGGTAAAACACAGTTACACAAACTGCAAATCTTAAGCAATGTCATTATGATTTTGGAAAAGGTAATACTCAGACTACCCCAGTTCAGAGAGCACGACCACAGGACATTGTTTTCTCAAAAGTATTTTAGTTTCTTTTCTAGTTCCAGTCAGTAACAGCAACTGCTCAGACTTAAAGAATCCCCAACATTGGCTGCACCCAAACAGAATGGACAGTGTCTGACAATGATCAAACACAGTAGAAACACATATCAGCTCCCAGTTCTTGGTGTTGTAGGAGATGGCCGTTCTCTCGGCTCTCTGCGTGAGACAATGAAGCACACCATCCACAATCTAGACTGCTTTACATAAGCCGAATACATATTCACTCCACATTAGAGGCCATCCATCATAGCTAAAAGGTCATCACCTTTGCTGCTGGAACTTGGAACTGGCTCTTCGGCCTCGGTGAACTCTCCCATGATCTTTGCCAATTCTGCATTGGCCTGATTGTCCTGAAAACCAGTGAAGATAACCAATGAGATCATGAAGTACGTTTTCCTCATTAAGTGTTTTTATCTCAGCCAGTCTGCTGTTAAATGTTTGACAAGCCTATTTAGTTGATCTTGGTCAGAACATACCAGGATCATTTGCAGCAAGTTAATTTACTATACCTACTGGCTTGTGTTGTAAAGAATAAAAGGTGCATGCTGTTACAGAGAAATAATCAAGGACAGGGTGGTGTATAAGAGCCCTAAATGAAGAAGATTTAATTCCCCTTATACTGCAAGTTTGCCAACAATACAACTTTTAATTTATTACTGTAAAACATATACTACTGACAAGCATTTATAGTTACACTTATTTAGTTCCTTTTACCATTTATTATACAGCAACAATTAGTAGTCATTTTTTCACAAGTTAGTAAGACCAATAAAACACCAGGCAGCATGATGATTTAGAAAAACAGGAAAGTGGAAAATCGAAATATCCTCTGCCGAGAAGACATTCCCATGGCCACTTACTGACTCACAGGCCTTTTCTAATGGAGTACAAACCTTTTCTAATGGAGACTTCCTGCATAAATGCTAAAAAAATGCCTAAACAAAATCTTTACAGCATATCAGTTTTATATGTTTACAAGTTTATATGTCTTTCTTTGTTAAAAAGCAACACATCATTATATTATATATTATGTAGATCGTCTGCCATCTTGTACTATAGAAAGAAGAAATAGACCTTTTGACCCATCAAGATTCAAGAACACTGTGGTATAAGGAATAGCATAAATAGACACAACCAGCTACTACAGCTGTCACTCTAGACAAATTACTTACCTTTGTGGCTTGGATATGTATAACTCCATAAGAAAGCTCTGCCGGTCTTAATAGCAAAGCTTCCCTGTGAAAGATAAAAAAAACATTTTAATCATTCAAACAACCATTGTTTTTTCAGTGAAATAAAACCTTTGAATCCACCTCTGGTTCAAAGCAATAAAAGAACATCCAAATAACAACTCACTCTTCTTCCTCATCTGTAGCAAAGAGGTTGATACGAAAACCAGAGTCAGTGTGGCTTTGTTTTTGAACCTCCAAACCTCCCATTAGTTTGGCAAGCAGATTCAGCTCTTCTTTTGCCAGTGGGTTTGGTATTGTGTTGACCTGGGGTTAATGCACAGTAAATACAAAAAATATTTACTATATTTATTAAAGGTAATTCATTAAAGTATTACTGCTGAACAAACATACATGCTCTGTTTCTTAAATGATTAATTGAATTTGTTTGTATGCAGATATGTATTCATTCAACACTTACCTTAGTATGTTGTGAAGAAACTTTGGAGGTTCCAGACATGTGTGTCTCCACAGGGCGACTTACACTGTACCTGTTCAAGCCACAATGTTTCAAATCCATATCAAATTTCATGCTGATAAATCTAGCATGTTTTATAGAGCTTTATAAAACAGGTCTGCTGAAAGACTATTCTGATTGATTGATTTTCTCTCATAACCTGGCTCTTACAGTAGTTCCAGATACAATGTGCTTATTCAAATATGACACTGTTTCTATATTAACAATTTACACAGAAAATTGTATGATGCGCGATCCACATAAATGGATTTAAACAATGTGTGTAACCGTTTATATGGTAAAACATTCTGTGAGAAGATGCTTATTTTGATGTCAGCTTTTTTTTAACATTCACAGGTCAGTCTATATGTTTTCCATACATTATTTAATAACAAATAGCTATGGAATATTCAATTCAATTTTATTTGTATAGCGCTTCTAACAATGGACATTGTACCAAAGCAGCTTTATAGAAATAACGAAATGGGTTTAACATTTATAGCAATGAGATGCTGTTAACAGTAACTCTGCTTTTCATCGGGCTGCAACACACCACGTCTATAATTTCCCGTATCAGCATGCTCAGCTATGGTTTAACGATTTACATATTTAAATAAAACTAACAGATTTTATTGCAGGCTTTGAACATGAGGCTACACTTCAATGGGGAAACCCAAAGTAACTACACAGTTCCCCTGAACGTTTAGTGCTGCAGAGACACTCACATATTTGTGCCTAGTTTGATAACTCGGTCACCAAACAGCTCGAAAGAACCCTCACGGAGAGCAGCTGTGTAGTTTCCCCCATCACGAAACTGAAACCTCTTCACCTCCTCACCATTACAACTAAACATTCTGGAAACCAGGGAAAACAAATATAAGTGTTAAATAAGCACAACATTGTAACAATCACCCACCTGAAATATTGGATTTTACATAACATAAGAATTTTTCATGAAACAGCTGATAAATGTGTAGTCCTGCACTCAAAACATTTACAGAGCTAACCATGACATCTTGTTAGATATAGGAATTCTAATGAAACTGACTTAATTAGTGCTACCAGTTGTAATGAAACTGAGAAGGTTAGTTTACATCTGACAATGAAAATGTCACACTTTCTTGATAACAGGTAATTTTCCAGTTACTGCAGGAAATTTAAACAAAAAAGGGATACCGTATAAGTCCTGGGGTGTATGTGCCATATGGAACAGGTCCTGATGTAGGAAGTACAAAGCGTCCATTGGAGTTTTGTACTTTGTCCTTCAGAAATATGGATACCTATAAAAACAGCCAAATAGAATAATCTCTTGCATGAGCATATAACTAACAATGATTTATGCACACTTAATAATGCACTTAGACTGTTCACATATATATAAAAAGGTTGGCTTACTCGTATATGCATATCCTGAAAAAAGATGAGCAATGTTTGTCTAATTAGTTGAAATTCCCCACCAGATAAAGGAGTATATATCTGAAGGTAGGTATAAAGAACACATATGTTAAATATTTTACTTTCCAACTGTGATTAATATATTTGGCATATTAAATATAGAAATGACCCTATAAAATACAGTAATAAATCAAATATTTATAATATAGGAGAGTGGACCTACTTCTATGAGTTGCCTGTATGTGTCATCCACTTGGCTAAGAATGCTGGGGGTATCCCGCACAAAGTCCTTTATTGCATCCATGTGGTTAAAAGTCACAAGCAGTATATCTTTAGGACGAGGGCATAAAAGGACTTGATATTTAAATGCCATGGTCATCAAGTCATAAAGCTGGACAAGGGAAAAACACAAAGCAAATATATTTAAAGAAGGGACATTAACACACTCTAGAGGGAGCCATTTGGTATATAATTAGTCACTAGGGAACTTGCAAGAAACACACAGGTTATAATGTAAACTCCTGCAAAGGTTTAAGGATGCTTCCAGCAACAGTAAAGTCTAGCTTCACAATAAGAGCATACTATAATAAACCATACTATAATTATACTGTAATAAACATTTCTTTACAACAGAATCTCAGCACCCACATACTAATTCTACATCATACCCACACAGTTGTCCCTCAATTAGGAGAGCAAGTTAAATAAAGTTCTTCAAAGTAACCAATTACAAATACAGGGCCATTATAAATGACAAACATTTATGATGATGCCAGAATGTGTGAATAATATAATTATATCCTTCCCCAATAGACAAGACTAGTTTTGACTAGTATTCTATAATTATATAGTTTTCTGGAATATTATTTTTATTATAATTATAAACTGACACAATATTAAAGGTATGTTCTTGGGTTTTCAATACAAACCTCTTTTAATTATTTATTAATCTTTAGTAAGTGCTTTATCTTGTCAAGCTTGTGGCGGATCCGGCACCTATTCCTCTAGCACTTGGCTAAGGGCAACAATACACTGTGAATTGGTAACTAGTCCATCACAGGGCAACATGCACAAACATTTAATCACAACCAGTTATGTAGGTTATGTAGTTATTTTGTTTAACATGTTATGCTTACTACTTTAGATAATATCTTTATCTACACAATTTATAACCTTCTGCAAGACTGTATGTAGCTATGTATGATCAGATAACTCATATATATTCTATTTAGACATTATGGTACCTCTGTTTTAATTATAATGTACACACTTCTTGAACTGTTCTTGACTTTTTTTTATTCGTTATACGCTGCACCATGGTTCTACAAACACATTAATCTGACCTTACTGGATATGTGGGATGACTTAGAAGTTCAACAAACTTGTCTTGAACACATTACCTTGTCCATGCTGGCTTGGTTAAGTCTCATAATAGAGGCATGGGCAAGTCGATCAAAGACAGTTCTCAAAGCCTTCTTTGAGTACAGCTCTTGTGGCTTGAAGAGCTCCTCTAAGAATTTCTTGTTGAACATGGTCGTGATAATGTCATTCATCACTGTCAAATCACAGAACAGAGAAATAGAGAAAAAAAAAATAAGAGAAATTAAAGATAAGAATTACATTCATTTTAATGGAGCTAGAACCCAAGCAAGCAACATGCCATCTACAAGCTGAATAGCTTAAATAGTATATGGTCAAAGTCTGTTCCTGATATTTATACAACATTTATCTAATCATCTCCAATGTAATGTTGCTAGGTTATTGCATTGTAACAAAGTACTATTTCACTACTGTTCACTGAAGCAAGCTGGCATACATTATTTCAGCTGCCATACAACTGATGGCAAGTAATTTACAGCATCGTGTTCTGGTTCCTGCAGATGCTACTTTGCTATAAAGCGATTAGCAAATCAAGTGGGAAAACAACGATACCTCTTTTTCTGTCCTCCTCTATCCATTCTGCTACAGTGGCTATAAAGATTGCAAAAGGACACATTGAACACTTTTGTGAAAGCTATTGCTGGCTATACAGTCACCACAGTGACACCAGCCACTTATTTTGCCACTTCATGTCTGCATTTTTATGCAGACTTCTTCGAAAATGCATCATGGTTAAAGAAACGCTAGTTGTAAACTGTTGTATTTATAATTAGGTGTGTGCAACTAGCCAACTGGCCAACCAAGCCATGCAATTTTGCACTGATATTGTTTGGTCATTTTTTAAATGACTAACTGTTTTATTTTTTTTTTGTAAAGTCTGGTGTTAACTTTAGGGGTTCTGTAACTCAGCACCACCAAAGCCCTTAACCCTACTTAATTATATCTTGTCTCAACCATAAGTTGCATTGAATAAAAGAAATTCCCCCAAATAAGGTAACTGAGGTTGTGTTATGCATTACCTAATTAAATAATCATCTAAACCACTTATCCTACTGTGTCATTAGGGGTGCTGGAGTCTATCACAGTGATCATAGGGCAGAAGTAAGGGAAATATGCTAGACAGGTTGCCAGTCCATTGCTAGGCAGACAGACACATAGTCTCATTCACATCTAGGGGAAATTTTGTATCCCCAATTTTCATGACTGAATATCTTTTGAGGAAACTGTAGTTCCCAAAGGAAACCCATGCAGACACAGAAAGAACATACAAACTTTATACAGAAAAGAACCCTCAGTGCCCAGCTAGAGAATCGAACCCAGGCCCTTTTGCTGTCAGACAAAAGTGCTAACAATGCAAACAATAAACCCCTCCCAATTGTAGCAGTTGTTTGCTCTAACTTGGGGCTAATGTTTGATATTGAAAAGTGAAAGTGAACTATTTGCTTACTGTGCTTGCACACAGAGGAATGTAACCACAGCATTTAACCTGTCTGTGCAATGAAAAACACACACACACACACACACACACACGAGAGAGAACACTAGGGGACAGCAAACACACTTGCTGTCTTGCCCTGTGCAGGAATGGAACCTGGGACTTTCTGGTTCCCTAACGACAAGGCCACAGCTGCCACCTTTGGTGGACATTATGTGATTGCGAGCAGTGACTATTGTATTTATGAGTATTGTAGATATGAGTAGTGTATTTACTGTCTTGCTCTCTTTACAGGTTGTGCATAGTTTAAGAGTACTTTTAGGTTTTTTGGACATTCGATAAGTTTTATATTTGATACTCTATAGTTTATTTCTATACATGTATGCTGTATCTTGGCTTCACGTACTTGAATCCTGGTCTATCTGCACCAGCTTCGGATGTTCAGATGCTCATCTGCTAAATGGTGTAAATGTAAATGATTTAGGGATGCACAGATCCATATGAGCAGAGTGGCAGGACACAGAACTTTCATGTAAATACAGGATACCACTTGCGTTAAAGCACAGCACCGTTGTGACAGTTAAAGTGAAAGTGACTGATCTACTGCGCTTGAACACAGATGACTTTAACCTCTGCGTTTAACCCATCCATGCTGTGAAACACACATTAGTGAGTGCAAACACCGGGGGGATGGCTGTGAACACACTTGCCTGGGGAGCAGTTGGATGTTAGATGCCTTGCTCAAGGGCACTTCAGTCGTGTCTTGTCTGTACAAGGGATTGAACAGGCAACGTTTTGGTCACATGAGTGGTTCCCTAACCTGCAGCCTGTTCTGTTGATGTTATAAAGAAGCTTTGGTAAAAATATTAAAGCTGCTTTAAAACAGTCAGCTAGAGATATTTGATAATAATGTCGTGTTGAATATCACCATGTGTTGCTGATTACCGGCACGACATCACAAGACACAAGTAAAGACTAACAGAGGCATGTTATTGGTTTTCACAGTGCTCTCAGTTAGCCAGCTCTGCTCACACTGCTGCCAGTCCACTAGCTCTCATTACCTTTCTTAGCTTTGTCTGTTGGGATATTCTGAGCTCGAAGGCGCTGGTCCAAGATGTACAGCATTTCTCCTCCGAGATTAATGAACACAAGAGGCAGCGTTCGCGTCGACATCTTGCCGAGTTTCCTCCAAACCGCGTGTGGGCTCAGAAATATCGCGGATCTGTGCTACACTGCAGTGTTTAACGGCTGTAATAGATAAAGCGCAGGCAGAATGAGCGTCTGTGAGCGGCCACTCGGTTGCCAGGTCACGACAAACAAAAACCAATCAGAAATCACGTTACTGACTTGAGCCGTTCTACGTAGAGGAACACAGTGAATTCTGACAAGATGATAGGCTAGAGAGTAAGGCGAGTCCTGAATAACCACCTACAGTAGTGCACTACAGACGGCATATAAATCATGTAGTCTTCTGTACACTAAGTAGTGCACTTGCTGTGCTGCCAAAATGGTATTGTGGATTGTGTGTGCGTGTGTGCGTGTATATATATATATATATATATGTGTGTGTGTGTGTGTGTGTGTGTGTGTGTGTGTGTGTGTGTGTGTGTGTGTG
>JAOVVF010000044.1:17689854-17702051 GCA_028565595.1 Duopalatinus emarginatus
TGTGTGTGTGTGTGTGTGTGTGTGTGTGTGTGTGTGTGTGTGTGTGTGTGTGTGTGTGTGTGTGTGTGTGTGTCTTTTATGTTATTACATGCCTTTAACCGGGATGACAAACCTGTGGTTGATTCACAGTTGTAGCTAATTCAGTCATCTGGCCGTAACCACAAGCGTCAGCAGAAACAGTTCAGGAGGCCCACAGACAGGAAGGTAGTGTAATCATGTCATTTTATTATTAGGTCACTTGATTTTCTGAGAGGTCCAGCAGCTGGTTAGTCTGGGCTAGTGAGATCTGCATCTTTAGGTATCCTTATATTTGTTATAAGACAATAATGTGGCTAAACATTCCTTCACACCACGGATTGACTGTATTATCCCTGCCTGTAATGTACAGATCATTAAAATAAACAGACAAACATAAACAAATATCCCTAACATCGGCCATCCCCAATATCGGTACAGTCTTGCTAACTAACGTAAGAATATCACATAAAAGTCTGTGTGCTACTTGGTGTTTCTTTGTAATTGTTTGTCATCATATACATTTGTAAATTTTGAGTCTAAATGCCAAAGTATTTAGTTCTACTGATTCTACTGATGAGAAGCAAACTGAAAACTGCAAGTAAAAGGTACTTCATATCAATGGCTTTTATATATTTATGCCATTTATTAACACCTACAGTAATTAATACAATAATAAATAAAATATTTGGAAGGTAAGCATTACTAACAAATTTCTAAATTAGTGTTACTACTAGTGTGTAAATATTGTAATATGGTAATATGGTGCTACATTGAGTAAAAAAAGACACATTAAAATATCATTGAATAAAGGTGTTGCAAAGTAACATTTACTGAAGATTTTGTAATTAAATCCAGAGAGCATTATGAGTAACCGTTACTTAATTATATGCCTTATTCTAGGTAAATCATACTCCACATTTTTCAGTGTAGCCTATGACATGACTTAACATTGAGGCTCACCAAACCAAATTTAGATTAAAAAAAACCTTTTTCAACCGGTTCATGGGGAAAGAAGTTGAAATACACATGCCGTTAAAATGCAATCACCCATACAAAAGAGCACAGTTTCTAAACAGCCCAGTTTTGATGACTCTGTGTGTTTCAACATCAACTGTTAACTTGAAAGTGTTGCACAAATGAAGCCCTTCCTGAGCACTTCCTACTAAATGTAGACCTGGCTCATGTTCATGACGGGTGCTAATAATTCTGTAGGTGGCAGAACGGTTTGTCAGAACAACATCGGTGAATAGCTGTTAAAGTAACAAGGTTTCTGTTTGGAAACTTGGACATTTAAAGTTTATGAAGTGAGAAAATACAAGACATTGGGTGGTCTAGACCTTCTAAACCTCATTTTCACATTCCTGTTCTGGGGTTTAAAAAATACATGATGTTCTCCCTGCAGAAGTAATACATATGTGATATAAAATAATAGGAATGCTGAGGGATCACAATCTATAGAACGGATTGTGTGCAAAGCTTAAATAATCATTTTAAAATAATAATTTTTAAAATAATAAAATAGCCAATTATATCATAAATCAGTGCAATCTCAGCAATCCCTGTACCAGAGAATGCCGTAGAAACCTATACAGACATGGGGAGAACATGCAGAGAACAGCCTAAAACCTAAACTCAAAATTGAAAAAAGGGGCTCCTGGAGCTATGAGGCTGCAACACTACCCCCTGTGCTTGTGATTGTATACAATCTCCATCAGAGCTATCCCATGGTGGCACCTGGGGGCTAGGTGTTAGGGAACCGGTCTTGTAATCAGAAGGTCCTGGGTTCGATCCCTGCACAGGGCCAGACATGACTGAGGTGCCCTTGAGCAAGGTGCCCTCCCAACTGCTCCCTAGGTGCTGTGTTTTGGGGCTGCCACCCCACTCCGGGCACTGCCTCCTAATGTGTGTGTGTGTGTTTCACTGCACGGGTGGGTTAAATGTGGAGATCACATTCCTCTGTGTGCAAACACAATAGGCAAATAGTTCACTTTCACTTTCCTGTAGATCAAATGCAGATGTTTTCAAAATGTTGTTTTGACCCTTTCCACTTAACACAGAATATGCAGATTCTTGACAACTGATGAAAACAGCTGTTTCTTTCCTTCTGCCAACTCAACTCATAACTACTCTTTAGAGCTGGCTGCAGATCTTCTGGTGCTTTCAATATCTGTCGATTACTTCTGTAGTGTTTGCACCGACTACACTTTATCACTTTGGTAATGCTGCTATATAGACATTACAGTACATCAGCTTCAATCACTACTGCAGCCAGTTCTATTACAACATTCCCATATTCCTTTTAACAAATCTGCACTTGTTAACACAGTATTAAGTCATTTCATCTTCATTTTTATTTTTATTTTAAAAAGATCCACTTATAATCCCATTGCTTTATTTGCTTGACTGCATTCTAATGCTTTTGCTGTATCACTCGTCGTGAGGAATACTTGTTGTGCCCCTACTATCTTAGATGTTGTCCTGCCCTACACATTATTGTTTAGCTTATTGTTAAGCTGTACCAAACCCTATTACCACCAACAGTATTGTGTGACTTTAAAAGAAAAATTAATTTAGAGAAACAGTGATTTTTTTTCCCAGTATACTGTGATTCATGGTCACACCATTATGAAACCAAGCTGACCGTCAATAACTGACCGTCATATCCTGCTTTAAAAAGTCCTACATGAAGTAACAAACAAACCCTTTAAACAAATTTTTAAATGCACATTTCTACTACATATAGATCTAAAAAAAAATGCAGAACTAAAAGGCAGGAAGGGCTACTCAACAGAAATACACCAAATCAGCCACAACATTAACACCACCAAAACATCCACTGAAACAGCTTGCATGGACTCTGGATGTAGAAGTGGTATCTGGCACCAAGATATTAGCAACAGATCCTTCTGTGCATATTGCATTGGATTGGAACAGATAGGATAGCCTTTGTCCCCCCCAAAACCTTTTTGGGACCACTTTTCTGACCCAGTCATCTAATCTATTTGGCACTTGCCACTCAGATCCCTACACCGTGAGAAATGTATACTTTCTGCCTAATATATCCCATCCTGTGACAGGTGCCACTGTAACAAGATAATCTGTTCTTGTGGGGTGTTCCTAGTATCCAGTGGTTAAATAGTTAAATCTGCTGCTAATGCCTTGGTGCCAGAGAATGCCTTGGACACCACAGAATACATTCAGAGGTCTTGTGGAGTCCATACGCTGCTGAGCTACAGCTGTTTAGACAGGGAGTTAAAATGTTACAGCTGATCTGTGTATATTTCTCTTCTGTATGCATCTCATTCAGAAGTAAAGTTATAACATTTTCAATTCTGGTTTACATTTAAATAATTGATTCTAAACAAGTCACACCCAAGCCCACATTTATAAACTAAATCTCTGTCTCAGTCAAAGTCATTCACAGCATTTAAACATGAGAATTCATGTGACTAACCTCTATTTATGCTATCAGTGCTAGGGTAGTAATGGCTCAGACAAATTGGTTTATTAATGTATTTTATTAGATGATTTAAACATTTTAAAGCTTTATCCAATGTTATCTGTACAGAGTGGAACATTTTCTACATTGTTTTGGTAAATGATTATGCTTTCCTAAAGAAGAATAATACATTTTGGCCCAAAACGAAAATGTTTCATTATTTTGCTGTATTTTGGTGTTTCTCCAGACTGCTACACATAGTATAGGTGTTTTTTTAAATTTATATTTGGTACAATAAATCAAATCAATTGTCCTGTTACAAAGATAAAGGCAAAAATGAAAAGACAGTGCAGATCCAACCCGTGTTGCATGAGGAGTGTGCTCTTTCACCATCAAAGAGACGATTTAGAGTACCAGAGATAAGGTTAAACAGGTTCAGAAGCTCCTTTATTCCACAGTCAGTTATGCTGCATAATAAAGGGTGTAAGACGATGAATAGTACATAAGGTGGGGATGTTTAATTTGGGTGTGAGGGTATATGATGAATTGTTTTTTTTTTCTTTCTTTTTAGTGATTTCTATAATTAAATTTGTGCTGGTTATATAATGTGACATGTATTGTATTGTATTGTATTGCAATAGAGCCGTTGTGGGACGTAAGATAAATTTCAGAGAACTCTGACAATAAAAGTGTATTGTATTGTATTCTCTGCTACAAAGCACATTTACAGTTGTAATACCTAATTAGGCCTCTCCATTTCTAACACGAATTTCTCTGGCCATTCGACATGTCTCAAATATTCCACAGCAGCAGGTCATCAGGGCATCATTGCATATTGTACCCTAAAAAACAAAAATGATGTAGTAAATTTCATTTCATTTATTTTTCATTTATGAACAAACTAAACTAATAGTCCCTGGGCAGGATATTTCATTTTCCAGGAATACTCACTTGGATGCCATAGGTCAGTCTCATGTGTGTCCTCATAGCGGCCATGCCTCCTGGAACGCACGCTAGACATGCATTCTCACCATACTTGTTTGCTGTGTAACAGCTCAGTGCAATTGGGCAAATGCAACCAAGTGCACCTGAAAAGTAGGGAAGTATTGAGAGAGTGAGTGGGATGCACTTATCAATCATAATTATTACTAATGTATTCAAAAACTTTGCTGTGAATGGGCTTTTTTAAATGGACATTGGAAGTGGTAGCTCAGTTTGGTAGCAGTAAATGAAAATTCCTTTAAATCTTTCATGTATAGTGACCACACTGATGGATCATTAATTTATGTCTGGTTTTAAAAATCTATCAAATTCATAGCACTCTCATTATAAACGCAATTATTCCATTATTATCCCAATTCAATATGGCTGATAGTGATAAACATGAGAATGTCTTGATAAACTTTTAAAACAAAGATGCCTATTGCTGTCAGATTATAATAAATTATCAGTATCAATAGTAAACATAACTTTAGAACTAACTTGCATAATTCCTGTATTTGTTAGATATCATTTTATGGTTATGTTTTACCATATATGCATCTTCATATATACATATGTACTTTATACCAGCCAGCTTCAGTTTCTTTTTTCTAAAAACCTTTTCTGAAATCATATGTTAAACTATTACACAGCACTCCATACTTAAATGTTTATACAGATACTTATAATGACACATGGTCAATTTTGAGGTCCTGTATTTACATAACTCGCTCTTTATCACTCATTATGGAAAGACATGAGCTGGAGTTTAGGTTGTCAATACTTACAGACAAGCAGATCACTACAGCATGAGCAGAGGCCAGTGCTCCACTCTCCTGTCTGTACGTTGGTGCCATAGGAGGCTGCACCCGGCTGATGAGTAATGACTGGGTTTGACATGGCAGTCAACTGATGTGCTCTACAAGGGTATAAAATTTTTCCATTTTTAGAATAAAAAAATTATTAAAGGAAGAATCAGCTTCATGGAGTATTGGTGGTGGTGATGCTCACAAAGCAGAACTGAGGTGTTATCATATAATAACGCTGTTTAATGTGAAACTCCAAATTCCAGACATTTACACCAAAATGACCTCACAAATGAAAAGTAACTTCTGTATAAAGTTTGTATTTAGCACATGATTATATATACTAAACAACTTTAAATACATTCACCATCACCAGAATTCAGTTATACCATGTGTTTACTACACGAATGCAAAGTAACAAGAAGTTGGATTAAGTCTGTTATAATGTAACTTGCTGAGTAATAGACAAAGACAAATATATATCCACCATTTTCCTTATTATTTGTGTGTATCAGCTGGCTTTAAACGGTGTAATAAAAATAGAGTGATGAAAAATATATCTTTTTTTTGGTCATGTTAAGATGAACCTTTGATTCACATACATTAACTGTAAATTAAAAGAATATGTAATGATAAGCAAACTAAACACAGAGTAGTGTAGAATAAATAAGAAAAATATTAGCATTTTCATAAAACTAACAAAGACGAAGTGAAGACACATACCTTGTCTGATACTCTCGAGCCTCTCGATCTGAATCTTTGTACAAAAGGAAGTTGTGACACCACCACGCCTGCAATGTTTCCGAAGCTGTCTACAAACCTCAAAGTGGCTTGATCATAAAAGAACACTATAATGACTCCAAGTAGGAGGGAATGTGACCAAACACATGCTCAAACAATAAGCTCCTACTCTAACGTAAGTTAATGAACACATTAGTCCGATACTTTGGACTGCATTTCACTTCTTGTAATAAGGAAAAAATAAAAATAATAAATAAATAAAAATGTAATAACTGAGCACACTCAGCCACAACCACAAATGCACCAAGCTGCAGCTGCCTTTTTATCTTTGCCTCAACATATTAGTCAGTCTGATGTACATGAGATAAATAAACTTCTGATGTAATCCAGTGGATAGAAGGAAGATTAAGCAGCACAGAACACTTAATTTAGTAAAAGTGACAGACAATGTTTAATTTTCCCACCTTTATTAATATAGGTCATAAATCAATGCAATCGATCTGGTAAAACATACAAATGTATAATTTCAACAGAAAACATCTTCAGTATACTTTTCTCTGACAGGTTTTTAGTTCTGTTGTTGCATGATATTACTGTGAAACATAATTTATTATGGCACTTTTATTATACTGGAGTTCCCTGGCATTCTGTAGGGTTAGTTTCTGTGCTCCGAGCCTTCTTCTGAGCAAGAGCTTTATTTCTCTTTTCTTCCTTTTGTTTCTGGACCTCTCTGAACACCTAGTATGGACAAAGAAAAAGCAAAGATACAGAAAGAAAATATAAGAATAAACATTAATGTGAGGGCAGAAACTGATGCACCAGCACTGGTATGGTTTTGCTACTTCTAAGAATCTGGGAATCTGGGGATGAGTAGTCTCATAAATCTGGGTTTTTACCTTGTTGCAAAGGGCTTTCTTAGCCAACCAGCGTCGGGTTGCGCGTCTGTAGTACTGTGGAGGAAAGGTGTATGTGATCTCCAGCTCGGCACAGACCTTCTCAAAAGCGCTGTATCGTGATCGTCTCAAGTATTTGAGTAATTTTTTCCTACGGTCAATGCTCATCAGCATCCACCGCTTGTTAGCCTTGTCCTGATACAAAATAGAATAACAGAGAAACAAGTTATGGATATGACAACATCATTTCCCATTCTTTTTTAAATATGTATGTTTACCTTAATTCATGTATAGAGTTAACTCCAGAAATACTGGAACCCGTCTGACATAGCAGTATTCTTGTCTGAGAGATTCATACTTTCCTTAAGGCTCTATGTTTATGTCTAAACAGTCTTTGTCTGTGAAAATCTGTATGTAAAGTCCTATTTTTTTTGCCAAATATTGCTACTATATCTGTGTAATGTTTATTTTATACAAGGTTTTTCTCTCATTCATTTGAAAGATGTCAGTAATTTTGGAGTTTATTTTATATCCATATCGATGTGAAATGTATTCGTTCAGTGTGTGCACAGGATATCCTGTTTCTCACTGAGGTTGAACTCAAAGTAGAGTGTGAAGAGCTCTCACAGTCTAATGTAGCAGAGAAGTAAGATTGCACTTGCTCTCTGTTGCTTACCTTAGGGTGCTTCTGCAAATGCTCCTGAAAGTTGCGTATTCGTGTCGTCAACCTGGCCACTATAATGCAAGCAAGGAAAGTCCATTACAACGAGCCAGGAAATGTCATTGAAATATCAGACAGAGAAATGCTGAAAGCAATGTTGCACATACTCTACATATATTAATGGGAGCAAAAAAAAGGAACCTACCTTTAACCTCTGTTGAGTTTCGATCATTCTCATGCCTTTGGACCCTTGCAATTAGCTGTTCCTCTTTCAGACGCAGTCTTTGATTCTGGATATAAATAATTTTTAGTCTATATAATACAATCCTTGTAAGAAATAACAATATAGAATCACTGATACTTAAAACAGTATTTCATACAGTGTCAATTAAAATAATAAATTGACTGAATTTAGTGCATCATACATGACTGGCAAGCTCCAGTGATAGAAGTTTCTTCACCACATCATCTACCCTGAAATCACATGATATAGGAAAATATAGATAAGACATAAATAGTAAACCTTTGGACCTTGGATGTGTAAAAGGTATAAAAGTGATAAAAGACAAAAAAAACAACCATTTAACACACTTAAAAATAATTTTTTTTTAGCAATAATACAATTATATAATGTTTAACTGCAAGAAGCTGTGTAATGTTTACTTGTATGGGTAGCTTTATTCATATCCGGCTGTTTTTGTGAAGTATTTGGCCAATTCTCTTTATTACATCACTCAAGCTGGCCTGAGGTCTTGACACAACAGCTTAGAGCTTTTTAACTGAAGCAAAGGTAAAAGGTTTTAGATTTCTACATACAATCTTGCATCTGTGTATGATTTGTTTGGTGCATGATTTGTTTGGTGCATAAGGTTTCTCACTCAGACCAATATTTATATGTAAAGCAAAAGTCAATACCACATCTGCAGGGTCTTCATCACAGAACCTGGCATTTGTTTGCAGGCCCTGCTCCATGGTACAAATGCCAGTTATGGCCCAGTATAGGATCCAAATATACACACCACTAACACTAAGCCGAAACAACTGTATATAGAATACATACGTGTGAGCCAGTGGAACAGAAGCATATTCATGTTTCAGCATTGATGGGTGCAGGTCTTGTAGTTGACTTTGAAATTCTGTTTTGAGATAGAAATAATTTATCAACACCAGCAATAAGCTTTACAATCAAAAACATATACAATCGTATGCAACACTGTAATATAATAACAATCAGGGCTTATCGTTAAGTATAATGCTTGTAAATATTTGGTCTCAGATTCTTTTCCTTCAGACTTTAGAGTTAAAAGCTAGTTGTAGTTTTTCAACTCTTAGTAGAGAACAGGAGTTATTATTAGAAGTAAATGCTGATTTATAGCTGTGCTTAGGCTCTAGACAGACACACTGCTACACTGCTGTGGCCATTTGAATTTGTGCGTTGGTGTGTCTGCTATGATCTTCAATTATACACCTGGAACACTAGTGGGGTTTCGATGCCACTGTGTTGACTTTTTTCATGTACTTCAGACAATGGTGACTAAAAACGAGCAGATCATGTTGCAGTTGAAGCTAACATAATCCCTACAGCTGAGGTGGTGACAAAAACTGGGTAGACTAGGTAAACATGGTAAATGTTAGCAAAATGCCAGACACAGATTGCAGCACCTAAAAAAAATACAAGAAAACTCCATGCATAAAATATATATTAATATTGGTTTTGCCAAAAACAGGCAAATCGTTGGCTGTAGCTTAAATTGTTCAATCAAAGCTGTTATGTGGATGGAAACAATTTAAAGTGTGTTTATTTATATTTATAATCTATAGGCTATTGCATTGTGCCATTTTCTTCTTGAGGAAAAAAAGAGCGTCGAGGTATGATGTAGAAGAATAACCAAATGTGAAACACACAGTGCAACCCGATGACAACATCTCTAATCAGTTGCACTTTTCAGAGTGTATGTTTTCTGTCTCAGATTTTCACCTTTCACTATTTGTATTTAACATATTTCTGAAGCACTCATAAATGCTCATATGTTTAAAAGTCCTCTTAAAGAAGGCTAAGACATTTTTTTAGTAAAACAACAATTTTACTTTTAGGCATACATGCCCTGATCAATTTTCCATCTTTGCAAAGCCTTACCTGGCTTTTTTTGTGCTCCTCGGGCATACTGTCTCACTGGCAGGCTTGTGAGGGTTTCATTACCTGAAATAAATGCAAAGCTTAAACATAATGTACCAAACCTCACAAGTGGGACAAAAAACCTGATGATGCCTATGTTTGTGAAATGACAAGTGTATTTTAGTCAGGGATGACATTACAATAAGCAATTATGTCAATGCCAAGCAAACTAGGCCAACACTGAGCCAACTAAGCTAAAAAGTCATGAGAAATACTTGATTAAAACCAGAGCTGACACCAATGTCTCAGAAATGACACTAAAGGAAAACAGCTCATAAAGGGGGGGGGGGTTGGTGGAAGTGACTTGGTAGCCCACATCCTTTCCACACACCCACTTATAAGTGTTCTTAGGCCACCACAGTCTAGTTTGTTTAAAGATCATCTACAAATAGCTGAGTGTATAAATAGTACTTTTTCTTCTGGATCTGCACTACATGTTATATTTTGTGGAGCTGTGCATTATTATTGCACATAACATCCCAGATAACAGAAATAACTTATAGGTAATTACAGACTAACATTTTTAGGACCAACTTACACAGGATAATTTATTACAGTAGAGATACAAAGTATGTATGTAGCAAAAGTATTTATCATCTCTCTTCACTCTTATTGTGTCAATTTATTGCAACATTGATGCAGTACAGTTTCAAATTCCACTATAAAATATTTTCCCAAACTTTTGTTGCAATCTTGAAATTACACCCAAACTATCGCCACCCAAAACTATTGCTTACATGAATTGTAACATCACAATTTCATGGAAACTGAGAGCATGTTCCTGCATGAAAACGTCCCTACACTGAACACATCTGCAAAGAACTGGAATGCTGACTAAACCGCAGGCCTTCTCACCAGTGCCTGGCCTCATTTTGAAAGTGAAAGTGAACTACCATCTACTAACATCTTATAACTGAATGAGTGCAGGCATACTCCAAAATGTTGCCACACACAAAAACCTTCAAAGGGAACTAAATCTGGAATGGGATGTTCAAAAAGCACTTATGGCTATGATGGTCAGGTGTCCACATCCTTTTGGCCATATAGTTTCAATCAAATATCTGATCTGATGGTTAGTACAGATATTTGCTCATTGTATTTACTAACCAGTGGATGGAAAATGCAGAAATGTAGAATGGAGCATTTGAGACATATCACTTTCTGGTGTAAAATGTTAAAATCTGTAAAGATTCGCCCTTTTCCTGTAACATGAATCATAAATTGCATTCTATCAATTATATAGTGCACTAGATCACACCAATTAGCTATACCCTTAGTAATGAGTAAACATTTTGAATAGGAAGCTAACTGTGTGTGGCCTATCCCAAAGAAAGTAAATTCTACATGTATTATGGGTAAAAGTTTTTTTTTTAATATCGGGAACAGTACCCAGTCATGTAGTTAAATGTAACATAATTTCAAGAGATTACACTCATGACATTACTGCCTGTGAAAGTATAAAAGGGCCTTATTTTCTTAGACACTAGACTACTAATTATTGTGATGTTATACATCACATTTCTTTTTTAATTGCCTTTGACTAATCTATAGCCTACACTAATTCTAGTGTCATTTGTTTAGGTTGAATTCTTGGTCTGGAAGGATAACCAAAATAAATACAGCATGTGAAAAAAAAGCTACAAAACACACTAATTTCTAGTGCAAAAGTGCTGCAATAGTGGTGCTTTGCATCAATGACATTGTAGTATAAAGCACTTCAGTAAAACCAGTGGGTATCTGAACCCTGTATTGCAGATTGAAAATAAAACCTAAGCACAATAACTTCTAATGACAAATTGAAAATTACATTTTATATGTATTATAATTATATAATATTATACTATTTTATATGTAAAAGATACCAATATCCCTACTATAAAGTCCAGGGAACTCCATAATCAAATTATGTTGAGAATCTAGGCAAGGATATAAAACCATTTCTAGGAGGTGAGCAAGAACCTGATGGTCAGTTTAACAGAGCTTCTGAATTTCTTTGCAGAAATGGAGGTACATTTACAGCATTTGGCAGATGTTTTTTACTATTACACCTTTCTCAACATTTTGTAACACCAAACTGCATAATAGGAAGCAGCCAACAGAAAACTATTTGCTCTGGTTGCATCCATGCAAAACGGCTCATTTGCTCTTTATTGTTAATACTGTCCTATTTATTCACTATAGATTTTGCACTCATTGTACATTTTGTATATGCAGCAAATAGCTAACTAGCTGTAAGTACACCAAGGTCAGACCTTGAGAGTATTACATGGTAAAACTGTGCTCATATTACGAATTTGCTGAGAGAGAGATCTTAAGTCTCTCAGGGAGAATTTGGGAGTTGGGTGCCTTGCTCAAGGGCACTTCAGTTGAGCCTTGGCAGCCACAGGCACGGGGACTCAAACCTTCTGGTCCCAAGCCTACAGCTGCCACACACAAGACAGCCACACACAAGCCTTCAATATGATGTGTGTATGTATATGTG
>JAOVVF010000044.1:17703184-17716219 GCA_028565595.1 Duopalatinus emarginatus
TTGGTGGCTCTGTGCATCGTGCACTGAGTGGTTAAGAAACCAGCCTTCTGATCGAAAGGTCCCCAGTTTGATTCCTGCACCAACAAAGCGTAACTGTAAGGCACCCCACCTGCTCCCCAGGTGCTATGGATAGGTGTTGCCCACCACTTTGTGCAAGTGCATTCACTGCCCCCTAGTGTATGCCTTCACTAGTGTGTATTTTTCACTGCACGGATGGGTTCCATGCAAAGGTCAAATCCATTTGTGTGCAAGCACAGTGGTCAATGAGTCACTTCACTACTGTATTGTAATTTAATCTACCTGAAGGAACAACAGAGTGTTTATAGAGGAATGAAGATAAAGTACACACGTGACTTGAGCACCCAAGCAGTGGTAATTAGTGGTACTGTATATATAAAGTCAGCATCAGATAAAACCTGTAATCTGTGTACAAGGTCAGAATAACTGAACAAAATGTACAAATATAATATTACACAAATATAACATTCATTCATCACCATGGAAACTAACCAGGTGTCGATCCATGGCTGTTTTATTAACGATTCACCACTGAATTAAATTACTACAGGAAATTAAAAGACATAACAGACAGATTTATAAATGGTGAAGAAGGTCATACCTGTAAGTGAGCGAGTCTTCCCCCAGGTGGAGTCACAGCGCTGTGGCCCAGAGCAGCAGTGACCGTGTCTCCGCCACGCTAACGGAACACTGCTGTGTTTCACAGCGGACACTGTAGTCCATGTTCGTAAAGCCGTCGCAGTTGATTTTAGACTGTGTTTTAAAAACATTGTCTTTGCAGATTTCAGTTATTCAGTCAGCAATATTCTAACCGTGCATGTGTCCCTCTCAGTGAGCGGAGGCAGACATCTTCGAAGACCCTTCTTCTTCTTTTAGGGTTATGTGCGAAAGAAAAACCAACTACAGGTCCATTACCGCCACCTAGTGAGCTGGAATGTGAAGTGAGACTTCTGGAGAGTGTAGTACTGTGGAAATACTGTCTGAATAAAAGGAAGAAAAAAAAAAGATGAATAAACAAATGAATGAATTAATAAATAAATGATCACATGATACATACTTTACACACAAGTGTACAATGTTTACAATAATCATACACAATAACTGCACCTTATTGCTCCCACTACCACCTAACTGGGCTAACTGCATTGAACTGCACTTTCTGCAAGGCTGCTCTCGGACAATGTACATCGTTAAAAGTGCTATTCACCCCTCTCGTATTTATTGTAAGCTATCTTGCATCCTTGCACAAGCTCCAGCACACGTGCACTTTATGTTGTACTGTGTAGGTTTATTGTTCTATGTAGCACCTTGGTCCTCGAGGAATGTTGTTTCCTTTCGCTGTGTACTGTACACACTGTATACGGTTGAAATGACAATAAAATACACTTGACTTTAGAAACAAATGAACCTGGTCATGCACCAAACCATGAATTCCTTCAAAAAATGATGTTTGTGACTCTTGTATATGCTTACAGTAGCAACATACCCCAGTGTCATGTTTCTGAATTAGGTGCAGAGAAGAATTCATTAATGTGTGACCTATCTGAAGCAGAGTAAGCACCACTTCTAGTCTCTCAATTGAACTCAAACCAACTAGCCTGGATATTGTTGATTGTAACCAGCAGAACAGATTCCCTGTCATCAAACATATGCCTACCCTTCTTTTTCCGAACTGTTTGCCACTCTTCTCCAGCAGCCTAATTCCCACTTATACACCCAAACAATTCTGAATCACTTCCCTTCCCTGCATCATTTCCTCATTCTTCCTCTCCAATCACAGCCCAGTGCAGCCAGAGTCACTGTCCTTGTAGCAGCTATTAATGTTTGCCAACCCTTTTTCATCTTTTGCATCTCTAGAGGTCATGTGACAGGACTGACCCACCACTCTACTGTACTTTTTTCACATGTGCTAGTATGTATAGAGACACACTGGCCCTGTTTCAGTTCTAAAGACATTCTCACACTTTTATTTCATACACCATTATATTGATTGATTACTATTGATTTGTTATACTCACTGGGCATAAAGATATTTATAACTTCTCAAATGAATTCATAAGATATTGTAAACAAGTGAGGATGGTACATAAACAATTGCATAAACAAAGTTTCCATGGACTGATGAACAAGACAACCGACAACTTTTTTTAAAATTATTTATTGACTATGAGATAACTGCTTAAAAGAATGCATAGGCTATATTAAATCATTTTCAAATTAAAAACTATGTTTTACATATTATGAATCAATAAATCAACAAACAAACAATTATGAATACAATGAAAAAGAAAATAAAAAATACAAAATGAGAAATGACAGATTTAATCCCTTATAGAATTTCAAATGAAATTAATCAAGGAACAACATTCCAGTAAATCTTTACAGTATAGTGTGTGTTATTACAGTCTGCTTTCACCATCAGTTAAAAAGAAAAAAAAATGCCAGAATTCCCTTGGCCACTTATCCTACATTACAATGGAAAAGTCACATAGCAATTAATGTCTGTCTGCGGGTCACATTCAGAGTTTGGAAATACCCTGCAATATTTTTCTGCACCATTTTTACTATAATTGTCAAAAAAACAAATAATTGACAAAAACAAACAAACAAACAAACAATCTGCATCTGCATACGTTTTTAAAAAGAAGTATGAAACTTCACACTTAAATACCATGGTGGCAAACCATGTATGTTAACCAGAAGTTTAGGTCTTGTTGGCAAGAAAATGATTATCATGAATAAAAACAAATACTGCATTAACAAAATAAAAATACAGCAATAATAAAGCATTAGCATAACAATGGATATTTATTCCATAAATGCTGATTATATCTCCCAAAAGTAGAATAAAATCAAAAGAGGCCCTAGTATGCAGCCTTGATGAGCACCATATGTTGCTTCCATACATTCAAAAAGTATATAATTTACCCTGAGAAACTGATAACAATCAGTCAAATAGACCACCTTTTCAATCTCATGTCACATGACAGTCAGTAAAGCTTTGGGATGTTGTTATCAGTTATGAGTTTAAGTCCACTATTCATTCAGCACCCCTATGTGTGAAGACTAACTAAAATGGATATTGTACAGAAGATTTAGTATATAATGTGTGCACAAAGATAGTGGAAGCACAAAGTAACCACAAACTCAGTCAAGTATAACCTTTAAATAATTAAATGTCTGGTTTAAATTATGCTCCCATTTTGGAGCATGTCACAGTGGGCAGACTAATTTATGCTTCACTCAAAATTAATTTGGATTATTAAATCATTACATCACATTTTATAGGTCAGTGCATAGACAGATGAATGATTGGCCCATCATATCCGTCATGTACAAAAGTGACAGTGATAGTCTTTGCTGCAGGTTTGCTTCCTAACTATATCTTACACATATACTAACGAATTACTAACGAATATTACCACATGAATAAAACAATAGTGCATGTTAATTGTTTTCCTTTTACATCTGACTGGTTGCCTGCAGTGTCACAGACTGCTGTAATGTATGACTCTGTCTATTATAAAAAGGATTATAAAATACAATTATTATATAACACTGTAGCTCCAAACTGATGAAAAGACTAACCAAATTC
Organism: Duopalatinus emarginatus; assembly: GCA_028565595.1. NCBI lineage: Eukaryota > Metazoa > Chordata > Actinopteri > Siluriformes > Pimelodidae > Duopalatinus > Duopalatinus emarginatus. The sequence continues at coordinate 17,706,798 of JAOVVF010000044.1, forward strand.
CATAACTACACCATATTATAGCTCTGTATGAATGAACACATTGTGCCTCATTCATCAACTGTTCCTAAACCTGAACTAAAGGGTTAATTGTTCTTGCTTTCTTTTTTAAACCCTTTTTTGTGCAGTTTTCATGAAGATTCTGCTATTCACCAAGGTTTTCTTAATTGAGATTTGTTCTTAGGTAAGAAGAGAATGTATGCACATCTGTGCTGACCCTTCAGCTGATGTCAGTTATATTAACTGGGAACCATACCATCCAATAATCAGTGATTGATCATGCTATAAAGACCCAGAGTAGGACTGTTTCTACATACTAGGCCTACTTGCACAATGGCATATTTACTGCTGCTTCAAGATACGCCCTGAGTATCTTCTAGGAATAGTCTATTTGCAGAGGAAGGCTAGTACCTCTTGTGGCACTATAGGCTCCCAAGAGCTGTTCTTGTGGAGCTTTAAAATAGTTAGCACTGCAGAGTTATACAAAAGGGTCTAACTCTGTACCACATGTTCAGGTAGTCTCTACCTTGGGCTTTTTAACTACTGGGATCTGTCACAGGCATCACAGTCATCTATCAGCAGTACTTTCCCATGAGTCCTGGATGTAATCAGTCAGCTGGCCACACAATACAGTCCCAGTCTCAATCACAAGGAGGATTCCATTCTATTGCTTGTTTATCCAACACTACTGGTGCACTAGGCAGCACTCATGTTACCATATCTCAAGTAATAATATCACTCCATAAATGTACAACTCATCTGTAACCACCTACTAAAGTGCATATGATGCCTACATTTCACAAAAAAGGGTATGAACTTTGAGCAAAAACATGCTTGAAATGGAGGGCTCATTAGTATGCATCGTAGAGTAATTATAAATTTGAGGTGCCAGGTTGATGATGATTGCCTCAACGGGAGTGTATCTGTAAATGCATAGGATAAACAAACAAACTACTGTTGTAGGTCAGGACCCTAGTATTCAGATATTCATTTGCTTGGATAGATATTCCTTTGTTTAATCTGGAATTGGATGTTTATTTATTTATTTTTTCCAACAAAGGCAATCTGCAAACTACACTAACATATTTTGTACTATAATTTATACTCTTCACTGCACTTTTAAAATGCAAAACTATTTATAGTCTCAGCTTCTCTATACATCTCTTATCTGCCAAACATCTCATCTACATCACAATCATGCTTTACTTATAGTTGGCTGTGATAAGACAACGGCAAAATGCAGAAGAGCTCTTCTGTTTGGAAACACCTAAAATTATACCCTGACAATACAAAAATAATGTGCCTTTTCTATTTAAATTTGTTTATCAAATTTCCTGTTGTTTTGTTCACTTATCATTTCTTTCAAAACCCTTTAGCTTCTTTATAGACCCTTCCATCAACCTAAAACAACTGGTGCCAGGACTAAGTTGTTGCCCAGTTGGCAACCTCACAATCCCAGGTGAGGTGCTGTGTCCAGTGTTGTGGTGATAACCGAGGCACTCTGGTGGGTGACCTGTGGGATATGTGTGTGGAGCCTCCTGCATTGAATGTGTACGTGAGTTCGCCCAGAACCGCTTGTCTGTACACACAGTCAATTCTAGACAGATGTCACCAGTTATGTTTAGTAAGTAGCCACGGACGCCACCGTGCTGTCCAGTGTAGCTGGTAATGCCTTCTATAAGGTATTCCAGGTACACACATGAAACTGGGGATTAAGCAACTTTAAATGTCTGCACAACTTTAGAAATTAAATATCCATCAGGCAACCACTATCTTGTCAACCACTATGCCTTGTGTGAACTCGATTCACATCACGATTCACATCACCTCACCACGAGCACACTAGCAAATGTTCAACCACACTCACAAGATAACAGCTCACAATTTATACAGGTGTACAAACTGTCCATAGAGGTAACAACACTTCACAATCATCATTACATACTGCTACCCCATGACTTTTGGCATGTTAGTGTATTTTTTTAATGATTTGCCATTTCTTTTAAAGCTGTTAAAAGATTGTAAGTATGTTGTTAACAGAAATATTTGTTTTCTATCTTATTTCAAAGAAATAATTACATTAAATAGTGGCTGTAATTCTGTTACCTATGTGCTTCTCTGTGTGAAGATGGCTCTGTTCTTCCATGACATTTTATAGGAATTAACTGGTGTATGCCTATGCTAATTAGGAACAATGGGAAGGCACTTTCAGTTTAAGAGGACAAAGTACAAAGCTGTACTACATCAGGAACATGATGTAGACAATTTCTTAGGACTTTTCTCAAGAACAATTTTAGGGAAATTCGTAGGAGGATATTGATGAATGAGCCACATTGAATTTTATGTCTTACTGTTAATTTCCAAAGACCTAAGCATAGGGAAATCCACCCAAAGTGAAGCCTTTTCTTTCCCAGCACTTAAATTCTTGTGAAATGCTGAAAAGTTGTCTACATCAGGAAGATTGACCTGGGTCGTCATTTTCTCATATGGACGAGGACTAGAAGGTTCATCTTCCCCCAGTAAAGGTTGTGTGGATTCTGAGCGCAGGTAGACTGGTGGAGGGACAGGCTGGCGTCGATAAGGCTCAGCAAAGACAACTGTAGCATAAGGTACAGACTCGCTCTGCTGCTCAGAGTCGAAGGATTCAGAATCATGGGATGAATCATCTTGGCATGCATCAACAATTTTGCCCTTATATGGCCAATTGCTGTTCTTAATGTTCTCGTCTCCTTTTGATTCTTTCTCAGACAGATTTAGAAGACTAACATGGGAGAGATACACAGGGTCCTTCACTTCTTTAAAGGGTGGCATGCACTTTGAAGACAAAAAAATTGTCACAAATCATTATCAAGTCATTATCTACATTTCAGATATATTAAATAACATTGACATATTTAACTGTATAGTAAATAAGGCAGTAGGTGTCATTGGAAAACAATCAACCCGGGAGAGTATATTCTGTTTCCCTAAGTCCAAAGGGGGATTATTCTTCTTATACCATACCAATTTAACAAGCGATACTGTTACACTGATTACTAAATGCCACATAATGACAAAACACCTAGAAAGGTTTTGGTCTTAGAGATGCCGTTCATAACTATGATGCAAATTGCTGTGGTATAAGAGGATTAAACACTTTGACCCATGTTGTTATAGGATACATTATTTTCCTGTAAGAGCATACCCTGCCATCTTTTACTGCTTAAATATCAAATATATATGTTATAGTTTTGTCATGTTGTTTGAACAAAACATGGAAAACATACAAAAATACGGAAAAAATGAACATACTTCCAGAGAACCAGCTGTTGTCCACTCTTTAATATTGCTGTTGTTAGGGTCTGGAATCACTGGCCACACATACTTCTTCATCCTTTAAAGAACAAACAGTGGAGTACTCTGAAGTAGTTCCCCCAAATAAATGAAAATAAAGCAATATTTTTTTTAGGAGACTCACCACTTTTGTTTGATAAAACAGGTAAACACACCGAAGAAGAAAAGAGCCAAACCAACACATGCTGGAATGACAATCAGTACAATCTCAAAGGCATCTGAAAATAAAACAAAAGCAAAGCACAAATTTACAAGCAGCCTTGTTATCTTGTTATAAATTATCCTCTACAAAAAATCTAAAATTGGTACCAATAGATGCAGTTTTCACTGTGATAGTGGACCCATTCACACTGCCACCTTGTGTGCTAGTCATGAGGAAGAGTTCATAGAAGGTGAAAGGATAAAGATCTTTAAGCACCACACATCTGTTTGTAATGTCAGTGTCTATAACTTTATGAGAAACACAAAGGATAATTAGTTGAAGAAGCATTTTTTATAAATCAAAAGACAACTGAATAGCAATTTTATATAGAGTACCTCCTGAATATTTTTTCTCATCTTTGTAGAAAATCCTATAGCCAGTAATAATTCCATTCCTCTGATCCAAAGGTATTTCATCCCAGAAAAGTTCAATAAAAGAAGGAGTGATCTTTTTAACCTCCAATTTTGGAGATGTAGATGGGGCTGTGATTGTGAAGATCAAGCATTATTATAGCAGTTCATCATCATCATCTTCATTATTATTATTATTATTATTATTATTATTATTATTAGTAGTAGTAGTAGTAGTAGTAGCAGTAGTATTTATAACATTTGTGTTTGGCATACATTTATTGAAAGACCACTAGATGGAAGTCTTGGGTCATTATCAACATGATATATTTTTCTAATCATTTGTCATTCCTTAATCACATTTTTTTCAGGTGAAAATTAACCTTTTTGTTTTGTGTATGCCACTGTGCTGTTGGGCCGGCCAATACCACCATTATACTTTGGATACACTGAAATTTCATATGGAATGTAAGGCTTAAGACCTAAAATAGATACAAAGATACAGTTCATTTTAATATTCATATTAAGATTGATTATGAGATTTAGAGGAAACACCAAGATGATGCTTTGAGTTTACCCGATGCTACAAAGCTGGTCTGATTTCTGTCCACAATTTCAAAAGAGACATGATTTGGATTCACCCCACCTAGTGCTTTCCACTCCAGCACATATGCACTAACAGCTGAGATATCTGGGCTTTGCCATTCGGCTAGGAAAGACTCTTCAGACTGTGGAAATATTTTCAAAACAGGGACAGGATCTAATCCTGAAAATGAAACAAAATCAATGTATAATCAATGTTAATATGTATTTATAATTTGATACACTTGAAATGCTTGGTTATACAAAATAGCCTTTATAATTATAATATGGATTCTAGCTTGACAAAGAGCTCTGTCTCTAAATGCCGTTACCTATTTGTCTGTACAATGGCACTTCAGTAGGACTGGATATTCCTGCTGCATTCATGGCTCTCAGATAGACCTTCCTGACTTTTGCATGGATTTGGAAAGAGCAGTGTTGCTGATCTGTGACACACACAGCTTCCTTTGCAAATTCTTGTGATACAGTGTAAGACACATTCATGCTGTTGGCACGGAATTGCAATGATGGCTGAGAGAGAGAAGTGTTACATGAACATCAGTCAGAAAGTGTAAATGCAACTATACAAGGTTGATTATACTATTTAGTAATGACACAGTCACATCACTGATACTCGGCACATTATCAATGTAACTGTTAAAAACGTATAAGAAACTGATAGTTGCTAAAAATCGATGAGTATCAAGATATCTTGCCTCTATTAGCCAATCTCTTACAGCTTGTAAGGTGTTTTATTTGTTGAGTTCTCACCTTCCAGAAAAGCTGTGCTGTCAGAGGCCCTCTTTCTGGCCTCAGTAGTTTCAGCCATGTGAGTAGTCGGCCAGTGGGAGCTGAAAAGAGACCACTCGATTCAGCACATCAAGGCTTTTAGTTGCAATAATGATTAAGTAAAGCTTTTAGAGACATTGTAGAATAGGTTGTTCTCATCGCTTCAAATACTACACTCTAAGTAATTCACAGTTAAGATATGTCTGATAAGCCCAAAGAGGGAGATTTATGAGTGTATAAGTCAAGGGCAATTTCTTTTTTTTTTTCTATTTGTGGAGTTAAAACAGAACTTAGTGATTTAGCTTTATAATGATTTTACAAACAAAAGGTTTACAAACATATAATTTGCTTCTACTGAACATGTTTACTAGCAAATCTTAAATGTTTTATTATAGCAGGTCCAAATTCATCTGTTTGATAAATAGAGTTGCCTTCAAAATTATATGTTGTGTTTACAGCACTAGACTGAAAAAGATATGCTTCTACGTTGATCATGAATTCTATAGATAACTAACTGTGTTTTTTGAAGAAATAAATAGTATAACAACAAAGAGATGGAAGCTAGCTAAAGTAGTTTTTTCCAACTTAAAATAACATGGTATAAATGGTAAAATCCTGGGGTTAATTGACATGTAGATTTCGCTCTTGTCATATTTACCTGCATATGAGCCAAGTGAACTTGTGATATTAGTGCTATTATTTCATTTGTATTTTTAAGGTACTTGTATAGATTCTATTTACAGAATTTTATTTCGTATAATTAATCTGAATGCATTACTTTCAAAAAAAAAAAATTTCACAAACAAAAGCTTTCTTTTGTGTTACATTTACAGAAAGCAAAAAAAAAATCAAAAGCCAGTGATATGTCCATATCCTTTGACTTCAGTGATTAAGGCTTTCCAGAATTTCAACAATGGAAACATAAGGTGCTGAATATTCTGCCTGACAATATTCTTATTGTCATTTCTTTGATTAGAATTTTTTTTCTTTATCTTAAGGTCCATATTCTGGTATACTTCATTATTTCCATTATTTATTGTCCTGTAGACGATTGATCTGGCATGCATTAATGCAGTTTGGCACTAGGTAAACTCACTATGTTGACAGAAATTTTTATTGTATGTTAAAATAACAGCTGCCATGAGAATTTTGTATTCTCTAGTCTGGATTCAGACTAAAATTTCATGAGGTCCACACATCTGATTTAGGCTAATACCAGGCTAATTACATTTGCATATTCTACTGTCAGTTAGCTGGATGTTTAGTAATTTACAAAATGTTATAAACAAATTAAGCTAGCATATAAAAAAATTACTTGCATGTACCTTTCATGGGTGTAGTAGCTACTGTAGAATTACTCCACTCACTCCATGGGCTGCTGTTGTGATACCTTACCCTCATCTGTGACTCGTACCTCATGCCATGAAGCAGACCACACACTGTAGTTTCCTTCCCAGGTCTACGATTTAACTGTTGGAAAGAATTAAATGAGAACATCAGGCAAAAATACAAATTATGTACTTTCTTTTTTCTTTTTGTGGGAGGGTACTAGTCTGGAGAAGGGAAAATTCTGGTTTGGATTTAGTGTGTAGATATTTAAAAAATACATAATGTTTTTTTTTTGCAAAGAGTTAGTGCAAATATGTTTAACCTGCTGACTGTCTCCAATTTTTTCACTAGTTACAGGTTTTAATGTGATCTCTATATGTAAGTATTTTTTTATCCATCTCTGAGTTGGTGATAGACTCCATTTGTACTCAAGGCAACCAAATGCTTGTGTTCCAACCATTTCAATCACTGGAGCATCCAGCTTAGCTGAAAAGGAAACACACAACACACACAGGTCTTTAATATGTATATTCAATGAAACCACATGAACAGTTAATGTTAGGCTGAGTCTGTTCTGTTCACATGAAGATATTCCCTTTTTAACTGGTTCAAAATGGCCCCATGCCCCTTCCCTATTCATTTGTGTAGTGTACAGATGCTAATTTCTAACCTGTTGTCATAGGAGTCAGCACTAGGATGTTAGATTGGGCCTGGCCAACTGCATTTGTTGCTATCACATAAACATGCACTTCATCAAGCCAGGTGAACCCCTCACGTGGAACCCTGTAGAAATTCTCCCCAGTTGGTGGAAAATAGACATACCTTTGTAATGAACTGTCATCTCTAAATAAAACAAACATGTCATTGATTACTATTTCTGTTTAAACATCTTAGTATATTTAACATTATGCTTAGTAGCAGTTATGAATAAAAACTGGGTACTTCATACAGATACCTGAGTTCTGTGTACAGGGTATAATTTGTTGGAATGTCTGAAGTTTTTTTGCCAGGGTCCCATGTGCACACCAGAGTAGGAGGATCATTTACATTTAATAGGCAAGTGAGGTTCTGTGGGACAGGTGGAGGAGCTTCAAAAATAAACAGAAATGAGGGACATTTTTATAAAATTACACCATGCAGTAAAAGGTGCATAATAACAAGAATCTGAAGCTTCTCTGCTACAGTTTCCTTTAAGTTCTTCTTTTTAGGTTACATAGATAGCAGAATAGTAATATGTATTTTTAAAAATATTTGTGAAATGTGCAACATTAATCAAGAAATATTCCAAACAAATATTGTATCAACATTCTGTTCTCAATTTATAACTTTGTTTTAACTTAGTGTAGTAATTGGGGAGAGGAGGCACAACTGTAACATGTTTTTTTTTTTCAACTAAACGCATTTATACAACTTCATACAGTCTGTACAGTATGCATAGGTGTGACTGAAGTGCAGTTGTAATATGTTATAATGGTATAACACCTTGGTTTAGGGACATCTGAGACCGGAGTGAAAGGTGTCAGCGCCGAGACATAAAAGATGTCCACACTAAAAATGCAATTTGCTGTTTGCAATAATCCAATTAGTCAAGAACAATTTAAATCGCCTGACACAACTAAAATAACACCCTTCTACTGTTATGACCTAGACACCAGCTCAAATCCCACTAAAGATATTCTAAGAAGTTCAAATCAGGCGATAGTGATGGCCACTCCAGAATCATTTAGAACATATTCTAAAACCCGGTCTTGGTTAAAATTTGAGGTATATTCAGGATCACTGTCCTATTTAAGGTCAAGGTCCAATGACACCCAAGTTTCTGCTTCCTCACAGAATGCATGGCATTTTCCTGACTATTAATAGACTAAGTCCAACTTCTGAGAGCATCCTGTGTAGCAGCATCAGTGCCTGGTTTGAAACTGCACTATTTTCATTGTGCAAGGCAATAAACTGGTGTAGAATCAATAACCTGTCTCTGAATGTAATAAAAAAGTAATAAAATTGTTGTTTAATGCAGAAGAACAAGGTGTAATCACTTTCCACTGAACATGGATGGCTCCATCCTTGGTGATCACCTGGCCGAGGATCTCACTTGGTCCCTCAGCTTCAGCTCCATAACAAAGAAAGCCCAGCAGCATCACTACTTTCTGCAAAGGCTAAGGAAAGCACATCTTCCACCTTCCATCCTCACTATATTCTACAGAGGGACTATTTGGAGCATACTGTGCAGCAGTGCCTGGTTTTGAAGCTGTACCATTTTAGTACGCAAGTCCCTGCAGTGGATAGTAAGGGCAGCTAAGAAGATCATATAAGTCTCTCTCCCCTTGATCACAGACATTCACAACACATGCTGCATCTGCAAAGAAACCAGCATAGTGGATAATCACTGTTTACCTTATTACCATTTGGAAAAATGTTCCCAAGCTATTAGACTTCTCAATAAATCTTTAAATTATTAAACTTATTTGCTTTTCTTATAACTACTATTTTATCTGCTTCTAACTTGGTGTACTCAAATTAAATGGCACAGTCAGCAAACCCCTAGCTAGTACCGATATTTGGTGTGGTTTATCTCAAGCAAGTAATGAAATCTGTTATTAGTTGCATCTGTTGTGCATGAGACAACACCTGATTTGCAAATGTGTTCACAGCAGATTCTGGGTGTTTGGCCCATGCAATGTTACAGTTTTAACACTGGCCTCCTTTTGGTTTCCGGGAAATTGTATAGTCCTCGTTGATAATATTAGTATACTGGCACATGCTACAAAAATGTAATAAATGAGTAATTTAGCTAAAAAAATATATATATTTTTTTACCATTGTACCATCTCTCCCCAATA
>JAOVVF010000044.1:17728303-17740730 GCA_028565595.1 Duopalatinus emarginatus
GTGATTAGAAGCAGCTGGACTCTTTTCTAATCTATCTACATATCTATCTATCTATCTATCTATCTATCTATCTATCTGTCTGTCTGTCTGTCTGTCTGTCTGTCTGTCTGTCTGCATGTCTATCTATCAATCTATGGATTCTGAAAGGCAGAGCTTAAGTGCTGCAGTGCTACAATATGAAATGTGTTACCTCACATTTAAGAAACAAACTCTGGTAGTATAAACAGGACATGTCTGGACATAACTAGCTTTGTAAAAGGTCTGTCCAGCAGACCAGCTGAAAGGCAGTTAATGGTTTTATTAGATTAGGAGAAAAAGACCAGTTTCTATTGCTGAGAATTGGACATTTTGCACGATTGCTATGGAGGTGTTCAATAATTCACTAAAATTATTTCTGTCAGCAGTGACAAGCTAAACAGTGACTTGATTTAATTCTGTAATTGCACATGCACCTTTACCCTGGGCCCATACTTTGGTAATTAATAGGGCCTTCCATTTTTTTGAAAAGTGCCACAGCAACTAATGGAATTCAAATTGAAGTTGATGTGTAGCTGAGGATGGGCAGGCTAGCCAAGCTGAGCCATTCACCTTCAACATATCCTCAGAGTTAGGAAAAAGAAAGTTGCAAGATTTATATAATGGTATGGGGTTTGTAATGGAATGGGTCTGGCATTCCATGGCTCCCCTGGTATGTTTATAAATGTGTCTGACAGGTGAACACTTTGTTTGCCTCTTTTCATGTCCTGCATTCATTCTGATGGGTTTGACCATGTGCCACCACATACGTCTGAAAACATCAGATTATGGTTAGAGGAACATTCATTGTTTAGGGTTTTGCCATTCCCATCCCCATTCCCAGTCACCAAGTCACTAGAACGCATCTTAGATGCCTAGCAATGCAGTGTGGAACACAGAAATCTTAAATATTGGTACACAACAGAATTGTGGACTGTTCTGCAGAAAGTATGTTGTTCATTGCCCAAAGAATATTTCTGTAATCTTGTGGATTTCATACCCCTTGGGGACCTAGTCATTCTCTTATCTGCTTAGTCCAATAGGTCATGGTTTTTTAAAAAAACACAGAAAAGTGCCTAAATGATGATTTGACTTCATAATGCAGTAGCAAAATCCTCACTACTAGCGTTAACACAGAAAAATTACAGTAATCCCATACCTCAGAGAAATAATTATTTAGTGACTATTTTAATTAGTATCTGTAAAGCTGCATCATAATCAGTTACACATTTTTCAGAGTATTACTTTTAAAACACAGCACACCAAACTGCATACACAATTATAAGTGTTTAGTGAACATATTGAATTGGCCAAATGGTCTAAGAAAGCTAAATATTTGACAAAATAATTTGTTTATTATTGAAAACCAAAACATCTGCAGATCATTAATCGCAGATCATTAATTGATCCATGTCTGCAAACTAAAGGAATTATAATAATTAACAATGACAACATGACAGCTTCTTTAAGTTCAGTTTTAATTGGTAGGAATACCTTTTGTCAAACATTACTCACAATACCTCCAAATAAATACACGCACACAGGCTGAATAGCAGTTTGTTTTAGTGAGAGTCAGTATGCAATTTCCTGTGAAAACTCGTTTGAATGCTGTGAGTTGGTGCATCTGTGTGACACCAAACCAGCATCTCCTGAGCATTAGCTTGTATCTGGGGACTAATTAATCAGGTCGTATATCCGTATGCTTCAAACTCAAAGGGAAAAAAGGCACTGAATGATAGCTAGAAAGATAGGAATGGATTGTAAAGACAAGCAGCAACAATAAATGAGCAGTAAGGATCTCAACATGTATCAATAATGTACATGGAGAATATGCACAAGTTAACCTATATGGCTGACAGTACTGCCACCTCATAGCCTAAAACCTCATATTGTGCTCTGTCAAAATAAAAATAACACACACAGCAAACCTTGTTTTGTAATTTTCTGTTTCATATTTGACTTATTAGACTTAATACTTCAGGTTGGCTGCAAGCTGGCAATGAAATGAGCAGATCAAATTTGTGGCAGATGGCATCTCTCTGTTATTAGCATGCAAGCCATCTTTGATTATGAGATGGTGATTTTACTGAATGCCATCAGTTCATAACAGCATGTTTCTCTATATATAGCCTGACACAGTTGCACAGACCTAGTAAGTTAGAACTATGAACAAGCTAAACATTAATGGATTCAAAGGCCTTTATGCTCTAACTGATCTTAGCCTCAGCTAAGCAAAGTGATGCTTCAGGAAATTTGAAAGATTTCAGCACTGAGAATGTCTGCCATGTAATAAAATATGAGAATTGAAATTATGGTATTGCAGGAGTGTTAAATGTGATTTCTCTGTTAAATACACAACTAATAACTTCCTGTGGTGTTAGTTATCATTAAACATTTTTTTATTTGCTTGAATATGTATACCAGGTTGGCTGCTCTATTGTCTAGGGTTGATAGATCAAGGTTTATTTCACAAACCACCTACAGCAAAGTAGGTTTTGAGAATTGACGTACCAAATTACTGAGAAATCTATTGTTTAATAAGGGTGTCCAATAATTAATATAGGTTGACTAAACTTTTATTGACCAGAAAACTGTAATATTTATATTTTATATTTTTGTTACAGCACCATTCCTTACCTGCTAGTAGAACAGCTGCTCCCAACTTCACCCCCAATTTAAAATAGTCTGAACCACTATTGCGTGGAGTGGCTTTGACTTTCACTCTGTCTCCCGTTTGTCACCCCCTGATCAGGGGTGTGTTTAATGGGGCTGTGGAGAGCAGGCTTACTCCTCCACTAATGAGACATGGACAGCTGGCTCTGGGTGCACCATATTGAGAATATTGATTGGCTGAACAAAGACATGTGTGGCACAAGACATGCTGAGATGTACAGTGCCCTTCATAATTATTGGCATCCCTAGTTAAAATGTGTTAAAAGCCTTCAAATAAAATATTTTTTTTTTGCAGAAGCATAATCTCACTCTGAAAAAAAATGAAAAAAGCAACCTCCAACTCAAGTAAATAAAAAAGGAAAAATCCTGACTAAGAAATAATTATTTCCCATAAAATTACCTGTTTCACAATTATTGGCACCCTCAACAATTTCTTGGAAATAAATGTATTTGAACCATTATGTCATTTCTACTGTGGTTTATAAAGTGCATCAAAGTTTCTAGGAAACTTTAATTAGTAAATCATCACTTCCTGTTTCCTTGGGGTATAAATATGGCATTACACAAAGGCCTATTTCTCTTACTCACTCAAACATGGGAAAGACAAGAGAACACACTATTCAAGTAAGGCAGATGTGTGTCAACCTTCATAAATCAAGCAAGGACATTTTGAATTAGAATCTGGTGGCCTCTGCCTGAAAGCTGAAGATGGGATAATGACCCTAAACATGTGGCCAAATCTACTCAAAATGGTTCACAAGGCACAAAATCAAGCTTCTCTCATGGCCATCTCAGTCCCCAGACCTCAACCCAATAGAAAACCTGTGGGGTAAGCTAAAGAAGAGAGTGCATAGGAGAAGACACAGGACTCTGGACGATTTAGGGAGGTTGTGCAAAGAGGAATGGTTGAAGATCCCTCTTTCTGTATTCTTCCATCTTGTGAAAAAGATTAAGTGCTTTCTTGTTGGCAAAAGGAGCTTGCACAACGTACTAACACCAGGGGTGCCAATAATTGTGGCACACATGATTTCATTCAAAAGATTTATTTCTTATTGTGTGATTTTTTTTCCCACCAAATAAAGGCACTTGAATTAAAGCTTAGATTTTTCTCTTTTTTGCATTGTTGTCCTATATTATTAAAAAAAGGATTTATTAGAAGCCAAAGAACACTTCTTAACCAGGGGTGCCAATAATTATGGAGGGCGCTGTACTGGAGGGTACATCTGTGAAAAACCATGGTGTCTTTTATTTGGCATATGAATATATTCACAAGTCTTGGTTACAACAGCCTACACTGATTAGTGTTTGTGAAACATTAAAACCACAAAACAAGCAACAGAGTCATGGCTGCTCAAGGCTCAGTGATGTGCTTGGGAGATGAAGGCTAGCTGTTTGGCTTGATTCCACATTATATCCTCAGAAGAATCTGTTACTAACATCTTGGTGCCAGATACCACAGAACACTTTCAGTGTTCCATGTCTTGATGGGCTGATCGGTGTATAAACAGCAGGGTCAGTATGCTCTAAAAACTGAAATGGAGACAGACGTATTAGAGGTAGGAACTTCTGTCCTATTCTGGCCTAGACATGCTTGTCTGAGGCAGATGTTGTATAGCAGGGAGGATATGCTTTTGATTCACATGTCCTTTAATTTCTGAGTAGAAGAAGCTTTCCTATTTCAGCATCACTGGCTCTTGCTGTCAGTCTCCTCACTACCAGGTGGGCTCCAATTGTTTACATAGCACACAGTTGGCAAATTTGAGTCATGCTACTGTATGGTGCATTGATCTGAACAAATACAATTGTCCGGTTACTACAGTCTTTAGCCTCAGTTACAATTTTCTATAATGGAGCCTTCATTTTAACAGGAAAAAATAAAAAGGACTGAGTTAAAATATGGAATCTGTGTCATTCATTTCACATGCAGGGCTTCAAAAACCTATTTCAGTCAAGGTCAGTGAACCAATAAATTAAAGCTGCACTTACATTATATCCTCAGTGCAGGTGTGTAATGTTAAACGAAAGCACTCCAATACAGGACAAAAGAGGGACATAAGCATATATGGTTAAAATTAAACCTTTTGTATTCATCAGAGTCATGTCAGGCTGTTTTCATAGCATGCATGCTGCATATAGATTACATTTCACAATGGAAGTTTATTAAGGGAACATCAGCCCCTGAAATGTTATCACCTTTCTATTGTTTGTCTTAAAACATATGGCAGGAAGCATAATTCTACAAATGACATATAGCCAACAGATGGTGGGATTCTAAAGACCAGCTAATTACAAGACTGCCTCATATGGAATTTTGAGATGAGAATTTTGACTGACATTGATGAAGCCACTGAACAGTACAAACAGAGTTTGATTGCTGTAAAGTACACCTTAGAACCAGTTATTTAAGTAGGACTCAATCATGGGAGCTACAATTGCAGCCACCATTATGAAATATCCACAATTACTGTAGACTAGAGAGGGTGTAAGTTTTGATTTCTTTTGTTTTCTGGTACCAGCACCACAAATGGAAGTGCCTATTCAGACATGTGGATTGATTCAGATAAATGGAAATTACAAAGACTAGTTGTAAGGACATGGTCCAGGCTGAACAAAATGCTGTGATTTTCACTCTATTTATTTATATGGTCTGCTCACCATTTCACTCTGCGCTTGGCATGGCTAAAAGAATACATACTGATGAAAGCAATTCTTTGGATTTAGATCAAATCAACCAATTACTATACTGTATCTGTGTCTCACAACCTATAGGTAATCTTTTGTGTTTTTATTTAATATTGTTGAGTAAAAAAAGTAAGGATGGGTACATATAATGTCAGCTATTATGACCTACTGTCATATTAATTTTATAAAGGACACTTTTATATTTGCATGTCTGTATCAGTGCTGGGAAAGATGCTTTGCAGATGTTACTTGTTAAGCTGCAATATGCTCACAATCAAAAAAGCTATAGCTGAATATAGCTTTTCATAAAAGTGGCTAGCTACACTATAATTTACTATGACAAATAGCTAACTACAGTAGTGTAAATTGAGAAAACTGAGAAAAAAGGAACTGTGACATTTTCATTTTATCATACAACTAATTTATTGCACTAGCCATTTTGCTTTCCTATTTAAAGAACAATTACAATAAAAAGTAGTTAACATGACTCATAATCCCTTTTGATACATCTCGCCACAAATGTGTCATCAGTAAACTTGATAATGTGATTTGAGCTGTGCATTGCTGCATATTTGTCAGTGTCAGTGTGGTGGTGCTGGAGGTATTACACTGGTTGCCTGTGAACTGTTTGAGGTCTTCCAGTCAGTAAATAGGGATCCAGTTGCAGAGGGAGTTGTTCAGGCCCAGTAGATATAGCTTTCAAATCAAGTGCTGAAAAACGATTGTGTTGGCATAGGGGTGATGATGGTTGCCTTGGTGCATATGGGGACAATGGTGCTACTCAGTGTCTAAGAGGAGGTCTTGGGTAAACTAAACGACTACAAGTTTTAAACTTGTACCAGATTATAAAAAAACTAGGAATCTCACATATCCTAAATATGGTTTTCGGGTTTTTTATGGCAAATAAAAAAAGTACATCCTACACTGAATGAATGGGGATCATACACTACATGATTTCAACCTGTTGATGAGCCAAACCGAGCCATGCAATGAAACACATGTGTGGTGCATTAACAAGGAGAAACAGATTAGGTGTGGGAGTACAACAGCTCCTTGCTATTATTATTCGCACCATGATTTGTACTGAACAAAAATGAAAGAAATGTTAAAAACGCATTTGTGTAAGGTTGTGGGTGGGAAGACAAGAAGTCAGCATGATCTGAACAGTTGGAGGTGAGTAGCATAGCACATACTGGAGAGTACCCAATGTACTAGGCAGATGTTCACTTCTTACACAGATTTCCATTTATCTTAATGGTGCTCCTGCCACTACTTATTTAAGTTGTCCATTGCACATGTGAACACATTTTTGTTTATCTAATTCCTGTGATTACTTTTTCAGCTTAATTTTCATTGGGTACTAACGGGACTCATTCCAACTGCGTCACTGACCAGTGTACAAAAAGTAGATTATGCTCGGGGTTGGGTCAAAGAAATCAAACATGTTTGATATATCGTTTAATATATTCCAACTCGTCTCCACCTCTCATGAAATATCTGTAAGCTTGAGCCAACTAGGACAGACTTTGCCAAACTAAAAATTGGGGTTAAAATTAGTCTTAAAATCTATAGCAATGTATATAGTAGCATTGCAGATTTTATAGATACTACCAGTTAAACTAGTAAGTGTTATGGATTGCATGTGGGCATCACTTTGTTGTAATCATAGTGGACTATGCAATGCAGTAATTAGAAGCAGTGCTGCTTTGTGGCATCTCAGCAAGCAGTGCTGCAGAAGCATTCTTCTACGTTATCCCCTGAGTTGTGATTCTGAAAGAGATCCCAACTGCCAGAGCACAGCTTTTAAATCATTAATACTATGGGAACTGTATGAGTTTTTGAGGATTAAATCTACTTGCATTGCCTGGGTGTCAGGACTACGGCAAGACCCAGCAGCGACAAGGGGTCACGTGAGCAGCATCGCACACCTGAAACACGTTGCTGGGGATTGCCTGTGACGATATATAGGCCCTGTTCTCTGGCACCTTAGTAGGGAGTATTGATGATGTGATGTTATGTATTAAGGTTGACGGTATTTGAAGTTATTATGTTTGATGCTATTTGAGGTACGATAGACCGTAATAATGTTTTTGTTCTCTTCCTGTTCTTCCTGTGCTCCGAGCGTTTTTTCCCTTTTGGCCTTCCATGGCAACTTTCGTTTTGTGTATTTTTTTTTTTTTTTTATTAAAGGTTTCCCGCACATGCATCCTAACTCCTGCGTTGTGAGTACCTCTCGCGTAAACGTGATACTGGGGCAGCTGTTTAATCACATGCTTAAAAACATGCTTCATGAGTTTGATCATGAGGATGCACAAAATTTGTATAGGTGCTTTAAGCCCCTGTATGGTCTGCTTCTGTGTAGACATGATTGATGAACTACTTAATTAGCTAGGTGTGGCTTGCTTTTATTTGACAATGGATTTAACTATAAGGGATATTGGCACATTGACTTCAGTGTGTCATGAAACATAACAGGCTTTTCCACTCCGTATGGTATACACCAGTTTGTCACAATCTTGTTTGGGTTGTTTGGGGCACCCACAATGTTTTAATGACTCATTGATAGATTCCCCTGGCCACATAATGCATATGTCATGGCATATGTAGATAATATCATTATTAATTTTTTTCAGACATCACTACCCTCTTCACTGACCTAATTAAAAAGGAGCACATGATCTATTCCAGTGGATTGAACCATGTGAACAGGCTTCAGTTAAAAGCATCTCTGTGTGGGGCCCACTGTTGCATTCACCTGAAATTTGTCTCCCCTTTACCTTGTAGACAAGCAAGGAGTGTCCTGTGCTATGAATCAGTCAGAAACTGGCCATTAAAGAGCTGAAGTTCCATACTATCAAAAAGGTGTGCCTGGTTATCAAATGGGAAGTTTTCACTCTTAGGTACTACTATGTTTTCTTGCGCACAAGGAGGACAAAATGGGAAAAGACCAGCACCTCAGGAAAGAAAGCTGAGGCAAAGAGCCCTGTGGTTGCATATGTCTGACAATAAAATAAGTAAAAAGTAGCAGTAAAACTAAACAAAATATATGTAATGCAATTTCCCAAGCCTGTTTCCCAACTCCTCATTTCCCCAACCCAAACAAACCTTGTTGCAATTTGACAAAGTTGAAGTGAAAATAGGCCATGGTTGTGGAATCAGCAAGACATGAACTAGGCAAAGAAATGAAAAGAAATGAAAAACACTCTATGGTTAAAAACACTATAGGGTAGACAAAAAACAAAGTTTTGGTCCATCAGGTGAAGTAACACTGAGCAATACTTTGCACTATAAAATGAGGGTTTAAATGCGTTGATAATCAAATAGGTAAGACTGGGAAGACCAAGTGAGCATGAACATGACACATAAAGGAATCAACCAACGACTACACGGGGGAAGAGACAAGGCATTGACAAAAACAAAGAAATGTGTGCCCATAAAAAAATGAAAAAGTGTTAGCCTATAGTGGTAAAAGAGAAGCACATCAGCAGCAACGATGTTTGGCTCAAGGGAAGTGCATGACACTGAGGCTAAGGGACACATTCTACGTCTATGTAACTGGGGTTTTAAAAATAGACCTTTTAGGCAAACCATAAAAGGGGAAATATAAAAAGTGCTGCTGAGAAATGAGGGGTCAAAAGTGTTAGGCCATGCCAGTAAAAATCCCACTCATCCCAGAAAAAAAAGAATCAAAGGAAATGGTAGATGTTTAGTATACTGTTCCACTTTAACCAATAGAGAAAAGTTACTTATAGGCTGTTAAAATATTGTAACTAGTAAGCTGATAATGGCCATATGTTGTGTAATCGTGTAAAAATAAAACAGTGACTGATACTGAGTTGAAGCTGATCTTCTCCTATTAGTATTGAAATTGTACTCGCTTTATTTCTCAAGGTCCCTACTGAAAGGCACTATTTCCTCACTCATTCATCATGTGATTGGCCACAATGGGGGTTTTTTGATGTGCTTATTTAGCCAAGCTAAAAGGTTGGTATGACCTTGGTATTCAAGCAGTGTTATGAATGTTTTATTAATGGCAATGAAACAACACACTACAGTGCCACAGGAAGAAATTCAGACATATCCATGAATCACATTAAATAAGACAAAAGAGCTTCACATAGACAAAGATAGTTTTATAAACCTGTAGTTGACTTTTATGAAAAGCGAATGCAAATATTTTATTTGTCTTAAATATTAAACACAAAACTGTCAAAAGCAGGATTATGCAGTTATTACTTTCATTTCCCCATTTTATAAATGAATCATGATATGCTTACTTTTTGCCAAATAGAAAACAGAGTCATATAAATATTGACCATGGACAGAGTGATCAGAACTAACTACCTGTAAGCTTTATAACTAAAAAAAACCCAAAACATTCCAAGTAGTAATAGTCACAAAAAAATCTCAACCAGCACTTAAGTCTTAATAAAAACTTGTTGCATTTTATCCCTCCCACGGTACTCTCTCCATATGTTACTCTGCATTTCAATTAGTAAGTGGTCTGGGCATCTCTCTCTCTCTGGCTGCCCAGTCATCACTTGGAAAGCTGTGATACTGGCTTGTTTGGCATGTGTGGAATCAATTCAAAAATCTAAAAGCTTTTCCAGCATCTAGTCATCCTTTGTGTGTCAAATAAGAAGAACTAAGCTATTTCATGTTTATCACAAATGTATGTAATTTGTAGTTTCCTATCATAAAGGCTTACAATTAAAATCAAAAGTTTCATTCTGCATCTCATCAGCATAGTGTGCACTCATCCAGGCTGCCCTGTCTATCCCAGGTTTGGGTTTTTATGAGTCAGTAATTAATAACATTGTCAGTTGCATGAAGCCACTAAAGGGTATCTACAGCTGAGTCTGAAATAAAGTTCATTAAAAAATTCTGCCAGGAAAATCCAATATTAAAAGAAACCAACTCCTGTTACACTAAGTCAGATAGGGATCATAATTAAAGTAGCAATCATATTAGCAGGGTTTCTAGAAGCTGTGCTTCTGTCACACTTGGGGGCACTACAGCACTGAAATGTTGCTTAATATATGAGTAGTAAAGAAAATGGGAGAAAATACAATATGGCATCAGGATACAGTGCTACACTGCGAAGAAGTGCATGGTTAATGTTGTGAATTTGATTATCTGAGACAATAAGATTGATGTTTTCAAAAGTTATGTTTAATTGCCTATGTTCTCTGTAATTCCTTCATTATTTGCAACAATAAATTGAGAGATAAAACCATAACAAATAAAGTAAAAAAAACAGACTCCTCCTTTTTTTAGTGGCTTGGACAAAACACTGCACTAATACTGTCTCAGATGTTGAAACCTTTAAACAACAAAACAATTTAGGTACACACAGTTACACTGTGTACTTTAAAAACAGAAGCACTAAAGATAATATACACAATATAAAGTCAAAAGATTTGAATACCCACACTTTCTGCTTTGTTATAGTTTAATTTTACTGACAAAAACAATGAATTTTTTTTTTTGTTAAATAAAGGAGCTCATTTCATTTTGTGGAACTTATTATCTCTGTCATTCTCACATCCTAATGGGACTCTAAATGCAAGCAGAGTTGGCAGATAAACCTATAGCCATTATTGGTCTTAACTGTAAAACCTAAGTGTCATTCTCAGATGCTAATGGGACAGGTAAACCAGTTAAGACTATAGATAAAAGCCATTGTTGGTATTAACTGTAAAACCACATACTTGTACCACATACTTATTGTAAAATAAAACGAATGTATTAAACATTCAATAATTCAGAATTAGCATTAAATTATAGCATTTCATTGCATATAGCATGCCATTGTTACAACTTTGGAGTATTCAGTTAGATAAAAGGCAAACATATTTAATGATATAATTTGCAATACGTTTATAGATCAGTAGTTCAGTCACTCATAAAAGACACAGGTGCACAAAGCTAGATGTACATATGTCAGGAAGAAAGTGCCAAAAAAGCAGAAAAGTCAAAATGCTTACAATGAGTCTTAAAATTAAAACCCCATTTTACTAAGGGTATAACTCTTCAAACAAACTATATCTGGGACTATCTATTAAATGCACACTGGGTAAGGTGCAAATTGCATTTTAAAGCCACCGTGAAGCCGTGAAAATGGACAAATACAGAGCTGTAAAAACCTACTAGGACTTGAAAGGAATTGCAGGTTCAGTAGCAAAGATAATTTGTTCAAGAATGATGTTATTGAGTAAAAAATTATATGCCAGAGTAACATATTTTTGTTATATCAAGCATATTGGCAGTGGGTAGAATTGTTGCCTCATAGATCCAGAGTCCCTAATTTCGAACTGAGCTCTGATCTTCTCCTGGCTGTGTGGGTTCCCCCAGCTCCTCTGGTTTCCTTCCACTGTCCAAAAACAAGAGAGTAGAATGACTGGCTAAACATTTTTTTTCCCTCAGAGCGAATGAAATTATGACTGTGTGCCTAGGATAGGCTTTTGATCCACTCTGACCCTGACCAGATTAAAGGGATTACTAAAAGTTAATGAGTGTGCATGACAGTATGACAGTTTTTGTAAGTATTCCAGTATATTGTAAGCATATTTAAACTGAAAACTGTAATAACTTTAAACAAAAAGCTGTTTGATGGTCTGTATGGCATTTGCTGAATTATTCCAATCTGGCTCTCGCTCCTTCCTGTTTTTTTCATAAGGAAGACCCTCCTTTGTCACTGTGTGTGTACCTCCATGATTTATGAGCCATCTGCTGTGTCTGATGCTTGCAACACCTCAGACAGGATGTGTCCGGCTGGCGTGCTGTGCCACACCATGTGGGCACCGCTTAGCCATGCTGAGGGCCTCTGTAATTAAATTAAAGTGCTCACTATAACTGGCAACTGACAAAGCTAACTGTAGTATAAAATCATACCACATGTTCCACACTTTCATGGCCTTTAGTTTGTCTATTTTAAATGAAACATTCATAAAACTTCCATAAAGTTTAGTTCATAATCATGATTTATGCATATATATGCATATATTTCAAGCTTTTCAAGCTTTTCAAATACTGTTTTATCTATCTATCTATCTAT
>JAOVVF010000044.1:17746262-17768420 GCA_028565595.1 Duopalatinus emarginatus
ATTTGAAGCTTAAAAGAATAATATGAGAAAAAAATACATGTTTATGTTTCTGGCAGAACATTCAAGCTTCAATATAATTTTCCAATTTTTTATTTTCACAAATTACAACCCATTAAAACCCCCAAGTAAATTAAGCTGTCCAGCGCACTCATGAAGTAAAACACAGATTTTTTATAGCTCTTAAAAAAAAAAAAACCATGAAATGCAAAATCTTGAAACTCTTTTTCCAACATTACTGTCCACTGTTGCTGTTGTCAAAAAAGGCAGGCTAATTTGGCCCAAGGGAGCACAGTTTGGGTTGGGGAAGTTGGCAAGAAACATCTGCATGCTTCTAGCATGCTCCTTTTGGTCATGGACTTCAACATCTGGCAGGCGTGTAAACATGCTGAGGACTGATGGGCCCACCTGTGCATTGTCATAATAAGACTCTGAGGAACACTTCAGCTGCCTATCCACTTCATTATTGTAGCCACATTACAGGCAGTTAGAGATTTTCAATATATTTTTTTTAGATTTAACAGAAACACTCAAACATATCCCAACCTCAAAGTCAGCTGTGGTCTCTGTTTATATACAATATCTTAGAAAGGAGGAATGGGTTTATTAAGGGAATGAAACTATCTTGTTACTATACAAGACATGGATTCAAGATATTTGTCTAAAATAATTTTCTGTTCTAGATTAAATGTTGTATAATAGTAGAACCCCCCCCCCCATATATGGATGTACGATCCATGACAATGTTTGCTTTAATAAGATATGGTTCTTGTACATGGGATTGGACCTCCCATCATTTTTTTCTTGTCAGGATGACAACCTATTGGACTGAAAGACCCTTGCCACAAATGTAAGGTTATTTACTTTTCTCACCTACACTGCCAATCAGGATTTCTATTGATGCTATATTTATGGGTGGTGCACAGGAAGACTCAGACACCCACAACACTCTCTCATCTTGGACCTTTCTCTCTCTTTCTCAAACACATGCCTTGTGTACTGATGGAACATTTGCTTTTAGGCAAAAGAACACTTACATTGTTAAACAATGTTATTCTCTAGGCAACAAAATTGCAGTGGTTTACACATCCTGTATGTCTTTCTGTGTATGCATGATTGTATGTGATTGGGTTGGAAGTAAGGTGTTATGAGGGTCAAGAAAGAATCCTTCACAAGCCCTGCCAGGTTAACATAGAAGCAGTGCCTGTGCCCAAGCCCACCAGTCTCTCAGTGTTGATCACTTGAACTGAGCCAATAAAGAGAAAGAACACACAGAATTAAAGAAGCTCTGCTTGCGGCTCACAGAGCAACTCCTGCTGCACCTGGAGGTGGGATATGACCTCGAGCCATCCCTTTCCTCCATTCATTATTCATCTCAGCTCACTCCAAATGCCAACACACAAACAAGTCCTCAACATTGTATTGACCCACCACTCTCTGCAAGCTTGACTCTCTGCAAGTCTAAATTCTGGCTGACTTCTGCTTAATGCTATATTTTATGCCCATTAACAATGCTAGAATTTATAAAGATCAAATTGCTTCACGGCAGGAAGAATCAACTCCACTTATATAAATCACATTATTTAAAGCTTGAAAGAATATGAAAAATGTTTATGTTTCTGGCAGAACATTCAAGCTTCAACATAATTTTCCAAATATTTATTTTCACAAATTAGAACCCATTAAAAGCCCCAAGTAAATTAAGTTTTTTAGACTCTCTGCAAGTATAAATTCTGGTTGACTTCTGCTTAATGCTATGTTTTATGCCCATTAACAATGCTAGAATTTTTTTTAAAAAATAAATTGCTTCAAGGCAGGAAAAATCAACTCCACTTATCCCAGATATTGTGAGCAAAATTATTTTAAAGATATACGATGGTCACTCAAAGGTAAGTTATTCACTCAATGATAATTTAGATGTGGGTTGTGTTAATTAAAAATGACAATGCTTACTATACACCTTTGTTTTTAGCTTGAATTTAAGATTTGTTCAGCAGCGTAATCTTATCTATTTTAACCTACCATAATCTAAGGTTGAACTTAGCAAGTAAAATTAAGTACTGGTTGAGTAAACCGTTTAAGATGGCTAAACAAAGTAACTTTAGCAAAGGCAACGAAAAAGTCTAATGCATCCTGCTTAAAATGTTACCTTCTTTCAACAGTTTAATGATGTTCTGTAAAAACATTTTGTTAATTAAACACAAAAACAATCCTTTACTGTACAGGAATTTTGTAGTTATTGTCACATAACGTTCTTAACTGCCTGAACAAAATAAACAGCATTGTTTGAACAAGAAAATATAAGTTGTCTAAACAAATAAGTTTTCTTAACAAAGACTACCGATGCAATTGTAAAGAAAACTAAAAAAAATCTTAATTTTTTCTTTCTCAAAAAATTCAGTTTACAATGCAGCCACACCACATACTTGGAAGAATACACAGCATCAGTGACTGATGACATCAGAAAGTACATACATTATGTGACTTTCTTTAAGACCATCAGTACATATGAAAACCGATACCATAGATGAAGTGCTCTGGCTACTGAAAACCCTAAACACTGTTTTCAAACTTGAAGATAAGGCAGACAGCAAGGGCCAAACAGCAAGGGCCAATCTGTCCTGGACTATCAGAGACGCCAAAAGTGACTAAGAAATAATCCACAGTCACTTTATAAAAACAAACTGAATAAGGCAATTTATCCCCAACATCAAAGACTACAAAGCTCCATCACATTTCTCTCATGCTACCGTCTTATTCCCTGATGCACTAAATAATTTCTCTGCACAGTTTGAAGCACATAACAACAATGCCTACACAGAGGACCACCACAAATTCCACAGACAAAGTAGTTTGTCAACATGCAATGGATGCCAGGAAAACTCTGTCCTGAGTTCAGCTGCTGCTCCTGACAACATATCAGAAACAACATTGACTCTGTACAGGAACCAGCACACAGAATTGTGTAGAGACTGCAATCTTTCAATGTTAATGATAATGCAAAAGAGATGACTGTTGACAGGAGAACTTGGACTACTCACGACTGTACTTCAACTACTTTAATAGGAGGAGCCTACAAATATAGGGCTACAAATATAGAACTACCTATAATAATATAATCATTTCAATAACACAAATTGTTCCTCAGTTAAATGCACAGGACCAATAAATGTTCTAGGCCTGAGTTGCCATGGCCTCTTCTGTGTAGTGTTGTGTGTTCTCCAGTGTTGGTGTGGATTTCCTCCCATAGTCCAAAGACATGCAGTCTGCAAACTGGAAATACTAAATGCCCCTAGGTGTGAATATGCCCTGTAATTGACTGGCAACCTGTCCAGGGTGTTTTCTTGCTTTCTGCCCAATGAGCATTGAGAACACTCCAGCACCCTCCTGCTCCACACTATTACAATGCTTAGATAATGAGTGAATGATTAAGTGGGTGAATGAGTAATGCATACTGAGGCTGAAGAGAGCCAACATCCCATCATCTATTCTCACCACCTTCTACAGAAGTATGATAAAGAGCATCCTGACCAGCCATAAACTGTTATGGTATGGGATCTGCATAATTGCTGACTGCAAGGCCTGAGAGTGGATTGTGAAAATGGCTATAAATATTACTTCGGGTCTTTCTGCCTTCTGTTAACGCCTTGTACAACACCCATTGCATCCACAACCAGCATAGAAGGGAGCCCCTCTCACTCCTCACATGGACTCTTCATCTTTCTGCCATCTGGCAGAAAGTACAGGAGTATCCATGCCACAACCACCAGAATCTACAGCAGTGTCTTCCCCAAGAGAGCCACTGTGCTGACACCCTACACTTACCTGGGTTAGTCAAGCTCTAACCCAGTATGACTTTTTTTTGCTGCTAACAATTGTTAGCAATTGTTTCTGTCAGAAAGAAACATTGCCCAGTGATAGCAGAAGCACAGCCAATGACAAAATTGTTGCTGAGAGAAAATATGCACATCTGCCACCGATCTGCGTCCTCAAATCTGATATCTAAGTAATAGTCAGTTAGTAGCTGTAGTCAGTAGTCAGATGATCCAGCAATATATGACACTCTAGAAATTCCTAATATTGTCTTATTAGTATTTTGGCTAATATACCTGTATGTTTCTGAACTGGTCTGTAATGTAATGATTAGGGTTGCAAAATGTGATCATTATGATAATTATTAGTCTTTTGATTTGTTGTAATGGCAATTTAAAAAAATCACTGATTTTAAGATAGCTTTGCTGTTATGTATTTTGTGTTAAATTGTATTGGGATGGTTGTTGAATCAATATGGCAGAAACAGCCCCACCCAGAAGATTTTTTTACCAGACATCAGTGGCTATTCTGTGTTTTTATTGTTCTGTGCATTTTCCCTTTTCCATTTTGTACTTATTGCCCTGCATGCATCTCATATTGATGTGTATTTTGCACTTATGTAGTCTTGTATACTATGCTACTGAACTGTGTAAGGGTGGCATGCTAAAGGACTCGCCAGAACAGGGTGTGGACACAACTGCAGGTGTTTATTTAAAAGAACCGAAACTGAATCCAATACGCAATCCAAACTCAAAAACAGGAACAGGCAAAATATTCATATGCAATCAGAATTTCACAGGCAAAAACAAGATCAAGGTCACAAGCAAATACAGACCAAAGGCAAAATACCAAAAAGAGCAAACCACAATAATAAATATTCCTAATTAACAAAGAAACGTCTGAGTTTTTATAGGCGAACACAATTAACACAAACACAGATGGGATAAATATAGACTCAATATTCAGGCAATTGGAGAATGTGTCATTGGCACTTTCCAATCTAGGCGCTGTTATTACCAAGGGGAATGGAGTTGTGATCTCTAGAGACCGCAGCCCTAACATACTGTTTTGCACCACAGTCTTGGGGGCACTATAGTAGCAATATATATACTAGCAATATAGAGGAATGTCAATATAAAACACCTATTTGACTTGACTTGACTTGACTCGATCAAACGTTGCAGGCTATTTGCTGATACCTTGAATTATGAGGACTACAGCAGGGGGCAGATCCTTCTGCTATAGAGCCCCATATCTATGGAACAGCCTTCCTATTAGTGTTCAGGACTTAGACACATTCTTAGTCTTTAAGCCTAGGCTGAAAACATATTTGTTTAATCAAGAGTATCCTTCATAGTTTTCTCTAGTTCAAGAAGCATACTAGGAGGGTTCATGGTTATGGAGTGTTTTGGTAAACTGGGATGATTGTATCCCCCACCCCCCCAGGTGTTCACTCAGGTTTGATGACAGTGGAGTGGCTGGCTGCTTTATGTCCCAGGGTGTCCTCATGTCTGTGTCACCTTCTGGTTCTCCCTTGTAGTTATGCTGTCTTAGCTAGTCTGCCAGAGTTTCTCTCCACACAATTATATGGAATGTAACTATTGCATAAAAGATCATGCCTAAGTATCTGTATGCTCTTCTCTACCTGGGGATGAGCTACACCTGATACGGCTGAAGAGTAAGATACCAGTGACTTGATTTCCGATCCCTTCTGCTCCCCCAACCTGCTCCCCCAATCTGACCCCCCTTCGTGGAGCCTCATCTGACCAACATGGACATGGATGACCACAGATAATAACACAGGATAACAGATACATAATAGACAGATGTATCTTTTCTACAGTCATAGATTACAGATTTCAATTAATTCTCTGGCTACTTTTTATTTATAATTGCACTATAAATGTATAAATTGTTTTGTTATTTCTGTATATGGGTGCTTTGGGACAATGTCCATTGTTAAAAGTGCTATACAAATAAAATTGAATTTAATTGAATTGAATAGATAACAGATCATTGGCCCCAACTACATTGTTCATGGCACATGGAAGGGGCAGAAGACCTATGCCAATATCCGGTGGTCTGACTGGATGTCTCAGTACACATTAACACTGAGTTTTATCCTGGGAAGTCAAACAAAGTGGCAGGCAGCCATTCCAGGTTGGTACTGCAATGGAGATAAAATTCTACTTTAATAGGATGGCAGATGAACTATTTATCCAACAGGTCTATAATGAATGCTGCAAAGTAACTGGAAAAGCCTGCAAAATTACTAAGACCAAAGAGGATACATCATAGTTGGGTTAAAAAAATGAACCTGTATGTTAAACAAAAAGCATCATATAATCCATTATAACGACACAAAAAGAACATGGTACCACAACCTGACAAGAGCAGGCTTCCCACCAAAACTCACAGACAAGTTGGAAGGCATTAATCAAATATTCATATAACATTGAAGGAGCTGCAAAATAAGAGTATCTGTCCATACCAACCTACGACTTACTGCCCCAGACTGATCTTCATCTTTATCTTCAGCCTTACTCTCCTCACTTGCATCACCCTACATCTCATCCTGTCCCAGTGTCACATTTAATATAACCTGAGCTAGAACTTCTGCTCTCACTGTCTTCACTGAACTTTTGAATATGTGGAGCTGTTCTTCCAATAAAATATACTGGCATTATTAAGACATACAACTGTTCACTGCTTCTGACTTTGTAGTAGCTGCATTGTAGTCGTCCCCAATTTGTTAGTTCTGCATGAAATAGATATATTTTTTTTTATTTACAAACGACTTTTAATTTTAACAAACTAATGCTAGAATGTCTTAAAATATTTGTAAACATATCAAGCTACATGCATGTATGTATTTAGGATGGGATTTAATTAAATTACCTACCACAATATTAACTTACCATGGCTTTTATCTACTGTGTGACCGAAAGCATGGCACTGTCTAATTTAATTCCCCTGAGTCACATAATAAAATTTTATTTTAACTTCGATTTTATTTGCTAAAGTAAAAAGTCATGTGATACATTAAAAATAAAAAATTTAATTGGTAGGTTTATACATATTTTTAATTACCATTCTATACATTGCACAGAGCAGGGCTTTGAGAAAAAGAGACAAACAGCATGTGGCAAACTTCTGGGACTGGAAAACTGGTGAAGATTGAAGGAAAGATGGATGTCACTATATACAGGGCAATTGAGGAAAACCTGTTTTGCTCTGCCAGACATTTGAGTGGAGGGTGGAGGTTCACCTTCCAGCAGGGCAATGACCTTAAACATAATGCTAACCTGACTGAAAGGAAACAAAGTATTGGATTGGCCTAGCCAAAGCCTAGAACTCAATCCAATTGAGAATCTGTGACATGACTTAAAGATTACTGTACAAAAACACAACCAATCTAACTTGAAACAGCTGAAGCAGTTTTGCATTAAAGAGTAGGCAAAAATCCCAGTGGCTAAATATGCTAAGCAAAGAGAGAAATAACACAAGAGATTGCAGCTATAGACATTGTAGCTATAGACAATATAACACAAATTAAAACTCAAACATTGCTTAACTCATATTAAATGTTAAGCCTTTTTTAGTCGTAGGAAAGAGAATGGTCTTCTTCATGACCCTACAAAGGTAGATTCCTCTAGTGAAGTAATTAGATGGCATTTCTTTGTCACTACTGCTCATGCGAGACTAAACTCATTTCATGGCAAAGGAAACAAATCTCTGTCTCAAATGCCACTGGCACAGCAGGAATGAACCTTTAGCATTACAGAACTCTAAACCATAATTACAAATAAATCTGGAACCAATGCCAGTCCCAGCTTCCCCATCTCCTGCCAGCCCCCCGCCAACCCCCCACCACCCTACACACACACACACATCCTTTTGTTGTCAGTGGAACAGAAGTTCTTCTGTTGAAACCCACATGCACCCCTGTTTGACACAATAATTCCAGATAAGAATGTAAAATGCCCATGGTATTACCATTTAAGGACTGAATGGCACTGTACATGTCAAGTAATATGATAAAAACAGTGCAAGAACAGTCCTTAAGTCTGTATGATGTGGATTGTTCTTGTCTGTCATAGATATTAAATGATGCACAGCTTGCACACAGTTGTGAGAACTTTAATTATCTACCTATTTGGCAGACAATGCTAAGTGAAACCTGAAGACAATATACTGGCCCTACTGAAGACAGGATTACAGAAATTGTGAGTGTGTGCACATATATGTGTGCGTTTGTTGACTAACATGTGTATAATAGCATAAATATATGACACACACACACGCACACACACACACACACACAAAGGAAGAAAGTAATATCCACAAGCCTGCAAAATCAGTAAGTCCATCAGAAAGCAGAACACTTACTAAAATGTAATTTGTCTTAAAGTCACATTTTTCTTATTGTGTGTTGCTCTTGTTCCAGGGCTCAATTGGCCCTGAGGTGACATGAAGTTCCTCACAGCATGTGCTTGATTGCATCACATTTTCAGAGTGTTGAGCAGTGGGAGATTAGGAAAAAAAGGGAGTGTGGAATCAGCAATCAAAGTGACACTGCTTCGGCTCCAGCAGTCAAGATCACGGCACTTTCTGATCCTGCTGCTTACCAGCACACCTGCAGAACACGCATCCCCAAGGCCACAGTTTTAAGCATTATTTTGCCTTCTAAAATAATCTCTAGATGGCACTGTGGAGCTGCCACCCTTCAGCATCACTGGCGTTAAACTGCATTTCTGTCAGGCTGGGTGACAGAGAGAACACTCGGCACACCTGAATGCCTCATTTCACTCCAATCCTGCTCAGGTTCTGTTATCACTTATCTTGTCTTGAACTGGGTAAAAGTTTACTTTTGAGATGCAACAGAAGAACAAAAGTTGCACACGTAGGCTATCTACATCAATGCTGACATACTACATAATGTATACTAAATATATATATTTTTCAGAAATGAAATATCTTTGAAAAACATCAGGACGTCAATCTTTCAGACTTTTGACAAAAGCATTTTCATAAGATTGAGCTGAGAAACTATGACTGTTATGACTGTTGGTTCTATGGTTCATTCCTTTACATAGCACAAAAAGTAAGAACATTTTCCAAACTTTGACCCTACATTCCAACTGTTTGGTAAATGAATAAAATGTTAAATTGCCAATATGTCTTCTTTCTTTAAACTTCAATCATCCAGTCCACCAAACAAGTCAATGGCAGAATAAGCTGTTTGACAATGGCAGAGAAGATTTAGCAAATTTGGCTACAACTCATATACTCACAACACTGCTCATCCCACAAATGCATGTTCCTTATAATTGTTAATTAACCGTCTTTTCAACAGTATAAGATTTATTGCATTGTTACAAGAAAGAAACAATCTACCAAACAAATGACCTTACTTTTTGTGATATATATATATATCACAACTGCAACGTGATGTAATAATATGATGCTTTGAAACATGTACTCATGCACCTCTAGGTAAGTTAATCACATCATTCTAAAAGCAGTAATCAATACTTAACTTTGCATTACTGATTTCTATATTTTAACATATTGACACAGTTCTACAACATTACATTGGTTACAAAACTTTTTTCCCTGTTAATGGGCATTAATTTAATACCACATAGTAAGGAAATTGTTGTTTGGTAGATTATTTCTTTGTTGTAACAATGCTTCTTGGCAATAATTCTGGATAATAATTTTGGAAAGCCTGTTAATTTCCCTTTTGAATGGTGCCACATTTGTAAGAATTTGCAGTTGTGGGATGAACAGCAGAGATGAGTATGTGGGTTGCACCCATGAAAAATTTGCCAAATCTTCTCTGCAATTGCCAAACAGCTTATTCTGCCATTGACTCATTTGGTGTATGGTGGACTGGATAATTGAAGTTTGCAGAAACAGGACATATTGGCAATTTAACAATTTATTAATTTAACAAACAGGAGCCTCAGTAGCATGTGGAAGAACCATACACAGTCACAACAGCTTGGCACCTCCTCCTCATTCTTGTCACCAGCTTGGTCACAAACTGCTGTGGGATGGCATCCCATTCTTCAACCAGCATTTGTTGCAAGTCAGCCAAAGTGGTTGTGTTGGTCACTCTGGCACGAACAGTACACCCAAGCTGATCCTACAAGTGTTTAATAGGGTTGAGGTCATCCTATTCTCCTCTATCTTGAAGGAAAAAGTTTGGTCCCAGACTATGGAGATATAGGATTGCCCCTGGTTGCAGAATTTCATCTCAATGCTGTGCAGGCACCTGTGAAATTAACAGCTGATTTCATGTGAATTTAGGGGTTAATTGTGGAAACAATTATTTCTGTAGGAATTGGGTGTATACAGCTTTAGTAATTGTATCTGGTTTATGCTGACTATGAAATGTGTCCCAAATGTGCTGCATACTGAGGCACCTTTTCGGTTAGAATGCTGCTGAATGAGAGAGCTGCCTTCACGGGCAATGACTGACTAGGCTGCTGTCTTCCGAATGGAATGCACCCAATAAGTCTACTCTAACTAAAACAAAACAAAGAGAAATACATGGGTGGTGCACACCCTTTCACCTAACATGTCTAACAAAAAGGCTTCCTACAAGTTGTTTATGTATAGGCATGCCAAAAATAAGCTGTTGCCCTGGGGTACCAAACACCTGCCAATTCGTTTTCATAAATTACCAAAAGGTTTCAAAGATGTTTCTCATTTACAAAAAAAATTACAAAACTACTCTTCTTTAAACTACTACAACAGCAATATGGAGCAAAAGGGGCAAAACATCAGCTAGCAATTATCTAAAAAAGTGACATTTCTTAAAATGGTGTGGCAAAAAGGGAGGCCCACTATTTTGACTCTGCAGGTTTTTATCACAAAAGTTTCTCCTCCTTCCTCTGATTGTTCCTCTTGATTGGTTACCCAAGTAAAACTTTTTCCCCCAATAGAGAGACACACTGGTCCTGATTGGTCACTTGGTCCTGATTGGAAACAGCAGAAAAAAGCACAAAACACATACGTTCCATAGCACGTAACACAATGTAACTGTTTATTTTACAGCAAATGCAAAAGCAACAAAGAGATCTCAATACTGTTGTGATATGTCATCTCCTCAGTCACATCCACAGTAATTTTCTGACAGTTCCTTCTCCACTGCATTTTCAAAATCCTGCCACTGCGTTGCAGGCCGATATGGGGCTATACAATCTTGGTTGACCACCACTATGCAACATCCCGCACATACCTCATACACCACCTTACCTAGCTTTAATCACATAGAACCTATCCCATGCAGACTGCATGGATCATATGCCAATCATTGTGTCACATGCTTGCTTTTCTCTGATGCATAGCATGCAGGCATTGGGCATTGCTAAAAAGAACTGTGCCAAATGGCAGTCCCAGTCTTGCATCTGAGTGTGTGAAATAATCCATAGCCACCAGAACATACTGATTCCCTGCATTGCTAACTGGAAATGGACCCAATATATCCACAGCAATTAATCCCTACAGTGTCCAGCACAATGACGGCAAAGAAAGCTGTGGCTGCAGTGCTGTCCTTTTATAATCACACAGTGTTTGCAGTCATCAGGCACGCATGGATGCTGAAATAGGGCAGTTGGAAACCAGCTCTAAGAAGCTCAGGAAAGGGAAAAATGTCCCTTTTCGTCACCAGCCCACGGACTGTTGGAAGTCTTGATGACCCCCTCTGCTACCACCATCTTTCAAATATTTTGCTAGCCAGTGTGGGTAAAGCTGGATTGGTGAGGCCTCACCAGGGATAATTTTACGCTGAATCAAGTCAGTTCATTAAATTCCTCTTTGTAAGAGGAAATGATTCCTTCAAAACAACGTAATGAGTCCCAAAACTTGATTTTGCTCCACTGTTAGCCCTGTGCTGTTTCCCTCAACATGCTCGAGCTAGTACTGGTTTAAACACATGCTGTGGCAGGCTGAGATACTCTCTGCCTGTAGTAGTGATGATTAATCTACCTGGGTATGCCCCTTAACCCCCTGGAGATCCATGCACAGACACTGGTGCTGTGTGTTAAGCTCCTCCTGTGCCATCGACTTCACCACAAGGAAACTGCAGTAATCTAAACCGTGATGATGTTGTTCCTGGTCCTATGGGTTTCACCAACTCTCCTGGTCCTGTGTGTTATGCTCCTTCAGTGAAGATTGTCTCTCCCAAGGCACCAACACCAGGGACCCCTGACTGTCCACTGCTTCAATGCCACAGGTTACTTTGACCAGCTTAACACACTTGTTATCCGTTTTCAAAGTAAATGCACATGAACCTAACCCAGCCCCAGACTCTTAATAAACTATATGCAGCCACTCATCTTATGGTCAGTCCTATCTAGTTGCAGTGTTTTAGAAAATGTGTAGAAAACCCTTAATGCCTTCTTCAGCAATGAGCATTGTCAGCAGGTAGTGAGACAAGGGTCAGGATGTAAAGTAGCAGCTCATGTTGTGAAAAAACACATGTTGTAGCATGTTGTAGCATGGGATCTATGGTTCCTTATATTTTGATGCACTCAGACTCTGTTGTAACAGGGACGACTCTTGTCACTTTATCCAAGATCTAGTCTTAGTGTAAAGGTAGTTACAATTAATAAAACTGTTGACTGAGACCAGGGTTAAATTAGATTATACAGATTTAATCTAGACCACAGAGAATCGAACTAACAGATTTCCAATTTTTACAAAAATAAATAAATAAATAAATAAATAAATAAATAAATAAATAAATAAATAATAAAAAATTGAAGAATACTCTGTGGTGTGTGTGTATGAAAATGAATCCAGTCTGAGTTCCAATTCCAATGGTTATCCTTGGAATTTCAAGTTTTGTTTGCCTTGATTTTATGCATGCAATTGTCTCTTATCTTTCTAGGTTGGCTCGCCACTCCTTACTGGAGAAATCAAGATCACCCAAGTACAAAGAAGTCTGAACTACGGTTCCGCATTCTGATGTCTTTAGATGAATCCAAGGCATTAAGTTGTGCATTTGCTTTAAATCAGATTCTTGAATACTCAAATATTAATGTGAGCTTTACACTAATTTAATTACCATTTCAAAATACATATACAAAGTAATGTAAATGTAATGCAATCAAATTTAATTAAAACAGTTATCAAAAACTCCCACATGGACTTAAGGAGCAACAACTTCCATCATTATAGAACACAGTGATTAACAATGTGGTGCTGTCATTTTCATATGAAAAATTATGAAACATAATAATTCATAACAAACTACATTGCATATACTCATTGCAAGTACAAAATGAAATGCTTAACATATACAATCGTTTTGCATTGTACCTTATAAAAACATACTAAACGTAATGTTAATTCTTATTTATTAAACCAAACAGTGAATATGGCCATATGGCGGTTAGGGTTTCCCCAGTATTTTTGCTTACCGAAGCTCTTTTAGGGGAAATACAAGAAGGAAATGGGGTTGTAGGGCCTCCTGGGGAATAGAATAGTGATTCAAGGTGTATCTTAGCAGTGTTTTTTAAAGCATAGTTCTCACTCCGACTCTAGTGCACCTGCAATGGAAAAGAAAAAACAGAGCCTCACAGCATAAGCATATGGTTCGTACAGTGGGAGGGACATAAATGTAATTGGCTGACATTCTCTTTTAATTAGAGAATGTTAGGCAATATTGTGAAATACAATATTATGTCGTAGTTATTTATTAACGAATTTAAAATTAATTCCATATTCATAATAATATTTTAACCCTTTGATGTTCTACATGGGTCAAACGTGACCCGAGTTTTCAATTTTCTATATCTTTGCAATAAATTAATTGAATCATTCAGTATTCAAGGTGTTTCTCAATTAACTTGTTTTTAATCATCATACCTCCTTACTTAATTTTTTCCATTCTTCCTTTTTTTTTTAAAAAAAAGCAAAAACATTTTTTATCACTAATGTGCAACATGACCCGCATTCATTGTCTAGGCTACTTCATGTATGGCTGAGTGTTTCTATGATATCTTTGAAATAAATGAATAATGAATCATTTTTTTGCTTCAAGAATGCAGTGAAAATGAGTTTTTTGTTGATCACAAAAATTCATTTTTATTTTAAATATTGAGATAGCAATTTTTGCTTGTGTTTGTACTAAACAAGATCTAAGACTTTTTTTACAGACACAAAAGGCCTTTTTTTCTTCAAATATTGTTCACAAATCTGAATCTGTGTTAGTGAGCACTTCTCCTTAGTCGAGATAATCCATCCACCTCACAGGTCTGGCATAATAAGATGCTGATTAGGCAGAGCACAATACCACAGATGTCGCAAGTTTTGAGGGAGCATGCAGTTGGCATGCTGACTGCAGGAATGTCCACCAGAGCTGTTTCCCATGAGTTGAATGTTCATTTCTTTACCATAAGCCATTCTTAAAGTCATTTCAGAGAATTTGGCAGAACATCCAACTGGCCTCCCAACCGCAGACCACATGTAAACACACCAGCCCAGAACCTTCACATACAGCATCTTCACCTCCAATATCATCTGAGACCAGCCACCCGATCTGCTACAACAATCGTTTTGCGTTACCAAAGAATTTCTTCACGTACTGTTAGACACCGTCTCAGGGAAGCTTATCTGCATGCTTGTGCACAAATTTGTGAACAATATTTGAGAAAAAAAGCCTTCTGTGTACATAAAAAAAGTTTTAGATCTTTGAGTTCTGCTCATGAAAAATGGCAGCAAAAACAAATGTTGTGTTTATATTTTTGTTCAGTATTTGTATATTTTGTGTGATCACATTTCTCCAGTTTACAGTTCTGTTCAATAGCTGTGTTATCTGTTATCTTGGTTCTGCTAGTTTTTGATTGTGTCATCAGTGTAGTAATATCAACACTATATTTGTTCAAAAATTATCAAAGTAAAAATAAAAATAATGATCAGGGGTAATCTAAAAAAACCAAGATATTTAAAGAAGACTTGGAATATTCAATCATGAAATAAATTGATATCAAAAGATTGAACAAAGAAAAACCCTTAGATATTTGTAAATATTTAGCAAAAAGCAAAAAGATCCTCAGTGCCATTTTTTTTAAACACAGGGAAAAGCCCATCCTTAGATGGAAATCCATACAGTAAAAAATGAGCACGTTACCCTAAATACATATCCCTAAACATTAAATGAGCAGTGTGGTCAACATGACAAGAAAGCAGAACCTGATTGGTCTGCTTGGGTGCACTCAAGTGCTGTGTGGTTCACAAATAAGACCTTATAAACCCAAGCGAATGTTTGCCTTTGGAAATAGAACCTTTCTGTTTCTGCACATGCAAAGAACTCAATTTTAACAGAAATGTCAAATAGAACCTTATAATTCTAAGGGACAAGGCCAGGTATTCCATCAGGGCCAGCTAACTTTAATCCATTCATCTTGCTTGAAGTGTGGTAGACATTCACAGTCACAGCTCATCAGGTGGCAGAAGACCACATTGTTTCCCCAGTTGAAGAGAGCATTGAAGTGGTTGAGCTCACAGTTGGTAGGGGGCAAAGTGTTGGGTGATTTGTAGTCAGTAAGCCTTGCCACATATGCCTGGGGTTGGAGCAGTTAAAGTGCCCTTCAATCCTCTGTTTATAACTGTGTTAAGCCATGGAGATGCTTTTTTTTTTAAATTGGCTCTGGCTGAGCTGTAATAACTAAGCTGTGGGATGTCTAATGGATTGACACCCTTTTGCTCTTTTTATGCCCAATTACTTATTAGTATTCTTGTCTGTCATACCTGTGGCCAGGTGATGTTTGTATGTGGGTGTTACTTAACTTTCTGGAGATTGAAGGGTTTTCAGACACTCTGATGTAGCCTGAAATGCCTTTCTTTCTTTCTTTTTTTTTTTTTTTTTACAAATAACACCCATGTTAAATTATTTTTTCTCAAAGTGTTACACATTTTTGTTCAGCACAAACTCTGCAACAGCAATGCTGAAACAGTAAAAGTGTCACAAATCTATATTTTGATTACATCTACTCTAAATTTAGAAAGCTTTTTTTAAGCTTTTCAAAAAGGTATTTTCAGAAGTGCTGATATATTGCAAAAACACACAACATTTCAAGGCAAGACGTTTGAGCTCAGAACTTTGTAAACATGGGTGTTGGCTACACACTGGCCATTACAGTTTTTAGAAATTGTATGTAGTTTTCTTCCTAAAGCATAACAAATGTGAGGTGACACTATGTTTTACTCAGTGACTGATTTCTACATTGAATATTCATTAAATGGGTGTGTATACTCAGGTGAGCGGTCCACTCCCCACTGTCAAGGTAATGGTCAAGCAATAACAGCAAATAAATAACAATAAATATCTAAATAAAGATAAATAGAAATTGTATTTACATGTTATGAGAGCAAAGGAAGGTTTACAAAAATAAATAAATAAATAAAGATCTACAAGACAAAGCCATTTAAAATATATATAAAAAATATGCACAGAAGTTTATATTCATCTGCACACCAGGCTCCCTTGCACAGTGGTGGTAGCCAGACATCCACAATTATTTCAGTTTCCCATGATGGTGGCTGTACACTGAAAAAACAAAACATGTGAAATTTGAGTAGCTGGCCAATGAGCAGTAACAAAGGTTTACATAGCAGTATATATTTATGCATTCCAGCAGCCCCTGCAAATATTTACTAGTATTTCAAGTCCAGACTTTACACATGACCTATGCATAGCAAAATGCTCTACTTACAGTGGAGGTGGAGTAGCATCATGTTTTTCTGTGGTTGCAGACTGTACAGACAGTGTGCTTTTTTTTGGGTGGAGGTGGAATGTTTTTCACATTTCTGAAAACAATAAATAAGAAATGTGAATAATTGCCCTGTGAGCAGTTTCAAAGATTTACATAGCAGTACATAGCATGACGTACCATTTACACATCACAACTTCATTCTGTGTTTACATGATACATGTGAGTGAACATATTTTCTTGCACAATAATATAAATTACATGTATTTTACATTCCTGTACGCTTGCTACATACAAAATAGTATTAAGTTTATCCTTTGTTTTATTTTATCCTGAATTTATAATGTTTACATCGTAATTGCGAATGAGTCTTACATGTGTTTTACATTCATTCACATTCCTTTGTTTTATCATGTTTTATCCTGAATGTTTACATGGTAATCATGAATGAACGCCAAAGTTTACTTTATTAGAAAAGAAATTATTTCACTTACTTATCACAGACATTCTTCTCTAATGATCAGATGAACTGAAATCCTCTTCACTTTCCAGAGCAAGTGAGTCCGTAAGCTGTGTGTGCTATGCCGAAGCTCCTTCCTCAGGATCAAAACAATTCTCTACATGTGCTCTGTGTTTACTGTAAGCAAATGGGTGTTTTAACACATTTTCTCGGCCGCTAATCCTCCGCTAGCATGTGCCGAATTTCCATGTTGTTATCATATGTGTAGTGATATTAACAACTTACTATGTTATAATTTATATTATTTATTATGCAGGGCACCACTTAATTTTTTTTAAGAAATTAAGAAAACCTCATTTCGAATTTTTCTCAGTCTTTATCTGAACTCGTCAGTCATAGCCAAGAGATCTCTTACCAAATGAGAATCACACAACTTTCTTAAATTAAATAAGAATAAATATTTATTAATAAAATTATAAAATAAACATAGATTAAAGTATTAAGGAAAGAAGGAGATGTATATTATTGAGATGACGCTGTGAGATGAGAGTATTTTCAGGTAGGTGAGAGATATTGATGTATATGGAGAAAGGAATGTCTACAATGTATTTATGTTTACTAGACGGTTACTAATGTGAGTAGTAATACAACTTTTGGAGTTTTTAAGGGAAGGCTTAGGCAAAGGATAATTTAACCTACGTTTTTGCAAATAAGAATTCCTATATTTGGACCAGTAATGTGACTTTACTTATCAATAATATTGAATATAATTTACAGAACTTGAGATGTGAGTTTAATTAAGTGTTATACCTGCATGTAAAGCTATGATCCAAGATCAGGATTTTCACCTGTCTCTGTGAATCAGATGAGACAAGCTCATCCCGTGCCAATAGGACATAACTATCAGCAGATTATTAACAACTATAATTCTAAACGTAATTATCGGCACATGAGGGTGAAAACAGTGTGTGTCTCTAGGTGTGTGTGTGTGTCTGTGTGTGTGTGTGTGTGTGTGTGAAATCCCACATGGGGTATACACTGGAATGTTGGATTCCAAGAAAAAGATTAGCAACTTGAAAATGGTCATGTATACATACTTAAGTAATGTCTTAAGTCTATTCCATAGTTGCCCTAATCATATTCTTCTCTATGTGAGATGACTCATGTTTTAACCGGTATCAGTAGCAAATGATTAACATAAAAAGAACTTTGTAAGGAATAAAATTCATATATCACCAATGATAACCATAATAATGATAACAATAATAAGAAATAACAATAGAAACAAAGGTAAAGGATAACATATACATAAAGTATTATCAATAAAATTAAAGGACAGGAACAGATACATGAACATTCATAATAGCGTTTGGGATACTCCATGAATCATTCAAGTATCATATGTGAAATAACTAATGTAGGACAGAAAGAAAGTTAACTGCTTGATGCTGAAATTTTAGAATCAGGCTTATTCTTGTCACTACAAGGTTTTCTCTATTAGAATTCTCTACAGTTTAAGATAGCCCCTCCTTGCAACTAGAAGGGTAATAAACTCTGTGGCCTG
Source organism: Duopalatinus emarginatus (assembly GCA_028565595.1). NCBI lineage: Eukaryota > Metazoa > Chordata > Actinopteri > Siluriformes > Pimelodidae > Duopalatinus > Duopalatinus emarginatus. Next base: position 17,764,825 of record JAOVVF010000044.1, read on the forward strand.
TGTGAATTATATATTCTTTATATAATTTCAATATTATCTTTATATATATTCTTTATAATATAACATATTTTTTATATTATATATCTTGGTTTGAGCACTCCACCATGGTATGTTGTTTGCCACTTTTCTGCACTTCCCTCAAGGTCATACACAACCTGTCCCAGCAACTGGGAATATGATCTTAACCTGCAAGAGTTTGTCAGGATACAGTGTATATAAGCTTTTTACTGAATTTCATTAATAAGATTTCTAATATGATGGCATCTATGTTGATGAACACTAATGCCACTCTGGTTGATGTTTCAGATCTTCCATGTCTATTATAAAATCTTAGGAGCATTTGGATAAATCCAATTTAAATACCAACCAATTGTTAGAACTCGGTTCCCTCTGTTGCCAGTGGAGGGGGCTGGAGTGCAGCTCCTCCAGTATCCACTGGAGGCCAATTTATTAGTAGTCAGGTTATTCCTCTGGCAGCCAACAGATTGAACCAATGTGCAGTACCCTTGGCATCCACCCATGGGCACACATCCCACAGTTCTGTTGGCAGGAGCAGAACTTAACACCCCAGAATTCTTAGGGACAATCAGTCCTGATGAGGAGCACCTGACTGACATTTTTGGGTTTTTGTGCCCCTTGGCACAAAGTGAACATTCAGGGTCACAAGTAATGGTGGACCTCATAGAGAGTCACTAGGATAGGTCTCTGACTTGAGGTAATAAACAATTTTGGGAAAGTTTAGGTATCTGGTGTTTCTTCTCTGGGTTTCTTTTTGGCTCTCTCCAAGCCAGAATAGCCACTTTATTTTGCCCTAGTTTTGGCCCATGTGGCCTCCTGTCAAATGCTCATGGATCAAAGCGTTCTCATTTTGTACCGCCTTAGACTCGCCCCATGTCGGGGTGGTCATTTGCATGTCTCTATATTATTAGCCCACACAGTTGCTTTCTCTTTCTATTTCTTACTGAGGTTCTTCCTCTAAAAGTTCCTGTATAATAGGCAATACTTTGAGCTAATACTGTTCTGTGAGCTAATACTGTTCTCACCAACATTTCACTGTGCTCATAATGTTTATTTTCCATTATGTGGCTCATATGTTTGTCCATTTAAATGGATGTATTGCGCTGGTTCCTGATTAGCATAGTTGGTTTAAACGCTAGTGGCCCATAATGGCGATTTGGATTCGAATCTTGATCAAGCTGGTTCTAACCCAGGACATGTTCTTTGAGTTTTATTTTATATCTCTGATTTTAGTAGCGGGCTCTGGTTGATCTGCATAAGGGCAGAGCCTGACTGCTTGACTCTCCCCTTTTAAATTCCTTTAAAAATCTAATAACCTTAATCTAGGGTACAAGTTTATTGTTAAATCTCTTCTCTCTCTGAGCGCTCCTCATATCACTTAGTTGCATTCCAAGGCTCAGTTCTGTGATTACTGTCACAGTAAACACATTCTGTCAGCTCCACGGTGGCGCACTTTTACAGTGCCAATGTACTGTGCAGGCGATTGGAGTTTGAATCCTGCCTGACCTCTTTGAACTCGAGGGTCTATATTTCTTTCGTAAAATAAATACTTTTAAAATCTTTTCTTTTAAATTTGAGAATGTCACCATCCCTGTCCATAGTGTAAAGGCACACACAAACACATACCCAGTCTTCCCCATAATAGTCTGTGGGGGTCAAATAGGGACACCTACAGCATGTGCTAGCTCCTCCCCATGTGTACCTATTAAACTGGACAGTGAGTATATTTTAACTTGATCTCTAAAGAACATTATTAGTATCATTACAGCATTGAATAGCTGATTCCTCTAACTGTTGAAACAAGAGCACAGCTTCCAAACAACCTTCTATATTCTAAGATGTATGTTGGTGTAAGATTTAAGAGGTTTGTGCAACATATCTTCTTTCACTCTTCCGGTAGACCTATTTATGGGAACCGACACTCAGATATACAGCTAGCAAACCTTCTGTCAATGAGAATCATTGTCTGTTTGTCAGACCCCATTAGCTACGGTTAACTGACTAGTCATCAGAAAGTGCCAAATCATCATCAGAGATATTCTTTTCTCCTTTCTGAAGATATGGGCCTAGGGACAACTCCAGCATGGCCCAGCTCAGTAAAGTGTTGATTTGCTCTTGTTGGTTTTGAGCTGGGCCTGGCGTGTTATTGATCTCCCTCTGGTTTAATCATTGGCCTTGTCACATTGCAACAAAGGGGAGCCCAGCCGAGATGAAAGCAATTTACTCTGGCATTGGGAAGATTGCAAGCTAACACTCAGTTTTTTTTCCCTTTGTGTTGAATGTAATGGCTTAGTCTGTCTTTTATATCCAAAACATTGCCCCATCAAAACTAACATGGGTGGTGGCAGTTAAAAATATCAGGTGCATTGTTTTCCTTTTAAGAAAACATAATCCTGGCATAAAACGTGAGCTATCAGGCATGAAAAGCACATGTAATATTAAAATAATATATCAGGATACAATAAAGACTCTTATGAAGGTTTATATAATTGCATGTATAAGTGTTTCTTTTGGTTGTAAAACTGCTGGGCTCATAGGCGTGTGCGCACACACACACACACACACACGCACACACACACACACACACAATAAAAAGCCCAGTTTCATTTATCTCTGTGGCACTGTAGTTTTGACATATTCGCACAATAACAATTACAGTCATGTTTGTACCCAAACTATTTTCACAGGTTGCAAACTAAGTAATTACTGTTGGCCCTGATAAATGTTATGCAAATAATTACAATAATTTCTGCACAGTATCCCTTTATAGTACATATGCAACATATGATAATGCTTAGCCCTTCAATAGTATAGACCCCAAAAACCTGTTTAGTTCATTCAAATGGGGTTTAACAGTGCTGATTGTTAGTAAATTTGCTTCTTAATGCTCTCTGATTCTGTTGAGGATAAACATTATCATTAAGTGAACTGTTCTGGCTGTGTGCTAATGAATTTGTTACAATGGAGGAGCAAAGTTCTTGCAATTAGAAGGAACAACTCTACAGTTATGCCTCTTTTGGATAACACACTGGTATTTTCACTTACCAGCCTGCAGACTACAAACATGCACAAGTTTCCAACTGCTGTTGGAAGCCAGACCTGTGTGCAGATGGTCAATTGTCCCCACTTTTCCATTTGTCCATTTGACAATAATTAGTCTGTTGCACTGGACAGTTCTACTATTATTCAAGAGTTAATGGTAAAAATGAAAGTGGGCTTCTTATAACAAGATGTGGTGACACTAAAACCTTACGAATCAGCATGATATATATGGATGCTGGTGTCAGTGTTACCATTAGAAGAGAAAATATTAAATTGAATTAATTCACATGAATGAATAAAAAGATTTGAGGCAACCTGGTGGTTACCATCTTGTGTTAACCTTATAGCCTATAGCATGTACTAAAAACACATAGCTTATGTTCTTTGAGCAGAATATCAGACACATATCCGCTCAGTGCATCATAGACATGCAATTACCTGCTATCAGCGACCTTCACGACCAGCGCTGTTTGCGGAGAGCACGGAGCATCATCAGGGACTCCTCTCACCCAAGCCACACCCTGTATAACCTCCTG
>JAOVVF010000044.1:17814350-17825501 GCA_028565595.1 Duopalatinus emarginatus
AAATTACATGACATTAATCAGGTTTAAAATACATATACATATATCAATCTCCTTTTGAAAGTAACATTAACATTAAATGTTACTATGATAAAAATGTCCTCATGACATTTAGGATCAATGTATTTAACAGAGTAATGTTCCTTACAAACTAAACGCATGAGTGTTGACTTATGTTGGTATGTGAAGGTATTTGAGTCTTAAATGATGTGTACTGTATGCTTTTAGAATTTGCAGCACAAGGCTCTCACGGATTGATTAAAACAGTATATTTCTAAGAGAATTTTTTTTTTTTTTTAGCATTTTTAGCATTTTAATGATAAAACCCATGAAGATATGAATGCATCCATCGCAAAAATGGAGCTCATCTTACACCTATTCAGTGACCAGTTTGGAAAATGATTGTGACATGCTCCACCTGGCAGGCTATTGAACATTTGCCATGGCAACGGTGCACTATAAAACATTTTAAGCGGCATCTCATTTCTCTAGTTTCCTTGCCTCTCCCCTAGCGTTTCAAAGTTGTGATAAGATGTGACAGTCTATCCAGCTTCTCTGCAGTTATTGTGCCATGCACATGGCAGCTAGGTTATCTCAATAGCATTTCAGCAGTGATATAACAGAGAATCAATTATGAGTGGACATATACAGGAAAGGGGTTAGTCTACAAAAGCTGCTGTTTGACAGCTGCAATGATTTGATGGCAGAAACAAGAGTGGGACTTATAAATACTAACCCCTTGAGCAAATGGTTGCATGTTAAGATAAACAAAGCAAAACAGCTTGCACAAAGCATCAAAAATGTAAATCAGACATGGAGAAAGACAACATTTATCAAGAATATCATATCATTTATGAGGTTTAGATATACAAAGGCTGTAAGGATGGAGAGACCCAAAATGTATTTAGACATGTACATTTTATTTGATACTGTAAGCATAATCCACTGGCATTTTACTCATTTGTCATTTTGTGCAGCTGTTGCTCAGATAATAACATTTCATAATAAAACTGTACACTATGCTCAAAAGTTTGTGGACACCTGATCATCAAATCTAGGTGTGAGCAATTTTGAAAGCTCACAAGTATGCTATAGCACTACAGAGTCTTTTCAGTGTAAGGGGCCCAAACCAGTTTCCGCATGCCAATGCCCTGTGCACAAAATGAGGTCCATAAAGACATTTAGTTGGTGAAGTTGCATAGCTTGCACAATGCCTGTACTTTTAACCCAATGAATACTACTAGGATGAACTGTAGTACTTCCTCACCTGATATCAGTGGGATGTTCAAAAAACTCACATATGTTTGTTGGTCAAGAGTCAAACTTTTGTTCATATAGTGTATATGGCCAAAGATCTAATATTAAAAAAAAATTGCCTTTCTTACAGTTAGCTTTCATGTCCCAAGATTTGTTTGCAAGCTTCTATTTAACATGCTCTGAGAATGAGCAGACAAATGCTTTGACATAAATAGTTTTTATTCATATAACAAGTGGAGCTCCACTTGATAGCAATTGAGTAACGATCTGATGATGGACCACACTTGCTACTTCTTTTGGCTCACACATTTCAGCGGCAATTAACTCATCCAAATTTCTCTGCCAGAACACAGCCACAACTCAGCCTTGATGAGACCATAAGTTTGCAGCTGGGCCACTTTCAGCCCATGCTGAAAATGCTGTTAAAATGTAATAATATAATGATGGTTTGCAAAGCATCTGATGATGCTATGCTGAATGTGGACACAGTTGGTTCTTGTCACTTTTTACATAATCCACATACCTGTATTAACTGGTACAGAAATAATACATGCAACATTATAAAAGTGACTGAGGACATAATGGTGAAGATCACCAGTCCCTAGAAGCAATAGATCACATCTCTTTCTTTCACAAACTGGTCCGATACCAGAGTGCCGACTATGCATATTATACATTATTCTTTGCTGCCAACAAAGCCAGTCTTCTTGTTATTAATTTGCATGCCTTTATAACTTTCAAAGTATAAATCAAAATAGAAAGAAAAAACATTTATCTTGCTGTGACCTTGTCTCAGCTTCATAATCTTCATCTGCTGGTTACAATAACAATTGCATAAAATTCCAAAAATTAATATTGTGATAGCGAAAATTCCAGGCTAACAGACAGGCAGATGGATGCATGGCAATCCACAAACATACTGCCTCAACCACCTGGTGAAGGAGGCATAAAAACAAACAAACTAACAAAACAATCTACATAAATATACAACAATACATCCATATTTAGTTACATCTATAATACACAAGTATATGTCACAATTCATTTTTTTTTCATGTGGGTGGTGTTTCTGATTAATAACAACTCTCTATGTTCTCTCCTTTTGTATTCTGTGTGAAAATATAAGTGCACACTTCACTCCCACCCTCTGCCAGGTGGCTCACACTAGCATTAACAAATAGACAAGGATACACATTAACTTCCTCTATAGCCCACATGTCTCCCTCCCAGTAATAGCTTCACCTCAAAGTGATCATAGCCCTCTATTAGACCAGGGACAGAATCAATAGTTTTTTCAAATGCAGTAATATTGTTCCTCGCAATAGGCCTTTGTGTGTGTGTGTGTGTGTGTGTGTGTGTGTGTGTGTGTGTCAACAAAAATGCTTATAATGTTCGAATTACCACTAATTTGAAATTCTGGCGTTTATTATATGGGTATAGGTGATAGATGCAGTATGATAATTCATTTATCCGTTCATTCATTCTTTCAGTAATTTATTTTGAGTGCTACCTTAATAGATGCCAGTTGATTTTTAAGCATCTAACAGTTGCCTGTGAATTTCTGATCTTACCTGACACACATTAACTGCTCAATGAATAAAAGACATCTTAAAGCACAGAATTCCTGCACTGACATTGCTTAGGGAAATGTGTATGACAGAGATTAATTGCATCAGCTGACAAAACATTACAAATAACTGAAACTGGCTTGATGAGACAACTATGGCTACACTGCCAACTCAAAGTATTGTACAGAAGTATTGGGCACCCTTTTTGTTTTAGTTTAAATTGTCATAGATATAAATCACAACGTGATTTTATTTTTCCAAACCATTACCTTTCCTGCAAAAATTAAAATGTTACATAAAATAGTTATATCTATGCAACATATTACAAAAGAGGTTTCCCAAAATGTTTATATGACTAAGTACTTTGTAACCTCGTACTTAGGAAAGTTCATTTAATTCAATCAGTGTTAAAAGTTGCTTATAGAAATGCTCTGAAAATACTGCTTGGTGCTGTAAGTATCTCAATACCCTGCATGTGTAATAGAGTAATTTTACATTTAGGACACGTGTGCAGCCTTGAAAACAGGGTCAAGTAGGTTGGGTGAGGAGGGCCATGGGTCTTTATTCTGGTGCAGTTTTAAAAGGTCTGCTCGTTTTTCTCAGGGCCATGATTAATTGGGGCAACGAGGCTCATTATGAAGATTAAGGACTTACCGGAAAGTTATTGATCATTGTGCCTTCAATAACCTTAAAGTTACTTGTCTTTGTGTATGTGTGTGTGTGTGTGTGTGTGTGAGTGTGTGTGTGTGCGTGTTTGTGTGTTGTTTGGCTTTAGAAAAGAAATCAATGTTGAATTGGGAAATAACAAAAACAGTGTTACCACAAGAGTGCCACAAGAATATAATTACTGCACTTGTCCACTTGTTTATTCTTTTTTTGTTGTTGTTGTTTGTTTGCTTTTACATTAATATATAATAGTCTGATGCTACAGCTTTTTCAAATTATGTAAGCTTTATTATTAATAATATTTGTACAACATTAACTTGCATTAAATGGGTTTGGCGTTTTTCTGGTGATTTCTAGAAAAATATGTAAAACAAAGGTGATTAGAGAGCTCAAAGCTCAAAGAGTTCAATATTGTGATTTTCATCAGGTCATGTGGCCAGATAATTGGCTTATGAAAATGTTTGACAGAATAGTTTATTGATGTTATTACGTATGTTTAAAAAGCTTAGTACTTAGAAATTATTTTTAAATTAATAGAATAATGTAATGCAAAGATAAAGACTCTATATTCTGTTTAAATACAGACAGTCATTTCTACTTTTAAGCTGCACATAATTTGTACAGCTGGCTGACTCAAACCCAGAATATGGTCCTGCAATTGCAATTAAATCTTAAATCAATATCACAGTTACTGTGAGGAGAAGGTTAACTGGATTAATACATGCCACAGTTATTTTCAGTGTTTTCAATGCACCGGTGGATAGTAGCAAAATAAAAAAATATTAAATAATACTAAATAAGTTGTAGAATTTTACTCATAATTTTACTCTCACTTGTAGAAAAAAGCTACTTGCTAAAGAACATAAGGTGGGTTTTGCTGCTCTATTGTACACTGCATGGATTAATCTCACAGCTGTAAGTAACACGATGTGTAGATAACAGGCAAAGAAAGGTGGTTTCACTCCAGCAAGTCACACACACACACACACACACACACACACACACACACACACACACACACACACACACACACACAGCATTCCTATTTACTGTGTTGAATTTCTGGGGTATGAATGCTGTTTTGAGTGTGTATTTGTCACCGGCATACATGTTAAAGACAGTTTTGTGGTATTAAAGAATACTGAAACATAAAATATAGTGAACTATTAGTGAAACATGGCTTGATAATGGATAAAATCTGCACCATTTTAATCAAATGATCTTTAATAAAATTAGCATCATAATTTACCACATCTGTTTTATTTTTATCAGTTTTATTCAGCATAATGTTTCAAAAAAGATTATTAAATTACTTTATATATTATTTACAAGAACATCCACAGCCATCTTTAGAGTAGAGACAGTTAGTCAGTCATTTTCTTATCCGCTTAGTCCATCAGACTCGCAGTTTGTCTGGAAAAACCCTCTGGACAGGGCACCAATTCATTGCAGTACCACATACACACTCATGGGAGTACCACAGACACACTCCCATTTACACACACTCACAGCTAAGGGCAATTTAGCACATGCAATTTGCCTACCATGTTTTTGGGAGGTGGGGGGATACCAGAGCACCCGTCGGAAACCCATGCAGATACAGACAGAACACACCCCACAGACTGAGACCAGAGCGAGTCTTAAACTCACAACCCAAGATCCCTGCAGCTGTGTTGCATACAGTACCTGCGGTACCATTGTGCTGTCCTTTTAATGTAAAGTGTCTGTATAGTTAAGTGCTTGACCTAGTGTTCTTGCACACACATGAATGACCTCCTCATTTAACATAACCATGCACTGAAACATACACACATGTGAATCCACACACTAGAGGGGAGTGAACAGACTTGCCCAAAGTGGGGGCAAACCTTGCAATGCCCTGGAAGCAGTTGAGGGGCTGGGTGCCATGCTCAAGGGTACTTCAGTGTTATTGGACACAAGACTGGTTTCCTAACCTCAAGCCACAGCTGCCCCTTGTATGGTACAATCTATAGTCATCTCACAGTGATCTTTAGGCTGTCCATGTGGACCCTCCCTCAGCAGCAATGAGTAGTTTTCAGTCAAGAGCAAAGCTTGATTGTCTCCATTGTTGATCAAATTTTCAAGCAGTGATTTTAATTAAAATTATAGTTAGGAATGGGAGTTTAGCACAATCAATTGTCTTAAAATACTGTTGCCAGAGCTCGTTACATTGCTCATTGAAGAGCAATAACTGCTTATATATAGCCTTAGGGTCCTTTGCTGGTTAAACACTTAAAGCTGGGCTTAACTAGGCTGATTCTAAAGGCATATTTATCTGAGCTGATATGTGACATGTTGATACTTTCATACTTTGACATCGTGTTGACTATTAACAACCTGATTCAGTAATCAGATTTAGAAATTACACTCTACACTGTAAAACATTTTGCAGTAGATTTACAGTAAAATACTGGCAGCTTAGTTACCAGCCAATGCAGTTACTGCACTTTTTCCAGGATTACTGTAACTAATATTTACAGTAAATTGTACAGTAATTACTGTAATATCACAGAATTTTGCATTATTAAACTATGTTCTCTACAGCAATAAATTTTGCAATAATACAATAACATATATATATATATATATATATATATAGTAAGCAAACAAACCTGAACATAATATATTTAGCAAAGGAAGTACTGGAGCATTCAAGAGGTTTTGAGTTTATTTCCATTTATGTCAAACATTCTTATTAAATCAAGGGTGACAGATTATTTGGAATGTCTGGTGCCTAAGATAGATAGAGAGAAAAATCTAAATCATCTCTACAATTGGAGTATGACTGATTGAGCTGAGTGAGGATCTGTTTCTAAAAGCTGAACATATCACATATCTGGGAACATCAGGGACAATCAGTTCAGCCTCAACCTTCCAATTACTCCCGTGAGATGTCAGACAAACCTGCTGAGTGAATCAACAGCTGTTCATACCAGTGTGAAAAGTACCAGCCTGTCAGTCAGGGTCATATGTTCTGGAAAGGCCTTTTAGCCAGATATGAAATATATATATATATACACCATGCATATCTAGACCTTGAACAAAAGGCATATTTTAGCATGCTAATAACATGGCACTGAGCGTGTCAAGCTTGGAGTTGGGATGGGCGTTCTAAGCAAGTCAGTGTGATAGCAAAATAGCGGGATGCATGTTCATGTAGCTTATCATGCCTCACCAGGAACATGCTGCTGATACTTTTAACACACACACACACACAACCCTCAATTACAATAAATGCTGTTGGCCAGTGAGCTGCACATAAATTAGAATTATTTAATGATATATTATGCATTTTGATTGTCTGTCAAAGTGGTAACCGTAACAACAATTATTATTTTTTTAAATTTATAAAAGATCTAAATATTCTGGTGTTATTTATATTTGAATTTACAAAGACATTTTCTAAATCAAAAAAATTTCTTTCTAAATGAAACTACACGATACTCTACTTCTTGTTCACTATCTCAAATGCTGGCTGCTGACACCCTTGTTTGGGTAAGACAACTGATAACTTTTGGCCATTTGTCGGGTACTCAGCAAATAAAAGCCCAATATCACTGATCTACAGGAATGTTTGTGCTGTCTAGCTCTCTGTGCTGCTTGGTGAACACAGACAAGCAAATTCATTGACATCCATCAACCAGTTCTTTGTTCATTATTCAAGAAACAAGGCGACTGAATAGTGCTGGAGAGGATGTAGGCCATATGAATTTTATCTTCTTTTTACATTCTAGTAGTGCTTTCGAAAATGTATATGTTTTAATGCTTAATGAAAATGATAATTTTTTGCATGTCTTGATTTTGGATTTTAGACATGTGGAAACAGCCTTCAGTTTCTGAGGGCAATAGGATGTCTTGTAAGGGGTGCAGATTTGATTGAGATGGAATCCCTTGCACAATGCTGACACACGACATGTGCATACTTGCAGCTGGAAGTCAGTGGCAGCTGCAGTCAAGAAACCACTCTGTGACTGATCTGCCCTTATTTATGGATTGCCTTGACAACCAAAAAGGGGGAGGGGTGGTTGTGGAAGAAATTGGGGCCTAGAGGTTACCACTTGGGTAGCATAATGTGAATTCTACTATAATGTGAATCAAACCGTAGATGGGTCAGAACATGAGAAGATGGGATACATGGTGTCGGTCAGGGTAACTCATTATGATGTGACTACAGACAGAAGAAGAAATGCAAAAGAAAATATATTTAATTTATTCTAACACTGTGTTTGCTATTTATTCTTTTTTGTGAGATGCAGAGACATCAACAATGTTTGTATTACCCTTGCCATGGGAGGTGTACAATGTTGGACTGGTCACTATATAATTGTGTGGTATATGAAGGAATGCACAGGCACAACAGTAGGTAACATTGCCAAATCACAACTCCAGGGTCCCTGGTGAAATCCTAAGCTAAGGTAACTAACTGTCTGTTCATGATTCTCCCTGTGTCCACATGGGTTTCTTCCTCCCAAACACAAGCCATTGATTGGCTATGATAAGTACTTCAGGTGTAAATAATAGTGTTAATGTATGCACATGGTTTACTGCAGTGGACATTACACAACATTTTTTCCTGAGATCTGAGGTTCCAGATCCTTTGTGAATGTGACTAGGATGCCTATCACTGATTATTGATGATGCACAGACACAGAGTTCTATTACTCCATGTTGAAGAATCTAAGAGATGTGTAATACAACAAATTGGGACTGAGCATCTAACAGCTCTCTAGAAGGTTACAGAAGGGTTAGTTTTTTTCTTTGTTTACCAGGCAACTCCAGGGCTGTTTTAGTAACATCAAAACATGATAATCAAGATTCACTGTACTTGATGAACATGTACCCAACACAAAGAGCAACCCCAAATACCAAAGCAATTATCTAGATACACATACAGTATCAAATTTAAAATGCAGGTAATTATTTTCTATATATAGCTATCAGGCAGAGACAATTCTAAAATAAATTGCCTATCAGGAAATACACTGACTTTAGACATATCTTGTACCGGGCAGTTAGGCGAGTCATTCGTCATGTGCTCAGGTAAGTTAAGGTTTTATCAGGCAGTGATAAGAATGATGCTTCCATTTTCAGTGATACTGAGGTCACTGTCAGCTAGGATCTACTGTGTCAAACAAGTCATAACTGAGAATGTCACTGCTTAGCCATTACTCCTCCCACAGTGATGGCAAACTGCCTTATCACTTTAGGTCATCTGAGACACTGATGATTAATGGACATGCAGTGATGGCCACTTCCTGCTAAGACTGCTCTACCAATGGTTGCTGTTTACTTATTCATTGTGAACAGTAAAAAGTGACAAAACAGTATTATATAAAAAAATAAACACATTAGCATTTCTATCTACTATAAATTAAGAGAAAGAAAATTAGACACAAGGAGTCACTGAATGGTTTCATGTGTATGAAAATTATGTAAATTGCCTCCACAGTCCCCAGATAGATTACCCAGTTGAAACCTATGGGAGATTTTGGACAGTGCTTCCCACTACCACCAAAACATGATTTAACAAATCAAAAAAATCACCATTTTTAAACACAAAAAAAGTGAAAGAAGTGTCTTTTAGAAAAAAAAACTGTTTACTGCTTTAATATAGTTCCAAACTCATGTAGAATGTGGCACAATTGGAGCTATTCTAGCTGATCATGTTGGCCCAACACCTTTCTAAAACCTTTCTGTTAAGACATTACTGTAGACTACTAAATGAATAGCACAGTATTTAAAAAATAATATATCATAATTCTGTCTAAGAAGCAAGACAAATCACCCAAGGTTCTGAGCTAAATTTAAAATTGAGTGTTATTTAATTGTTGTTTATATTCTTCAAGAAGGTTCACATACATTGCTTTGGTGTTTACTTTTGGTATTCATTTACACATAATCCATGTCTGATCAGGACAAGTCTTTTTGACATGACAAACTCTTAATATGGTGAATAAATAAATTAAATACATTATATAGCTTAAAATTGGTGGTGTGATTTCTTCCCAATTCGCATAATATCCTCCACTCTTCTCATGCTAAACTAGATTTTAGTGCATGACTGTGCAAGCATGGGCTTGAGGTCAAGGCTTTGTAATGCCTTTATAGGTCTTCTACTCTGTTTTTTTCTTTAAATATGATTTATTGCATTATTTTCAGCATTACAGTTTCTATCCACCTTATGTTTTAGTAACATGATGAAATTTCTCTGCAATGCTATATGATTAGAGTAAAAACCAAAGCAATGTGCACAAAACCTGGGGTTAATATGTAAATATCCTTATGTGATACTTTACGTCCACAAAACCTGCTCTTTGTTTGAATATTATGTGCTTGAATGAACATTATTTTCTCTCTGGGTATTATTTTGTCCAATCACCCAACACTCTAATATCCATTACTATCACAGAGGTCAGTAAAATCCTACCAAGTCTGGAAAACAGTTTGCAAGTGCTGAAAAGGTGCCTCACTTCTGTCACAGTAAAAAATCCCCCATGACCTATAAACATTCTGCATTGCTATTTCCATAACTCCATATCTACTCCCCATACTACTGTACAAAGAAATTCTCTTTCTTTCTTTCTTTCTTTTTGCAGTACTTAACTTGGAAGGTATAGCAACTTTGGAGCAGTTGAGAGTTAACAATCTTGTTAAACTGTGAGAACAGTTTTAGCTCGGGTGCTTGAATGAGTATTAAACTCTCCATGCTCTTATTAGATGTTCAGAGCCTTAAAGAGTCACCAAGTCATGTGACACTGTTTCCCAAAATGGTCTTCTGGCATTCCAGACCATTTTAAAATGCCATTAAAATATGTGTTACTAAGAATAGAATAAAATAGAATAGAATAGAATAGAATAGAATAGAATAGAATAGAATGCCTTTATTGTCACTATACACATGTACAATGAGATTAAAGAGAAAATGGTGAGAGGTCCCAAGCAATCTCTGCTCAGCCACTGGGAGATGTAAATCAAGGATGTGGACAGAACAGTGCAGAATGGTGTCATTTTAACTTGTTTTGTGTGACATCTATCTCCACCTTTGCACTCTTCATCACCTGTCAATTTGGATGATTGCTGCAGATATGTCTTACATTCAGAAATTTTGCTTTCTTTATATCAGTAATCTTCTCTATTCTTTCCCCTGACCCCCAAAGAAAAGTAGCCACAGCCCTGATTCTGCTGTTCCTGGGGATATTGTCACAGCCTCTCTCCCTTTCTCACTCCCTCTTCCTAGGCTTAGCCTGCCAATCACGCTTTAGTGGCATTCAAGTGGCAACAGTGTTAATGATTCATTTCCCTTGTAATCCCCTCTCAGCCTGATAGCATATGATGGCTGACGTTATTTGCGAATGTTTGCCATTGTTTGGAGTGCTAATGTAAGCCCAGATGATCCAGCCACTGAGTCTGTTTCCACATAGCAAAATGTACATGCACAAGAAAATGCCAAACATGATTTGATTACTGCAGTTGAGGAGGCTGGTAGGAGAACTGTAAGCATATGGCCCAACAATTTTAATGTGAAAAAAAAATGGAACTCTCTTCTAGCTGGTGATATATTGTATTCAATATTTAACTGCAGTAATAAAAAGCATGTTTGGCATTTTCTTGTTCATGTACATTTGTTCATGTGGAAATTAAT
>JAOVVF010000044.1:17834404-17849702 GCA_028565595.1 Duopalatinus emarginatus
GCAAGGGGGGCGTGGTGGCTCATGAAAACAAAAGACACACGTGACATAAAAACAAAGAGCTGTCAAGAAAAAACACTTGTAATACAACAGCCAGCCAGCAGGGTGGAGTCAAGAGTCCAAAACAATAAAAACCCTAACAAAATGTCTCCAAAACCGAGAAAATGGTTGTAGTGACTTCAGAATCAAAAAAGCAGAGTACCCAATACACACCCCTAAGGATCAGCAGAACCCCAGTAGAGAGTGTGAGCAGCAACAGATACCTTGGAGTCCACATCTCAGTGGACCTGACATGGACCACTCACATCTCCATCACAGTGAAAAAGGTATGGCAGCACTTCAGTTCAAGATCTCCAGTGCACTGCAGAAAACATTCACTGCAACAATATGGTCTGTTCTTTCTAAGTGCATCACTGCCTGGAATGAAAATTGTAGCTCCCAGGACCTGATCTGAACTAAAATGCATGTGACAAATGAAAATCTTGAATCTTAGAGTAAAAGGATTCAGGAATAACACCAGTGCACATGTTTGTTTTCATTATTCACTTGTTTGTGTTTGTTTAAATGTTTATAAATGTGCTGCCTATTTCTAATGCATTTTAACTGTACATCACCCTAAAAACCAAGATAATTTATTCACCCAAAAATATGAATGTTGTATGTATAAGTATTGATGCATACCTTCTTGTGTTGTCTGCTGTGTGGTGGCAATCACTGCACTGAATACTCATTACTTCATATCCACTCATCAGTTTTGCAATTTTTGGCAATACAAAGAGTGGATCACTTGTCTGCTTTCAGAAGGCATTTTTTATTAACTGCTGAGTACTCTAAAAGTGTAATCACATCAACACTCAGTCACTCAGTCTGGCTCATAAGCAATTCTGGCTCAGCATACCTAGGGGACTCAAACACGCTTTGTGCTTCTACTACTAAGATGCAGTATCAGATGAAGGTATGCAAAATGATTCATCATGATATATGAGATTTGGCATAACATGGCTACTATTTATTTTCCACATACTTATATTATTTTTAAGCCTAGAGTTTTTAAAGGCAGCTGTAACCTACCTCAGACATGTGCAGTACCAGTGGTGGAAGGAGTATTCAGATCTTTTACTTAAGTAAAAGTAGCAGTAGTTTGGCAGTAGTTAAAGTAGTAGTAAAAGTAAAGTTCTGATTTTGTAAATTTAGTAGAAAGTATATAAAATGTAAGTACAAGTACAGTACTATGATCGTCTCATTACAGCCACCATTATCCAGTAGGACCTGCCATGAAACCATTGCCATTGTGCTGAAGTCCTGTATGGGTTCCCATTAACAAATTTTATTTGTCAAACACACAACTATACATAGACATATATGGGTGCTTATTATGACTGTCTGTGACACTGAATTAACAAAAAACACTTGATTTTGTAGGAAAGTAGGTAAACGGGTAGAGATGGGAAAATATGGTATAATGGATATAAAACATGGGTGCAGCAACAGTATGACTATGACTTTAATGGTGCTGAAATGGACATATCTGAAAACTGTCTTTTTGCTAGCAATTACTTCTAGTACAACAGTTGGGTAATTACATTGTATTAATTTGCAGTCTCACTTTCAGCACAAGGGGACACACACTATAGCAGCAAATGTCACCTATAGCAGTTCTCTGGGATGAAATGCCTTGTTAATAAAACTAGTCAGAGGAGAATAGACTGACTGGTGTGAGCTGACAAGAAGGTTATGATAACTAAGATATGATAAATAAGTAATCACTTTTTTTGTGGTGAAGAAGAATAAGAATCTAAGACTATAGAAGGAGCAGGTTAAGCAAACATTGGCAGGTGATTGTTGTCTCAGCATATTTGTGAGTTGTATATGTGTTGTGCGATACATTTCTGCTCACCATTGTTGTAAATAGTGGCTATTTTAGTCAACATAGTCTGACTATTCTCTTCTGACATTCATTAACAAAGTGTTTCCACATACAGAATATATTTAGCACCATTCTGTGAGATCAACAGTTTCTGAAACATCAACATCAAATCACATTTCTCCTTTTTGATGTTTTCATGAACATTAACTGAAGCTCTTGACCTGTATCTGCATGACTTTGCCACATAATGATTGCTACATTCTGGCTTGAATTAGGAGCAGGTGTACAGGTTGTCCTAATAAAATAGTTAATGCGTGCTTATGTAAAAATCAGCCCCATCATTTCAGACATCAAAATATCAAATTAAATTTGCTCTAAAGCAGTGTAATAGGAAACAAAAATGTGTTAAAGTCATGAGGAGGATTGAAGTGATAATTTTGCATTAAATTAAATGTCTAACTTCCACTACATTTATTTTACGATTCTATAAAAGGAATCATGAACTCAAAGCGGTAGAATCAAATACCACCCAGACAATCTAGCAGACATTTTGTAGCGAGTTTATAGAAACACATAGGAACCAAATGATATGTTTTTATTATATCATTTGTTTTGAAAGCTTCAGGAATTATTAGGAAGCATAAAGAAATGACCATATTTAGGATTTAAAAAAAATTAAATCAAATATACAAGTAGAGTAGATAGAGTCTTGAGTAAAAAGTCTATCTGACAGCATTACAGTATTATACAGTCAGATTTATATAGAATTTTAAAAAATAAACAAAAACATAAAAGGTGGGCATATTCTACTAATAACTGAACTAGTAACTGAAGAAGTGTTATTGACTGGAAAGGAAAGGAAAGTTGCACTTTAATCCTCACCTCATATTTCCGTCACATATGTGGGAGTGTTTCTCATCTCTCGCTTTCTCATTGAGGCATTGCAATGTGTTTCTCTTTCCATCTCACTTTCGGTGTCTCTCAAAATACCCTGGTGATTAAATGTTACTTGTTATTGATGGTGTGATAATATCAAAAATATTTATCCACTGCCAAAACAGTCTGTTCTAAAAGAGAGAATTTTATTTTTGTGGAAGTTTTCCCACACAGAAGCAACAGATTACTAAGGTACATGGTACATCTTCCAACCTGAGCATATGTGTAGAGTCTCACAGGGTATAATTATAATCATATAATTCTGTGGGTATGTATGCATTCATAAAATTTTGTTACATGGCACATTATTTGTTGGCTGTGAAATATTTTTGTCAACATGTGTTCCCATAACTGTTTTTGCCAGTGCACAAAGTGGGTGTGAGCAATGTTTGCAGAATAATCATTAAAAACCAATTCAACAAGCCCCTCACTGTTTGCCAAAACACAAGACTTCATGCACCAATTCATCAAAAATCCTAGCTCAATGCGATCCATGACAAGAAGATAAGAAGATGAACCTCAGCCAAGCTTGTCACAATAAACTAATTACTATTATTATGTCCTCTGTCTCAAGTGGAATGATGACCACACACAATAGATAAACAAAATTAGTATTTCCCTTCTATAATTTTTAACAGAACTCATTAATTTTCACTCCTAGCAACATCATACAAAGCTTGAATGGAAAAACAGGTTCATCACAGTTTCCAAAAAACATGATGTTTTCTCAAATATTTGCCTTTTAACTTTTAGCCCTTGTCTCATCTTAGTGACTAGCGGAGGTGGGTAGAGTAGCCAAAAATTGTACTCAAGTAAGAGAACCGTTACTTCTGAGTAATGTTACTCAAGTAAAAGTAAAAAGTAGTTACCCAGTTAATTACTTAAGTAAGAGTAAAAAGTACTAAGTGAAAAAAAACTACTTGAGTACAGAGTAACTGCTGAGTGACCTCTTTGTTTAATAATCAGGATGTTAAATAATACACCCGAATGCACAAAAATTTAAAACAACAGTGAACAAGTTCAGAGCCAGAGAATATCTCTTAAACAACTAAACAGTAATAAATTAAATCTTTACAAAGTAACATAATTTAAATTCTCTTCATTATTATTATTAGTATTAAATTTTTTATTATTATATGGTAAAATAATCAGATAAATGCTCAATTATAGTGCGGTGTGTGAAATTATTAATAAAATAAAATAAAATAAAATGAAAACAGGACATTTCATTGTTTATTGTTTGATATCATGCAGGATAAACCTGGATCATTATATTCAGGGTTAATAGATAAAGCAGCTATAGAAGTCTTTACTCTTTCAGAGCAGTGAAATCTACAGTAATTGATCACTGTTAATTGATGTGTGCCTCCTCCGAAGCAGCCCTCAGTCTAGCCTGCTCTGACATGCGTTGTCATAGTGAAGGTTCATCACTTTCTGTTAGTAAGAAATAATGCACCATGTTCATATTTTGTGTAGTTTAGTCCATAGTGTATACTGTATAGTATTAGTAAGTAATACACATTTGGGACGCAGCCTAAATCAGACTCTCCGACTAGGTGAATCGGAGGCCGGTGAAGCTGCTGATTGGAGCAGATATATATCTGAACTGACACCTTAACAAAGGCAGAAAGAAGACCCACCTTATCTGTCACATTAACCTTGGTGGCGCTCTTTCATATAAAAGCGAAAGAAAAACAGCATATTTTTTTCCTTCTGGTATAACTTTTGCAGGGGACAAATGCAATTGCCCCCTCCACCCCCCACGGTTAATCCACCAACACTTCTGTGCTCTATTTCGCCTGTGTTTGGCGTGGGTAGTTTGTGTGCGGTCATGTGACAGCTTGACTCTGTTTGATTGGTGAAAAGGAGTCAGACATTATTAATGGCTATATTTGATTGGTGTAACACAGTCATCACAGAAATAAGTAGCGAGTAGCAAGCAGAATGTAGCTCAATGTAGCAGAGTAAAAGTTCTGCTTCTTCATAATAAAAATTTACTCTAGTAAAAGTAAAAAGTATGCTGAAATAAAACTTCTCTTAGAAGTACAATTTATCCAAAAAGTTACTTAAATAAATGTAACAGTGTAAATGTAGTGCGTTACTACCCACCTCTGGTGACTAGTCCCCTCAAAGCTTATTATACAGGGGACACCATCTCTATAGCACTCCATTCTGCATGGACCCTCCTGGACAGTCACAAGTTGTATGTCAGAATGCTGTTTATTGATATCAGTTCAACATTTAACACTTTGATACCAAGCTAATCTATCTTATAGATTTATCAGCTTATACCTCTACTTCTATCCTTTTTTTACACAGTAACAATAAAGTTTCATCTAAAATATTCTTATTAGACAATATTTATTCATTCATATTTAGTATCCCAGGAACACTTAAAAAATACACAATGGAAGAAACATGGTGACATGATGTCAACATAGGCACAACATGCAAAATTATACACAGATAGGAACCTGAGCTAAGGTGGAAATGATACTTGCTGCGTTAATAAACCAGCTTTATTATACAATAATTACTACATACTACATATTGTTTCCAAACTACAGTAAATATGTTAGTGATAAAAATATGGTTTCAAGAATGAAAAAATGTGTATGCTAATACAACGATGATTGATTGCTTAAGTCTGAATGCAATTTTCTGTTTATGAGCACAGTCACATGTGCACACGTCTTTGACCACTAACCCCCCCTTTTTTTTTATTGAAACTGTGTTGGCTGCTATATCACATATTGAAACCATTAATTTGTGCTACATGTAAATAAAGTTATATTAAGTTACATTTACTGTATACTGAGTATACTGGTCATGTGTTATTTTCATCACTCTTCTAATACAATTATATTTGTATTTGTAATACAAGTATATTTGTTTGAGCTGCCAGATTGAACACTAAGTGTGCTTAAAACAACTTTATTTTAATTTAAGCATCCTTTAATGTTTAATTTTTAGTGTTCAGTTGAGCAGCTTAGACAAATATATTTACATTGTATTAGACGATAAGTTATGAGTCGTATACTCAGTATAAATTCAGCATTTAAAAGGTGAATTACTGGCAATGTTCAGAAAATTAGGTCAAGCTAATGTCCAGAGTTGCCTTTTCACAAAACAGAAGATATCCATATCCGACTCACTTATTGGAAGTCCTCTTTTTGTTTTAGGTGAGGAGTGGCACCTTGCAGGAGGCAGGACACTGGTTATTTAGTCATATACTATTGTGCCTCCTGTCATTCCTTAAATTTGCTTGATTTCAAAGTTTTACTTTCTTTGTTTAAATAACCTTTCCTTGTTTACCTTGGATATTTATTTCTGTGAAGGTCATGAACTTTTTCATCACTTCTTAAAGTTCTTCCATTACAAACCTTGGCAAACCAGGTCTTGGCCTTGCTTTGTGCAGAGGGACAGGTTTGCTCTTCTCATATCATACAAAGACACTCTAGACAATTGTGTGCTTCCAACAGTTTGGGGAAGACACATATAAGAGTGTGATAGTCAGGTGTCCACAAACTTATGTGGTATCATGTATCAATATATGGTATCATGTGCTGCTTTGCATTTCTGGCTTTAGTGTTTTGAGATTAAATTCTAAAGCTTGAATTTTAGGAATAATTGGCATTCTCTTCTGAGAAGAGGAAAAGTAAAGTAGCATACAGACTGTTGTTATAGCTTTATAGACAGCATGGGGCAGTAAGGATGCGAACTGATGATTATAGTGGCTTAGAAATAATTGAAGTCTGGTAAATGAATGTAATTTCTTCTTCCGTCACAGCAGGCCACAACATCAGGTAGTAATGTTATTAGTCTATTTTCATTACCAGCAATGGCACAATGTAATATGCTGATCATCTATGAATCCCAGTCAGTCTGCACTTTAAATGTGTGCACTAATTACAAACAGACTGAACTCAAATCTAAAATCTGCCACATGCTAAATTTTTGTAACGCTGAGTAAGTGCATACTTTGGCCTCCTTAATGTTAGCCACCTTAATGTTAGTAATTGTTTATTAACACTCAAATGAACAAGAGTATTTTAGTAGTATTTCCCACTTTTCCATTTTCCCACATTTTGGTAATATTAATCTATATATTTTCTCAGTAATGGCTTTTAAAACTGTTTATCATAAATCCTAAATGTGAATTTCATATTTAAAGTCACCTCACACTTGCAGTAAATAAATAAATAAATAAATAAATATTATTGGGTTAGTAGCCTCATGGGAAGCACACTCAAGAGTCTTTTCCTGCCAAGTGTTTGAGTATATTTCAGGACGTTCAGTGCCCTCCAGGATAGCAGGAGCAAGAAGCAGTAAATCAATAGGATCAGCACAAGGGCAAGTGACAACCTGTTTAGTTTGCTGGCCTGCTTCATTTCACAACATGTGGCCTGGCCTTCTAAAGCAAAAGCTTGTTCTGTGGGGGAAAATATTTCCATGCTCTAAATCAGATTTGGCAGCATGTGGTCTGGAGGGTGTAAAGTGAGGTGTCTGCACTCCTGCCATGAGTTGATATACAGTTGTGCTTGAAAGTTTGTGAACCCTTCAGAATTTTCTATATTTCTGTATAAATATGACCTAAACATCATCAGATTTTCCTAAAGTCCTAAAAGCAGATCCAAGCTAAACAAATGAAAAAATATTACATACACAATATTGATGGTGGACTCATAAACATTAATATTAGCCAATTGGCCTTCAGTTGCTTAGAAGTTACCCCGGGGTCCTTTGTAACCCTGCCAACTATTTCACACTTTGCTCTTGGAGTGATCTTTGTTGGTCGACCACTCCTGGGGAGAGTAACAATGGTCTTGAATTTCCTCCATTTGTACACAATCTGTCTGACTAAAGATTGGTGGAGTCCAAACTCTTTAGTGATGGTTTTGTGACCTTTTCAAGCCTGGTGAGCATTAACAACTCTGTTTCCTCAGAAATCTCCTTTGTTTGTGCCATGATACACTTCCAAAAACATGTGTCGATCAAAGCAGACTTTGACAGATCCCTGTTCTTTAAATAAAACAGTGTGCCGACTTACATCTGATCTGTCATCTTTCACCATCAAATTAACTGCTAATCCTAGAGGTTCACATACTTTTGCCACTCACAAATGGATTATTTTCCTTAATATATAAATGACCAAGTATAATATTTTTTGTCTCATTTGTTTAACTGGGTTCTCTTTATCTTCTCTTAGGATGTGTGTGAAAATCTGATGATGTTTTAGGTCAAATTCATGCAGAAATATAGAAAATTCTAAAGGGTTCACAAATCTTCAAGCACCACTGTAGATCATCTAAGCATCATATTTATGATAAAAACAGCACACAGACAAAACTCTGATGGAGTGTACATCTTAAAAGCAACTGTTTATATCTATTGAAATCTGCACACAGCTGTAATATACAACAAAACATGGTAAGCAGGAAACTAAATCAAAGATGTTTGGTTTTAAATCGTGTAATGATTAATTCCTTTAAATAGCATACAGTGCTTTGATACATTGACGTTTTTCAATGCTCTGCAATGTACTGGCATCCCGTACCCATAGGCTGTATTTCTGCCTCATGCTCAATGTTCCTGGGATAAACTCCAGAACTGACCCAATGCATATATTCTAAGACAGTAAAAAAGTAGGTTATAATATTTTTTAAAACTGCTGTTTTGTGTAGGAAAGTCACCCCAAAAAATGGAGCACCCCCCACTTCACCATCAGCCAGAAAAAAACCTAAGTGAAAGATGAATATTGCATGTGCTGTGAAACTCGATTATATAAATGCTATTTATCTGATTGACTGAAGCTGTGGCAGTGAGGTTCAATTTCCGTTCCTTCGCTCACACTTCATAGCTTCTCGCCCTGTGATCTACAATCTTTACATTTTAAAAAGTGCCTTTTTTCTCGTTTTTGTATGCCTGCCTTCCCGTTGCCTCTGGGAAGACTGGTAGACTCCGGAAGCTGTCTCCAACAAACCAGTTTTATTTTCACATCAGGATGTGTTTTTTTTGTAAACCTTTTTTCTCAGCAATTTGTCACACTGTCTTCCTTTGGACATCCCTCCACTGAATATAAGTTCTCAATGCAATGGAATATTCTGTTTAATTAAACAAACAATATCAGGCCTCATAAAAATAATGTTGGTTTTTAGTCAGTTATAGAATTAAAGCAAAGTTACTAATTATAATTTAGAAAACACCCTCTATCCCCCATTAAATTATAGATTATAGCAGAGATAACTTAATGTGATAGCACTAGGCTAACAGATATTTGAGTACTTGTCACAGAGTTACTAAGTTACATAATGTTCAATTCTGAGCTCTGGTTATTGATGGTGCATATTTTCCTGTAGGTTTTCCCCAGGTTCTTTGGATTTCTTATATATATATATATATATATATAAATTCTGCATTATTTAGTATAAAAACATTGTAGATTTCCAAACTGTACTAAAAAAAGTTGTCAAAAAATGCATGCAAAAGCTTACAAGTGTGATAATCAAAAACTTCCAGAAGAAAATATCTTCAGTGAAAATCTGAAAAGTTACTGCAATGTTTATGGTTTTCATCTATATATAAAGTGGCATTTATATATTACTTGCAATAGCATACTGATGCCTGTACTACATCCCCAGTTTTCAGTCTGATACTCCTATTGCAAGCGTATGATAAGGTGTACAATCCATGCAGCAGCAGCTTATCTTACATTAGCTCGAACCCTCAGGAGTATGGGATTTCATTTCAACCTCCTTCACACAGCATAGGATGTTTTTTTTCAACATGTGAAATCACATCAATAAGTGATAAGCAGTTGCACTCTTTTTGTATCACTTGCACAGTTGAATTTTTCTCAGCAAGTACTTTGACTTCATGTTTTCCAATGTGTGTATTATTAATTAATTAATTAATTAAAATGTAGATTATTTTCTGCTGTATGAATATCTATCACCTTTGGCGCTATCATGTTTTTTAAAATTCTGATTTGTAATGTCATCCCATCTGTGGTAAATCATATATACTTATCTATCCTTTATGTACAGAATATATAGAGACACAGCACATTTAGACCACACCACTTATTGTACACACCCCTCAACTTCAAATGTTGCAACTGTAATGTTTAAGTAACTACCCAGCATGTAATGACAATGACACCAATGTTAATATAATGTAATATAAGGCCTAAAGTTAGACTTAAGCATTTGGTCTTACATGAGAGTATGGCCATGCAACATAGATTCTGTTATTAATGAAGCTTCCGCATGCACGGGGGAGACACTTGAGGCTCTGTGCCTTTTTTTTGTCTCCGCACCTTAGCCATGTTTCCAGATTAATTTCACAGAGTATTTAAGCCTGGCGCTAAGGCATGCACATCAGGGCTTAAAAGACTTCACCCAGTTTGGACGCTGCCTTGTTTATGACCCTGTTTATATGGATTACCCTATTTGGACTCTTGACGTGTTTTGACCCTGTACCTGTTTATTTTTTTTCTGGTTTTGGTTTGTGTTTTGTGCTTGTGTTTGTTTGTGTTTATATTAAAAAACTTACGTCCTTCTCCTGTATAGTGAGTTTAAATGTGCACTCACCACCCTGACGATGTTACAGTTTAAGCCCCCCAAACTATAGATGTAGAAGTGATAGGGAAGTGGAGCATGATCCCCGAGTTCGGCTTGGTTCAGTTCCCCCTATGGACACCATTAGGTTCCCATATTATGGACTGGCGTGTGGGCCGGAGGGATTTCTCCGCAAGTGCTCACTTTATTTTCAGGCGCTGGCAGACCCAGCAGCCCTGGAAGTGGACCAACTTTGTTTTATGCTCTTGCATTTCATTGGGGGCACACACCAGTGGGCCAACACTGTGATGAAATGCAACATGTTCAGGAGCACAGAGGAGCTAGCCAGCAGCATGGGTGAGGAGTTTGCCCTGAGCCAGGAAGCATCAAAGCTGGGAACTGTATTTGGCTTCTGTCTATGTCTGTATTTTACCCTGAATTTATGTCTGCATCAAAGTTTGCTCCTGAATCTGTGAAGGACGCCTATGACTTTGCTCCTGAATCAACTTCGGAATTAACTCCCAATCCTGAGGAGGAAATCTACAATCTACAACAGTAAACCTACCCATCCTTTTACCATTTCTTCTTCTTATTATTATTATTTTCTTCTTCTTCTTCTTCTCCTTCTACATCTTCTTCTTCTTCTTCCTCTTCTTCTTCTTCTTCTTCTCCTTCTACATCTTCTTCTGCTTCTTCTTCTTATTCATGTTTGTTTTTTCTTTGAAAATACTGCAGGAGCATGTGTGTACCTTTAGATACACAAGTACAATATTCATCACCAAATAAACCCAATTAAACACTTTCTATTTTGGATGTCTTTGTAACAACAAATGTTAATGTGTCAGAGAGCAGCAGAGATGTAAAAATTGTTGGGCTGAATGATTACATTAATAAGAGTGGAGTTTTTGTACTGCTGAACAAATAGTTCCATTAAATAATCTCCTCTCCTTTCCTTTTAAGAACAGGGTGTGTCAAGTGCAACAATGTAAAACTGCATTAGATATTACTAATAGATTCAATTTCGGAATCAGCTCCCAATCCTGAGGAGGAAATCTCCAGGCCTGTTCCTGAATCGAATCCTGAATCAACTATCGAACCCAAGAAGGAAATCTCCAGGCCTGTTGCTGAATTGACTCCTGACCTGCTCCAGAATCCGAGGACCAGTCCAAGTCTGCTCCAGAACCTGCTGCTGAGTCTGAAGAGGGCAAGTCAAATCCTGTCCCTGCTCTAGATCCTGCTCTGGCTCCAGATTCTGCTCCGACTCCAGATCCTGTTTACCCCCAGCCCTGAACCTGGAAGAGATCTACCCTAGGATTTTTTGGAGAGCTCATACCAGCAAGGGGTTGAAGTGCGGGTGGGCAAAGTGGAGCTATACCCCGGTTTCCTGTTAGGGCTATAGGAGCAGTCCTCCATGTGGTCCTCCATAGGAGGGGAGCTCTGTTATGAATGGAACTTATGCGTGAGGGAGTCTCCCCCTTCCCGGTCACATGTCTCCTGGCGTGCACCAGACTAATTACACAGACTATGTAAGCCTGGCGCTGTGACAAACACATTGGGGCTTAAAGACTTCTTGTACTCTGTTTACCCGGTTTGGACGCTGCCTTGTTCATGACCTTGTTTATATGGATTACCTTCTTCGGACTCTGGACTTGTTTTGACCCTCACCCTGACCCTGTTCCTGTTCAAAATATTACCTCCTTCCCCTGTATAGTGAGTTTAAATGCACCTAATGGTGATAGCACTACTCATATATCTACCCTAAAAGTAGGCTATTACAATACCTAACAATATTATTGCCACCGACTTGCTCATCAGGGATAAAAAGAGAGATAACATTTCTAGAAATGTGTGGGGTAATTTTTTCATACTAATTTTGGAATAGAAAAGGGACACTGGGAGGCCAATCAAATTTTGTGTCTCTATATATCTGGCCCTTTCCTTAAGCACAAGGGTCTTGAAGGGTGTTGTATTTTTCAAGTGCTTTCAAGACAGTGTCCCCCAATTCCCTATTAACTTCTTTTCAACTTTATAGAATGTTTTCCCCCACAGCATGATTTTCTCTCCAAGGAGGTGTTGTGCCCTGTATCTATGTAATAAATACATATTTGTTCTGTATGTAAATCTTTTGAAATATTACATAAAATATCTTGGCACTGCATAAAAACCTATATAAATCTATATGAGGCCAATATACAGTATAATTGTTGTTATGCTAATTCTTTTATTTATCTTCAGTAATTGCTTTATCCTAATCGGGGACTTGGATCGGAAGGATTTGCTGGGACTGCTAGGTGCAAGGCAATTGTAAACTCTGTATTGGATGACACCCTGTTGCAAATAGCTACTGTGTATTTGTAAAATAAATAAATAAAATTATAATAATAATAAATTAGTAACTTAGAAGGTTTAATTGTGAGTGACAGATAAAAACAGATTAGCAAATCTGATCATTTTGATGGTGTTTCTTTCTCCTTTTCACAATTTATTTGCATGTTTATTTTTCGTTCATTTGTTTATTGATTTATGTAATATTATTGTATAGATAGCACAAAAACGAAAGAAATTTTCCACACTTTGACCCTACGATCCAACTGTTTGTTAAATTAATAAATTGTTAAATTGCCAATATGTCTTGTTTCTTCAAACGTCAATCATCCAGTCAGCCAAACACCAAATGAGTCAATGGCAGAATAAGCTGTTTGGCAATGGCAGAGATGATTTGGCAAATTTTTCATGGGCGCAACCCACACACTCAGCTCTACTGCTCATCCCACAAATGCATGTTCCTTACAATTGTGGCACCATTTAAAAAAGGAAATTAACAGGCTTTCCATGTTAAATTCCAGGTATAAGATTTATTGCCAAGAAGAATTGTTACAACAAAGAAATAATTTACCAATCAAATTTCCTTACTTTGTTTTATCTCTCTCTCTCATATATATTAGAGAGTATAAAGTGTGTGTGTGAGAGAGAGAGAGATAGAAATAGTGAGAGAGAGAGATTTAATGTCACATGCTGTGCATAGTTGATGCCACATACTGTACAGCAGCATCAACAAAGGAGACTCATGCAGAAAAAAGAGAATAATAAATAACTGTAATTGTTTAACTGACTCTATTATCATATTCCATCTCATTAGCAGAAAAATAGGACAAAATACAAAAGAGTCTTGTTGCCATTGGAAACAGTGTGGCAAAAACAGCCTTGTATGTTGAGCCACCCCACCCCCCACAACCCGGCTCTATCTGTTTCTCTCTTTTCTCTGTATGTTTAATTAAGAAGGTCAAAACTCTGATGCTTGTGCTGTCATATTCTCACATGCTAATTTTTCAACAGTGGAACCTTGTCACAGAGAGAGGAATTATCGTCATTCTCTTGCTCTACATTAGGCACACTAATGGGGTCATATGTGAGAAGCTCCTCTCTCCTCTGCCGTCCTGCTGAACAGTCTCAATCAGTGAGGGAATCTGCACTTTTTTTTTAAAGAGCAGGTATTAAACCTACAAGGTTGTCCCACCTTCAATATTAGTGACTGGCACAGTGCCTGATTTAATGGACTTTATCAAACATCCACACAATTGAATAAAAAAAAATACATTTTGTATTATTGTTATCTATAAAAAAAAATTACACTAAAGCACTTGCAGATATGATTCATTTCGGTTGGGAAAATGTGAAAAAGCTGTGCAAAAGGATTCAAACTGCACATAACCATATCATAAATAAATAATTAACCAATAAACGTTCTACGGGGTTTTTGAATAGAAGTGTTATTACCAACATGACATTGTTACATGCTTTATAAGCTTCCAGAGATCACATATTGTTACTGTAGTATTAAAACAACTACATTTAATGTACAACAGTAAACCTACCCATCCTTTTACCATTTCTTCTTATTATTATTATTTTCTTCTTCTTCTTCTTCTTCTTCTTCTTCTTCTCCTTCTTCTTCTTCTCCTTCTTCTTCTTCTCCTTCTATTTTATTCATGTTTGTTTTTTCTTTAAAAATACTGCAGGAGCATTTGTGTACTTTTAGATACACAGGTACTATATTCATGAACAAATAAACCCAATTAAACATTTTCTATTTTGGATGTCTATGTAACAACAAATGGTAATGTGTCAGAGAGCAGCAGAGATGTAAAAATTGTTGGGCTGAATGATTACATTAATAAGAGTGGAGTTTTTGTACTGCTGAACAAATAGTTCCATTAAATAATCTCCTCTCCTTTCCTTTTAAGAACAGGGTGTGTCAATTGCAACAATGTAAAACTGCATTAGAATTTACTAATAGATTTTTACATAGATTTTTAGTAGCAGAATAACCAGCTGGCAATAGAACTTAGAGAAAACATATTTATGATCCTTCTTATTATGTTTATATTTTGGTAGTGTCACAAACATGTAAATGGGTGCAAGTGAATATATTTTTGAAATACAAAAATCTAAATTTCTATAGTCTATTAAAGCCATGCATGTGGTTTAATACACAAATATCAAACACATGTGAATATCATAATCCATTAAAGAGAAAATGAGAAAGTAAATCAATCATCAGCAATCAGCAAATAGTTTAATCTAGACATGAACTACACTTACCATCCACTTTATTAGGACCACCTGTACACCCACACATGTATGCAGTTATCCATTCAGCCAATCATGTGGAAGCAGTGCAAAATCACACAGATATAGATTATAAGCTTCAATTAATGCCAAGCATACAGAATGAGGATAAACCTTTTTTTATCACAGAATGGTGCAAAAACATTAAAGCATCACCTAATATCAAAGTGTCAAATACATACATACAGAGGGACCTGAGTACCTAACTTGTGATAATCGATAGCCCACAGTATTTGTAATGATCCCACACAACTAGCGGAGTCAAGTGCAGAAGTGTTTATTTTTACACACACAGGTGGCAGTGTACACA
>JAOVVF010000044.1:17853137-17866823 GCA_028565595.1 Duopalatinus emarginatus
TTGAAATACAGACTAATGTGTGACTAAAATGCATGTGTGACTTTCTTTCTTTCTTTCTTTCTTTCTTTCTTTCTTTCATAGGACAACATTTAACAGATAGTTGAAATAAAAACTAATGTGTGACTAAAACTTTTCATTTATAAATCTGGTTGAACAAAACGAAGAGTTACAATAAAATGCCATCTATGAAGATATCCACATACCACCCCTATCTGATCTACACTGCACTGGCTCCCAGACAAATTTTGCATTGATTATAAAATACTAATATGATTATGACCTACAAATCAGAAAATGGTCTTGTGCCACAGTACCCGAGTGACAGACTAGTTTCTTTTGATCTGCCAAGCCTGCTTTGACAAAAAGGTGCAGGCTCTTTTCTCATACCTCGAATTATGATGGCTACAACAGGCAGATCTTTTTTTTACAGAGCCCCTTTGAGCAGCTTTCCAGTTAGTAGGCTGAAAATCTATTGGTTTAGTCAAGATTTTTTTGGGCAGTTAAAGGTTCTGACCTGGAGGTTCATAGGCATAGAGTGTTTTGATAAACATGGACATTTGGCTGCTTTTGCCCTCCCCCTACTCTCACACATTCACTAAGGTTTTTTTGATGATAGTGGCTGGCTGCTTTATGTCCTGGGGCACCCACATGTCTGGTTCTGCCTTGTAGTTATGTTGTCATATTTAGTTATGCTGAAGTCTCTGCTTGCTTTATGCATAAAATGCATTTCTGTAACCATTAAATACAAATTGCATCTCCACAATTCTGTGTGCTTTTCTGTACCCTCTCTCTTTATCTTCAACCCAGTCGAGCTACATGTGCTACCTGAGGCCCCTAGAGAGATACCAGTGGTCCAAATTCCAGACTCCTTCTGCTCTATGGAACTGAACTGCCTGATCTATCCTGATGCCCTAGGTCTGTCTGGAGTCTCATCAACTGAACATCATGTACTGTTGCAGAGCATGGACCCACATGGACAGTCTAAAAATTACCATGATGAACAGCCTAAAAACCATGAATTTGGCTATGGACTGTGACTGATAAACACAGTCATCACAGTTAAGTGAAACATCAATGAACAGTTAACAAAATTCACCTTACAAACAGACTTAGTCAAAACTATAATGAATTTTCTGGCTACACATTTACACTTTTTCTATGTATAATTACACTATCCTTGTCACCCAAATAAGGATAGGTTCCCTTTTAAGTTTTTTTTTAAGTTTTTTTAAGGTTTCTTTCTTTTGTCATCTCAGGGAGGTTTTCCTTGCTACCTTCACCCCTAGCTTGCTCATAATGACAGATAGGATAATGACAGATAGGACATTTCCTGCTATTGTAATATATGATCTTTATTAATTTCATTTGTTGTTTCTAGCAATAATGATTTAGCTATGGGCATGACAGGTTCCTATAAGAAGAGGTAATCAAATAATTACAGAGGGATATAATATGCACTTATTACAATACTGCTGGTGATATAGATCTTTTTGAAGTTATTCACTTTTCCTACACTAAAAAGCAAATATGTAATTATTCACACCATTTTACTATTCCAGAAACAAAATGTCTAAAAGACAAAGATAATACAGATAATTATGTCAGTGTTGTGCTAGCTGTACTATTATTCATAAGAGACATCTTGTCAACACTTTGTGACCACCTGGAGGATAGTGAATCTACATGATACATCTAACTAGCAGCAGGTTGCAATTAATTGAGACCGTACCCTTATTATTTTGCTCGTTTGCCAAAACTGGTTGTCAGCTTATTGCTAATGAGCTGCCAAGGTCGTTGGCTAATGTTACTGAACAGTACTTAAATTTCATATGGTAAAAAAATGAACCAAATCCTATCAAGACCTGCCATTAAAACTTATTTTTTTCAATGAAATATGTATATAAAGTAACATGTAAAATGAGACATAATGTATAAATATGTATGGTATATGATAGCATATTAAAATTTTTAATTTTTAATATTGTTAGTTGTACAAACTAACACTTGTCACTTTATTTGTATATACTGATGATGCCATAATGACATCTTGAAGTGTTAAGGTATCTTGTTTTTTCTTGTTATTACATTTTACTGAATACTATGATAGTCAATAATCCTTGAACTTTAGTAGCAATTATATTATCTCTCAGCAGTACAACAATACAGTGCAATGGATAACGCCACTCCTTTGTAATGTGTAATGCTTTGTTGTGTATCTTATTTTCTCCAGGTGTTTTTCATCTAGCATGTAGAGGGAGGACAGCTCCACTCCTATGTGTTGTAAAGAATCGTGTTTTCCTCTCCAGCCTGTCAACAAATACCAGTCTCATTATGCCCCACCTGTCTGCAGTGCTCCAGCTCATCTGTTAGAGAGCAGCAGTCAGAATCAGTGTAGTGACTGGGTTAACCTTTCCCAATTTAAATGCCTATTTCAATTTCTATCAACTGCAATCAAGTATTTCTACTTTATATCCAGTTCATTAATTCTTTTGTAATCACATTTTCATAAAATATTTTATTACTATCATATGCTTAATGGAAAGGGCTTCTTAAACTAAAAAGAACACATGATTTTAAACATCTGAGAAATCATTCATTAATCATTTTGCAGTTAATTAATTCAGATTTTGATTGCAACACTAGAATGCAGTCCTAGATAGATTATTGAGAATTGGTACGTATAAGAAGATACGTAAATTTATTTACTTAGATTATTATCCAATTATTTGGACTTTTTAGGTAGGTGCCCTAATAATGGTTTCTTTTGTTTTCAGCAGCAATCATCTCAACCTTCCATCTCAAATTTGATGTCTAATTTTATAGTGTCAGATTTGCCAAGGATAATGCCAGCAGAGGGCCTGTTCTCTGTCACGTGTGCACTGCTACATGGAGCTGGTGTATGTGTGCACGAATTTAAGAAGTACTCTTAACTCGTGGGAGTTTTTGATTGCATGTCCGGGGAAGCCGTTAATAAAGATAAACCGAAAATACTACACAAACCTGAAAGTTGCCGTAGAAGCCAAAATGGAAGGAAACGCTGGGAAACTGGAGTTATTGGTTTCTAATGTCCATAGATACGGAATAGAGCATATACATATACCTCAACATAATAAATAACATATATCAACATCATTAAATCATCATAATAATTCTCTCCAACCTAGGTGCCAGAGTCCGCAGCTTAAATAGTCTCTTAGGCAATCCGCAAAAACATGTTTCAGGTGTGCACTGGGAGTCACGTGACCCCTAGTGGCTGCTGGGTCTTGCTGTATTCCTGACATAGCCCCACCCTCAAATGCCTGTCCCCGGGATCGTGTGGAAGCAGGATTGGGGAACTGGAACTACCCACTTTAGGCCCAGGATCATGTGGAAGCAGGGTCAGGAAACTGGAGCCACCCACTTTAGGCGCAGGATCATGTGGACAATGGATCAGGGGGTCTGGGAACTGACTGGAAAGTGTCCCACCTCAGATTTGGGAATAGACTTTGGTGTTGCCCTCCTCACAGCAAAAGACAGACTTGAGTTTAAACATGTGTTCAGTGCTGCCCTCTTAAGGGCAAGAGACAGACCTGGGTTCAATGCTGCCCTCCACAGGGCAATATTCAGCCTCCAATGCAGCAGCCCTAGCAGGAAAACAAAACACCTTGGCTTAGCGTGTCTTTGCACAGGCTGCTTATAATCTCTTTTATTAATAGGGAACAGACTCACCGGATAACACAGAGCTCCTGTGGTCCTCTTGATGGGTCTGTCCCAATCCCAGTTCCTGGCTGTATACTAGTTTAGCGGTTAAGCAATATGTACTCAGTCCAAGCTAGTAGGTAGTATTTAAGTATGTCATTTCGGAAGCAGCCACTCTCTTACTAGGAGACTTAGGCTGTGTCTGAAATGGCATACTTGAATACCACCTACTAGCTTGGAGCGAGTATATACTGCATAACTGCTAAACTAGTATACACTTCTAGTACTTGATCCGCCATCTTACCAACAACCTTTGACACAAGACGTCATACCACTTGATTTCCACACAATTATTTATAGTTTGAATTTTAATTATCTTTAAATTTCATTTGTAATTAAAAATGTTACCTTAGCTGAGCCTATGCAGATAATCATAAACTCTCTCTGTCTTGTTTACAGATAAAATGGGCTCGCAGTTAATTATGGGATTTGTCAGGCTTGGATAATGTGCTGGGGGAGCATACTAGCAAATCCCTTCCGACCTAGTAGGACAGAACCTTTCGCATACTACCTGATACAGGCTAGGTATTCAGATGCACTACATCTTGTCGTATACTAGATTTGCATACTAACTAGTATGGGAGTATGCCATTTAGACGCAGCCTTTGGCTATATTCGAAATGGCATACCACCTACTACCGCGGTGCATGCCGGGAGGCAGTACACTGCGAAGATAGCCCCCTCTGTATACTTGAAAATATGACTGTAGTACTAGAAGTAGTACAACATCTGGGTACCTGTAGTACACTACAGAGCTCCAGTTTGTTCACTGCATACTACATAATACTTTTAGGCAGATTTAGTAGTATGCTATTTCGAATACAGCCTGTACTTTCATTTAAGTGCAAAAAGATAGCAGTTACAACTGTTTTGGACAGCAGTGTGGATCTCGTCCTCCTTCTCCCACTTACACACTGATTAGTTATAGGTTTTGGACTTTTTTTAATCTTCTGGCTCTTTAAATTCTCTACGCTGAATTCGCAGCTCACATGACTGTGTAGTATGCTACACGTACATAGACTTTGCTGACTATACTGCATACTACAGATGGTAGGCAGTAGGCAGTATATATTACTGTAGTATGCAGTATGCAGTATAGTAGTATGCCATTTCGAATACAGCCTTATTCTACCACACTACTTCTGGTTCACAAATTAAAAAAAAAAATACAAAGAGATGCTCAATCTAAAGTATTGGAATATTCCTGTACGTGTAAATTCCGAGGGTTTTTGTTTGCTTGATTTGACCATGATTTCCATATGTTTTAAATAATTGTCTTCCTTTTCAGGATTTTTTAAAAATAGTGGTTTTTACAAATATAGTTGACCTTAATATCTCCCCGAATATTCCCCCTTACAATCTGTTTTATTACATTTTTAGCATGCACTTCAAGCTTGTGAGGGTTCTGTAGCAAAGCCATGCTTTGTTCTGCTGTAACCTGTATAAATGTTGACTGATGTTTACCAGTATATTTTATATTAGCTTTATGTACTTACCTTCCTTTTGTACTCACCACTTTTGAATAAATATATTAAATTATTGATAAATATCGATCTAGCAAATGGCAACAAACTTAGTCATGACTCAAAGCTTTAAAATGTTTTCCAGTAAATATATCATATTGCACATTTGAATTATAGGGCTACAGTGTAGCATTTTACATATTAATTACACTATACGTACCACCATTGTACTTACCACTTTGGGCTGATATTTTGGTGTGAATTTGTGCCAGTTTTGCACACTATTTTGGGATGTTTTTTTTCTGGCGGATTTGCTCCAGGTTCTTCAGATTGGTTGGATCTTTTTTGGCTATAATATGCATCAGATTTCAGACTTTAACTTGGTCACTGTAGAATGTGCACTTTTTTGTTGTTAACCATTCCTGTGTTGCTTTGTCTTTGAAGCATTCATTTTAAAACAGACCAAATAAAAAACTTTTGTTTTGCACAAGTCACAAAGAAGCATCATCTGTTTTCTGTCTGTCATTATCTTACCCGCTGTCAGGGTCACTTGGAATCACTGGATGCAAGGCAGGAGCACCCCCTGGACAGGGCAACAATCCATTGCAGGATACACACTCACCTATTCACTCACACACTCACACCTAGGAGAAATTTCGCATACACAATCCCACTACCATGTCTGTTTTTCAGGAGATGGGAGGAAACTGTAACACCCGTCAAATGGACACGGGAAGAACATACCATAAAATCATACATACAGTACACCTAATCCAAAAGCCCAAAATTATTTTTTTTGTTGCAATGCAGTGGGCCCCTTCAATAGACAGATTTGGTGCCAAAGAAACTTAAGCCTGTGCTTTGCACAACAATAGGAACTTTTGAAAATGACAGCAAGCTTACCACACACCCTCCCTTGCATGCTGTACCTACCACTGAGAATGACAGCTGGTATTCTTCTAAGATTTTGTACTGAGGAAAAAAGACACAGACATTTTTCAAAACAACGTGAGATAACAGGATGACAGCATATAGTAGCAGACACCTTGCTCATATGAAAACCAGCGCCATTTTGGTCAACTGAAATCATAAACAACTTAGAAATCACTTCTTGCAGATATTCTGTTGAGCTAAAAACAAGAACATGTTTCAGCAGAGATCATGAAAAGCTTGCATGAAAGCTTTAAGGGAAGTTCACTTTCGGCAAAACTCCTGTCTGGCCTTATTCAGTGATTTTGAGGCAAGGCAAATTAAACACAGTGTTATTTCAATGGCATTGCATGATGAAAGGTTAATGGTTGCCATTCCTTTACAGTGTTTGTTCATTATCTAAATGCCAAACAGGCGAGGCTTAATCAGCGCTCTCCACTATGCATGGGAGTTACTTTGCTAGATCATGAATACGTTCATTAGATTCCTCATGTTTTATTTAAGCAATCAGCATGCAATCTACTCCTATTCAAGTCAGTGAGTGGTTGCTTTGATCCAAAAACAAGAGCACAGAATGATATTTATGATGATGATGATGATGCCCTGGCAGTGTGAAGCCTCTCCCAGACGATGATGACTTACACAGCTGAAGATGGGTTATTTGCAATGGGTGAATTATTCAGATGAGAGAAATTATGGTTTTGTCAGACTTCATTGGCTGTAGAAATATGAATTTTGTATTTGTATTCTTTGTATTCTTATGTGGTGTGAGATAAAATCTGCAATTTTTTTGTTTGTTTGGTGAAGATTACTCAGGCTGTTGAGCTGTTTTGAACTATCTCTGCACTCAGTGGAGCAAAACAACCATATATTGATAGCCTTTCCAAATAAATCTGTATTCTAATGGGCTATGACTGTGCACTGGCATTTCTGGCATTTCATCTGTTGAATGTGTTCAGTCAAGTTATTTAGTATCATAAAAGTTAAAACTGTATAGCAGGATTTCACAAACAGTTCTATCATTGCCTCTGGTCCCTAAGTACAGTGCCTAATCATATTAAAATTAAAACTCTGCACTGAATACAAAGTCACATTTCATTCTTTAATCCTTATTAACTACTTTATCCTGTTCAGGGTTGTGGTAGATCTGGAGCATATCCCAGGAACACTAAGCGCAGGGTGGGATTCAAGTCCCTCAGAGTGTACCACACACACACACGGTCTTGTGTTGCTATTCTTTAGAGGACCTTTCATTCACATAATAATTAATGGAGCTGATTAATGCTATGCCCAACCCTAACCCTAACATTAAGGTCAGAATTAGCAGAAACACACACACACACACACACACACACCTATTCACCTGCTGGCACGTTTTTCAGATGTGTAAGAAATGACAGACCCTTAGATTATATCCACACAGACACAAGGAGACATGTAAGGGAATATGCAGAACTCCACACAGTAGCCTGAGCTCAGTGCCAAAGCAGAGCTAAACACTGGGCCACAGCACAACCACAGTTTACATCAACATTCAGTTTTATTAATACTGTTTACTCATATAACTTATGAAAATCTAAGGATGTATGCAGCTTTCAATTCACAAAATCAATTTCTATTTTTCTACAGTAGATTGTACCTTTCTGTCCTAACAAGAGTCTAATACAATGCATCTACTGGAAAAGCAAAAAAGGATGATTATTGAATGTATTGTAAATGGAAGTGCAAATCAATACATCAGCAAATCAATTCTCATAGGTCTTAGCCTGGAGATTAAACCTTTCAGAATTCATGCATCACATCACTGATTACAAAAAAAGATTTGAACCATAAAATGAAGGTATAATGGGATATAAAATCTTGTTAGCTGTAGTTAATCATACCGCACAATGAGTCAATGTGTGCCTGAGATCTACACTTTGTAATGAAACTAAATTTAAAAAAGAAAATCTGTGAAAAGAGAAAATGCCACCCTTCTTTAGAAATGAATACCAGAACTCTTGAATAATAACTTCACCCTGCCGCATTATGTTAGCTTGCTACTGATAAGAATGTTGGAAAATGGCAGCTGTTGGAAATAATGCAATTCATTCTGTATTGCTGCGGGACACTACTGGATCCCAAATGAAGCATGTCTTCTATTAGACCCCTAAAGAAACAAACTAATAGCCTGAAAAGACTTTGTAATGTGGCTATAATTCATATGATTCATTAACCAGAAATGGAAAATGTAGTATATTCTGATTAAAAAGTGTCCTTGGGGAAATTTACAATGAATCCATTCTGAAATCTTATACTGCCTAAACAGCATGGATAGGATTTGCTGATCGGACATTGCCACTTGTTTGTCCATTGCGTGTGATTAAATGTAAACAGATTGATTTGCTTGGTCACCTCACGTTTCTCACCAACTATAGGCTTCAGTTTAATAGGTCTATATACTTTAGAGTGCATGATAGGAGAAGGCTAAAAAATAAATATAAAAAATACATCAGTCATTGGTGTTCTCAGGTGACAGGACTCTAGACCTCTGTGAGGCTAATTGTCAGGTCTCCTGCTTCTTCAGCCATTTGTCTGGAGGATAATTGCCCTCTTCTTTGCCATCGTTCACCTTGCGGCTGCACAATTCTCCTGCAGCAAGGTACTGCAGCTGCAGTGTGTGTGTGTGTGTGTGTGTGTGTGTGTGTGTGTGTGTGTGTGTGTGTGTGTGTGTGTGTGTGTCCATCTGTGTGGTGTAGCCTGTGGTCCATTCATCACTGCACATTAAGCAACCTCCTCTGGTGGGTTAAGCCATGCTCCCATTGAAAAGCTATACATCCACATAACAAAGCAGCCTTTGTTAGCTGAAAGATCATTTGTTAATTACACAGCAAGGCCTATCTATGTAAACCATATATCACTGCTTTCTCTAGTAAACACCATCAGGTCTGATTTAATGAAAGATAACCTTTTTCCCTGATCTTCAATGACAGATGCACTGTGAATTTTGGTTTTATATTCACAGAAAAATTTACAAAGCTATATTTAAACACATTATTTTTTAAATAATAAGGCTTTAAATAATAATAAGCTAATATTGTATCATGTATTGTATCTGTGACATGATTAATATAAAATGCAAGATTCTTATTATAATCTGTACAGCCAAGCAAATCCTAAACAATTGTAGCAAGGCTAGCCAGGTACAAAACCCACTGGTTGTTACTTTGCAATGCATCTTTGTTTAGAGTTTAGAGTTTATATAGGCTATGAAGGTGATTGAAAACAGGGGTGTGTTGTTAAAGCTCTGTCCAACGGCAAAGATTCATTTAATTATGCTTTCTTTACCATTTGGTCATGCTTCCTATGCACAAGACTATATCACTGTGTCAATATTTAAAATAAACTTATATATTTACTTATGTCTGGTAACAGGTATATTTAAACTAATATTAGGCATAGAGAAACATAAACTAAAGTTGTGGGTTCACTATTTATCAGATAAAAAAACTGTCTTCCTTAGTCATAAAAAAAATAAGGTGAGGTTAGGTTAATTTATGTTAGTTTAGGTTAATTTAGGTTAGACAGTTGTCCAGATAGCTACTCCATAGGGTGAATAAATAAAGCAATACTCTCATTTATTTATTTATTTATTTGTTTGTTTGATTTATTGTTATTTGAGTTTATAAGCATACATTTTATTTTTGCATTTATAAAATATTGTCTTACGTTTTACTTCTGCTTTTCTGTTCACACCCTATCTCACTTCTTTAAAACCAGGAGTCAAATCTGGCTATTGGCAAGCTAGGAGGAACAGTGATAATCATGTATGATCACTAGATCAGCTCTAAATATCTGAGGTCAGGTTCTGTCATGGATAACTGGTGTTGGTTGCTTTTCTCTTTTTTCTCCCTTTTTTCAAACACAAACAAGTGCAATGTAACACTTATATATATTCATGTGTTCATTCTGCCCTTGGTGCCTCATGGATATTTCATCTAACCTCATCAAAATCATGTTGATCTAGATTAATTGAATATGATTATTTGACATGTAGGGCCAAGTGTTGAGGCAATTAAAGATGTACAAGAGCTGCTGCTAATTATCATCACTATTTGATACAGTGAATGGTTTTTCCCTGAAAATTCTTGATCTTAAACTATTAGGCAATACATGCAATGATGATTGTTTGAAAATATTCTTAACAAAATAATAATAACAATAATAATAATAATAATAATAATTATTATTATTATTTTATTATTATTATTTTTATTATTATATAGCTAGTATAAAGTTGATTCTTTGCATTCTCTGTATGAACCACAGAATTCTCTTGGATTTAGTGAGAAAAACTTGCATTTTGAAAAAACTTGTATTTTTCGGCCATGTTCATGAACATTAGATGAAGTAGCAACAAAGAGTAAAAAACACAAGTTGCATGCAGTTACAAGGAATAAGGTAAGAAATTGCAACTAATAACACTGACTAATAACACTCACTGTTTTTTTTTAGGTACAGCTCTCTACCTGCTCATTCATGCAATTACTCAGTCAGCCAATCATGCGAGAGTGCAATAAATGATTTTATTATGATTACTGTGTTTATGAAGTGTTGAGGAGAATGATCAGACCTGGCTTAAATGAAGGCTACAAAAAAAAGTCTACATTATGTTTTAATCTTGTTGTCCACGAACAGGAATCAGAGGCTAAAGTAAGCAAAAACTAACCACTGAAGATTGGAAAAACATAACCTGGTCTGGTAAGCCTCAACATGCAGATGATAAAGTCAGAATTTGGCATCACCAGCCTGAATCCATGGACCCAACCTGCTTTTTGTCAACAATTCAGGCTGATGATGATGGTGCAGTTTTGTAGAAAATGTTTTCTTGGCACACAGTGAGCTTCTTAAAACCAGTCAAGCATCATTTGAATGTCAAAGCCTATCTGAGAACATGGAGTATTTATAATGGCTTCTACTGGCATGATAATGCAGCATGTCACAAAGCACCAGTCATCTCAAACAGGTTCCATGTACATGACAATGAATTCAGTGTACATCAGTGGTTCCCTATAACAAAATCCAGTAGTATGTGGTAGACCAGAAGATTTACAGTATGAATGTGACAAATCTGCATCAATTATAATGCAATTATGGCAACATGGACCAAAAGCAATCTTTTCAGAGCCATGAGGAAACCATGTCATGATGAATCAAAGTTGTTCTGAGAAGAAAGAAGGGTACCACTTAATATTAGTATGGTGTGTAATACTGCGCCTGGGACCCTTTCCCAGACACAAGGCAGTATCTAATTAGCAAGCAATGCTTGCACTAGGCAGCAGGGTGGTATAGTGGTTAGCACCGTCGCCCCACAGTAAAACGATCTGCATTCAATTCCCGGTCCGGGCTGTTCTGTGTGGAGTTTGCATGTTCTCCTTGTATGGGTTTCCACTGAGTACTCCAGTTTCCTCCCACAGTACAAAGACATGCGTGTTAGTTTAATCGGTTATCCTAAATTGCCCATAGTTGTGAATGTGTTTTGGCCATGCGATGGATTGGCATGGTCCATTGTCTATGGGACACCCTGCACCTTCGCTTATGCTGGGATTGGCTCGAGCCCCTGTGTGCCTGACTGGTGGGTTAAAGTGGATAAGAAGAAGAATGCTTACACTAATCTAAAAAACTAATTGTCACTGACAAGCAGTAAGCAGTTTTAAACACAAGTTTCATCAGTATTAGTATATTAATACATTTCTTAATACATTTTTTTTGCTTTATTGCTATTATCATTTGGTAATAGAAAAAGAAATTGCAATAGCTTTAGTTGGATTTTAGAACCATTTTAAAATACTGTTCAAAAGTGCTTTTAGGGTGCACATCTACACAGTCTATTGCAATCTATTTAGCATGCCAAATAACAGCTCTGAAGGACGAGAGGCAAAATTGCATAAAATTGCATACTGAGTACATGAACTGCGCAGTCAAGTTAGATACGGGGGAAAAAGCATAATTGTGAAAAACACTACATCTTTACAGGAGGTGTAATTACACAAATTAAACGGATGTTTAAAAAAAGGCATCTTCAGCCCAGCTGTCTTCCGTTTAGACACTTCCTTCCCTCTCAAGTACCTTTACCCTAATTAGCCAATTGTAACTGAGCTCCAAGATTCCTTGCTAAAGCAAACCACCACCAGTAGTCATGGAAACTATACATTCTCCAACCCCCTTTTTTCTTTGTTTGTTTGGTAAGTCAATCATGATTCTCAAAGTTGTGTATGCGAGGTCATCAGGCATCACTGTTCCATCACATCTGCTCAGGAAGCTCTAAATAGCTTCAAAGCTTTCCTGTACTAACTGCACAGACTTGGCCTAATTGGCTGTGAATATGTGCATACTCTATGTGTAAAATAAGCTACAAAATGGCCCAATGGCCTCAATGCATGATAGGAAAACTACATTCTTGACCCGACTCTTATCCTTAATTTTCTACCTTTACCTCTGGATATGTCCGCTACAATAAATGTTTGCCAGACCTTGAAACACTGAGTGCTAGATTTACATCATAACATAACCTGAAATGACACATATCCCTGCAGTGAAACAGATTTAAGACTTTCTTTCTCTGCTGACTGCGGGATTACAGTATACAGGTAAAAATGTTTTCACTATGAAATGTCTTTTTTATTTTTATAACTGACAAAGCTAAAATTGAATTCCATGAATTCTTGTAGGCATGACAGTGAAGCTAAATGAAAACAAGTAAAACTGCAAGAGGTGCATTTCTTATTTCATGATCGAAATTAAATGTTGTTGCTATTTCTGTTCACCAGTGAACTCAGCATGGCACAAGGCACATGGAACAGAATGTCACTCTCCAAATTTCAATTAAATTGTACACAGATGCAGGCAACCAGATAGTCTTTCCCTTTACATACTGCTCCATTTTCCACTGTGCTTGCTTTATGGAAAACAAACATGCATAGCTTCATTTTGTTTTATGTATGATATGCTCTGTAGCATTAGGAGACATGTTTTATATACAGTCTGTCACAAGTGCAAAAATAAGACGTGAAATCACTGTCATATAATTGCCTTATGTATATTACCTGCACATATGAAAACAAAATATTTTGTATATAAAAAAAATACAGTATCACGGTGGCATTTTTACGATACATGATGCTTGATTAGTCATGATTAGTGTTGTCACTGACATGAAGACTTAAAACAACTTTATTTAAAAGCTGCAATATCTGGCCATATTAAAAAGAAACACACAAACCAAAATAATACTGAAATACAAAAAAAAAGGATAATGCCAAATATATAATAATAAGAGTAATAAGAAATATAGAAGAAGTAGAAGAAGAGGAAGAATAAGAGGAGGAGGATTTGTCTTACTAACATTACAGCACAGTGAAATTGTTCATATACCCTAGCTTGTTATATAGACTTGAAATATAGACAGAATAATTTTGAATATGGCTCAATTGTAATTTGCACTAGCACTGGATGTGGCATTGAAGTTGAAGCTTGAAATTGACTTACAACATCACTGAAACA
Source organism: Duopalatinus emarginatus (assembly GCA_028565595.1). Lineage (NCBI taxonomy): Eukaryota > Metazoa > Chordata > Actinopteri > Siluriformes > Pimelodidae > Duopalatinus > Duopalatinus emarginatus. The sequence goes on from JAOVVF010000044.1 coordinate 17,866,811, forward strand.
CTAATTAGGTCAT
>JAOVVF010000044.1:17889516-17901581 GCA_028565595.1 Duopalatinus emarginatus
GGCGACAGTGGCAAGGAAAAACTCCCTGAGATGACAAAAGGAAGAAACCTTGAGAGGAACCAGACTCATAAGGGAATGATGAATTGATTACACACAATTATGTGTATAAAAAACCTGGACCTGGCCAGTTTCAGACTGCATTATAAAGGACCAAGTACATAGATTTGATTTTCACCTTGGTGGGGGCATAAAAGTGCTTCACAACCACACTGCCATACTGACTAAGTATGTCACCAAATTTGGCTAACTGACAAACACACACACACACACACACACACACACACACACACACACACACACACAAACACACACACACTTAGTTCCTTGTAATGGCCTGTGAAATTGTGTCTTATTTAAAAATAAAATGCATTGTCCCTTACTGAATCAGTGTAGTACATCTAGTTGACAGAGCTTTGGTGCTTCTTACAACTACAGTGTCTCACCCGTTAGCAATAACAGGCAAAGCCAATTCTGTTCTGAGTTTGAGAGCCGAAGAATATAAGAATTCCTGCCCAGCATTTTAGTACTGAGTTTTCACAGTACATAAAGTATTTAGTGCTTAGGGACACACAGCCACAAATCTCAGAAATGCACAGACAGAGAATATAAGGCTGGACTGAATTGGTGAGGGATACAGGAATACAAATAGGTACCAAGATAACACCAAATGTGTACACAAATAACAATAACTTCAACACACTGCTTACACAATGGACAAAATGTAGTGAGAAGCAACTCAGAGAATTAAAACCAAGGCACGATAAGCTTATTATACTCTTGGCACTGTTACGGGGCAAGCTCTGGCTATGTTGTGAGTATGTTGTGATTTGGGGAGGAAGCGAAATTGTGAAAAGAGAACATGTAACCTTTGTAGTCCAAAGATATGTCAAATAAATAAATCAGCAAAAAGAATCAGGATCATTTTGCACTTTAGGGGTTTCTGCTGGGAAAGAAATATTGTTTCAAAATGCAAATCCGTGTTTGCAACATGATTATAGAGGTTTGTTATGATAAGAACTGTTTGAAAGAATCACACTTTAGGAACCAAATTATCTATGGAGGCACATGCAGAAAACAAATGAGGAGATTTTCTACAGAATGGGCATGTGAGGCAGGGCTGCGACACAGTGAGCAAAAGAGTTGCTTCGCCCGGTGCCTGGGTTTTATCATCAGCGTGCATCAGGCAGCTCCCTGCAGATATCAGCACATTATCACAGCTTTAGTACAGGCTCTTAATCACAACAGGCACAAAAATCCATTACTTTCTGTCACTCTCACCCCCTCCCAAACTCAGGAAAGCTGATCTCTTATCAGCTATTAGAATTTTGTGCTCCCCTTCTTACATTCTTCTCCCCATCCTCCTCCTAGCACAGACCTTCACAAAACCAGAAACTATCCTCTGTTTACCTTGGTTTAGGTTCTTTGCCGAAAAATCCCCTCCTATTGCATGCATCACTTCACTGGTTTATCTGTCAAAGCTTTCAAACACATGTTGGGCCTCCTGTCAATGAGATCCATGACAAGTGAAGAATTTCTGCTCAGTGCTTACATTTTCTGAGGCAGCTTTTCCATAAACAGTAAAAAATAGTCATCAGAGGATGTGGTTATTACCAGTAAGTACAGTACATGTATTTCAATTTGTATCATCAATACTTATAACTTTATCAATAAATTATAACTTTAATATTCTTGTCCTAAATTAACCTGCACTAATTGAGAAACTCTTAAGGGTACAATATTATCAATGAAAAGGGAACCAGTAACTATTACTAACAGCTAAGACCGGTGAGAAACAGCTGTTTTTACTTGCTGGATATAGTACTGCATTAGTGAAGCATAGTGAAGCATAGCAATCTATGGCCAGTTGTAATATGTCTTTGTCATGTTTCATAGTTATTCTGATTATACTACACTGATATGCCAAAAGTCATGGGGCAGGAACAAGTATACAACCTACTCTAGCCCAGCAAAGTGCAGCAACTCAATATGAAATGATTCCAAGAGCAGACAGAAGATGTCTGGATGGAGGTTGAGCCATGCCAACTGGGTATCCACCCACAGCTCAGTAGTATTTGTAGGTGAAGGATCTCAGGTGTGAATGGATCTCCCCACCACATCCCATAAATGGTCAATTGGGCAGACGTTGGGTAAATGTTCAGGTCACATCGTAACTTTTCAGAATGCACAAATTCTTGACAACATGGTCCCAATGGCACAGTGCATTATACTGCTGGAATATTCCATCATCATGGGGGTACATAAGTCCATGAAGGGCTGCAAATGGTCACCAACCAGTGAAACATATCAATGACATGTTCAGGTGGACCAGTGGACCTAACCCATGTATATAAGAACACACCAGTATGGAGACATCCTGATGTCTTTTTGCTGTAGCATAGTTAAAAAAAAAACACACACAAACAAACTAATAAATTAAATTACAAATATATCCACTTTTCACTTTAATTTAGTTGCACAACAAAGTAGAATTTTTCATTACAAAAATATACCATTTTAAAATAAAGACATTTTGGGGAAGACCCACATGTAAGAGATTAGATTTAGTGTATATTTGTGTATATATTTTTACGCAATGCCATTTGAAAATATATGGGATGTTTACTTACTTTCCATACCAGATGAAATCACATTTTTTCAATGTTTTGTTTCAAATAATTCTTTGAAGAATCTTTTGCACTTTTGATTTATGATTTTTGTTTAGTTGCACCATATGTTATGATGCCTGCTTTGTTGTATTTTCATCTATGCTTTTGCTGTTTTTGAAACTTAAGCTTTGTCCTCCAGTGTGTGTGTGTGTGTGTGTGTGTGTGTGTGTGTGTGTGTGTGTATATATGTGTGATGGAGGGTGCTCATCTATTTAGGTGACATGTTCCACATGGCATTACTACCTAGAGAACACTTTCTATCCTGTTACCTAGAAATCCTTCCTTCCTTCCTTTCTTTCCTTCATCCCTCTTTCTTTCTTTCTTTCTTTCTTTCTTTCTTTCTTTCTTTCTTTCTTTCAGTGCGGGTATGTACAAGTAATGACAGCTCCCAATGAACACCACTTCATTTAATAACTAATTCCTTTTGCCTTTTCCATGGGATTTTTCTTGAGTTGTAACAAGTTCCTTTCACTGTGATGGTCTTAATATGTCAGTTGGTGTATATACAGGAATAATGAGGAAGAAATCGTGTGACTAATTATGATCATTAGCCCATTGTGCCATTTGCTCTGTTCTTATGCCAAGTGGCTCCACATGCAGCAGGCTTGAGGAAAGAGAGTTCAGCCCATGCTCAGAATGACCCACTGCTTCAGAACCATCTGTGGTACTCACTACTTGAATAACTGTTCTATGGACTTGTTTGCATAAGATAAAAATCTGCACACAATCATGCTTCAAATAAAACATTCATGTTTTATGCATTTCTATGAAGCCTGTCCACATTCAGAGCTAATAAGGGGACAGTAATCATGTTGAAAGCATGTTTATGTATCTTAACCCAGATATATATCACTTGCTCATGATCATAATATCTCTAGTTTATAATAGAGGAAATTTACATTCTCCATCCTTTTACTTACACAATTGTGACGTTATCAGGGTATGGTGAGTATATAATAAAACTCACATTACAGGGGAAGGACGTACATGCAGGGAAATGCTTTTATTAAACACAAAAACACAAACAAACATAAACCATAACTAAACATAAACAGGTCAGGATCAGGGCATGATCAGAGTCCGAGACAGGGTATCCACATATCCAGGGTCATAACAAGAGCAGAGTCCGAGACAGAGTATACATATATCCAGGGTCATAAACAGGGCAGAAATACATTCAACGAGAGTCGAGCATAAATAGTCTGTGTAATGAACACAGAAACGGGGTTCAGGTGTGCGCCGGGAGTCACTTGACTGGAGAGGTGTCAGAACCTCAAGTGATCATCTCGCATAGCCTTATGCCCCATACATGACAATATTACACACATGATCCATGATTGTGTGGGTGCCTAAGTTCAATATGTCTTAGGTACAGATGAGAAATCAGCCGTATTTATTGCATGATTGTTTACTCTCTGTGATGTAAATCATTGTGCTTTTGTATGCTTCAACTATCTTTATTTATGGAATTCTGTATTATTTCTAAATGTGCCAGTTAATTAAATGTGGCAAGAAAAAATCTGTTTCCAATGCAAACTCTTGCTTGGATATTATCTAGCCAAAAAAAACCTTAATTATAAAATTAATACATTCATCAATTAGTTTTGGCATGATTATGTTCTATTGTATGCATGTGTAATTAGTTATATGTGCAAATTAAATACAAAGAGAAGTCATCAGAGTTTTGTTTACTCTTTTTGTGTGTGTGTGCGTGTGGGTGTGGGTTTGCACAAAAAATAACATAAGTCAGTAAACCTCTGAAAACTAATGAGGTCAGTAAACCTCATTGTCATGATATTTTCAGATATGGTCAATTTTGTATGTGCACTTTCTTTTTACACCCTTCACCCTTTCCTCATGCTCATCGCATTTGATAATTTAAATTCTATTGATTCTTCTGTAAGTAACTACCAGGTCAATCAAGGATACACCCCCCCATCCCCCTATCTTTCTTCTAAACACACACACATCAGCTTATAGAATAAGTATATTATATATGTATATATGTGTGTATGTATATTTACTTTTTTTTTGCCTGTTCACATCTTAATTGATCATTTAATCAGTCATGCAGTGAGTTAGAAAGTCTATTTTAGACTGACCTACTCAGTGGTCCTGGAAAAATACTTGTAGCTTGTAGACACTGTTTGACAAACACAAGAGCTTCCTTTCTTACCATCCTTGCAGAGCCACTTCTATAATAAATGGTAAAGGAAGTGAAGGAATAAAAAGCCAATTGGGGAAATAAGCTGAATGCCCATAAAGAGCTTTCTGGGATGTATCAAATAGCCTCATAGATGACTGAACCCCTCTAACTGAATTTAACTGACAACACTGGCAATGAATAGATTCAACAATTTAGTTGCCCTCTTTTTTTCCTCAGGAAATCCTCCCTCATTGCATTTTCTCAACAGATGAGTCTCTCTTTCTGAGCAGCTGTTTGGGGTTATTGATGACCTCATTAGAATGCTGCCTGCAGCATGCTGTGCAACAGTGAAAGTCTTCCCATATGCACTAACCGTCTTCTGGCCCAGTCACCAGCTTCTCTAGCATGCAGATCTCTGGCATTTCAGCAGTCAGAGCCAGAGTCACATTTTCACTCAAACAATGAGGGAGATAAAGGTTATTAGGGGTCATTCCTTCCAGAGACCCCACACAAAAGCTTTGGCAAGCTTATATTATCTCACAAAGTCAGTTGCCTGACATTTCACAAAGAGGTTTTGTATCTGGACACTCTTAATAATGTCTGAGAGTTTCAAATCCTATGACAGCAAGCAATTTGACTTAGAGAACTTGATCATAGATGATTTTTTAGACTAATTTAACATTTGCAGACTATTTATCATTCCATTTAGTGAGAGCCATACATGCGGTACAACATGGTTGTTTCCCAATAGCATAGTTGCTAACTACGTTTGCAACCAACAAAGTTGGAACAGTGTGAACGGTTCCGATGCCAGTGTTTCCCAAAACTATAGTTGGTAACTTGCATAGTCTGAACCATTGTTAAGCGACACAGGTGTTTCCCAAAACCAACATTTGCAAACACTGCCATTATTCTGTGAAGTTGGAACTACAGCATAGACCTGTGGTTAGAAGCTTAGTTCCTGGGTATTACATCATAGAAGACAGAGGACTCAGTGAAAGGAAGCATGTCCGTAAGCTGAAAATTAACATCAATCTTCTAGTATGAGCATTTAGATGCCGAATGCTTTGAATGTGCAGTTTTTAATATATTCATGAGTGTATTTCTGTGTTCCTAAGCATGGTTGCATTCATCAAATAACATTGCTTTAACACACATTTGTAAGCTATGTCCCATATGCCAAACTATGCTCTCTCAACATTTTTTCGCCTTTAAAGACTTTAACGAGCAAATAATTTATCACTGAGAGCATTCATTGTGACTATGGAAAAAACCCTAAAAGATAACTTTAGCGACTGTGATTTGATCCCAGGTCTACATGTTTGTAAAACTCCATCTTATTCAGGAACACATCACATCCACACATTTATTCCAGTGAGGCACATTGTTGAAGCGTGCCAGTTCATCTTATTTATAACCATGTGTTCATTTAAATATTTATTCATTTTCATTTTTTTACAATATATTATATGATATATATATATCATATAATATAATATATTTCACAATATATTATATGATTTTCCTGTGCCTAGGAATGCATTGGACTTGCTAATAGGTTTTGTATTTTTATACAATAGTTGGCTATTATTATATTATTTTATGATTTATATTTTATATATTTTCATATACTTTTTATATTTTAGTTGTTGATTAGTTATATTATTACAATATGTTCAGATATGAGTAGTGTTCATTAATTACATGATTTTGATCACAACTATCATATTTTGCCATCATATAACAAGGTTTGTAAGTTTACTGTTGTACGAAGAAAGTACAACCGTTTTGGGAAACAGTCGTGCTTCAGATGTTAGTTTAATGATGCCTCATACCATGTTTGTACAATGCTAGTCTCCGTTGTTGTACAGGACCTGCACCCCTGGATGGCAGATGTCTAATGTGAACCGGAATAAACTAAATAAGTATTAAGTAATAACACTAATACTTCAAGCTACCCTGTGTTTAATTATTATATTATATTATTATGCAATTGCAATCATAGACACATAATAGTAACTCATTGTAATTTACAGTCCAAATAGCACCTATGTCTTACTCCTATGTCATATGCCAGCTTTGACATATCCAACATAATTACACATGATAGAAGTATTGCCAGTGATCTGTGCCTACATTCTTGGTATGGTGTCGCACAGCTGCAAGCATCTTAACAGAGAGAAGTCTATTATGTGCTAGCTGGCTCAGTTTTATTTCCTCTGTTGTATTCTGTGAACTCAACAGAATGGTAGTGCACCAGTGGTGTCACATATAGTATATAGGCATCCTGTCTAATCTGTGTTGGGAATATGCATTTTCCTTTTGCTGATTTCTTATTAATCTGAATGGTTGAATAGGCCACAGCATGCTTTCTGTATGTAGTTCTCAAAAGCATTTGTTGATTGGTGATGTCAATTTGACATACATCTGTCCCAACGACAGATATGTAGTAACAGTTGTTATACACAAAAAACACAAAGACTGAATTTTTATCATGGATTAGACTGTAGTTCATGTCACTAGCCATCTAGTTCTAGTCATTAGCTGTGTATTAATTTTTATTGTCAATTTAAGTCTCTATAACAGCACATGCTAGTTAACCATCCAATTGTGAGTTCCATGCTGAATACCATGAGTACTTCACAAAATACCCTGAATGTTCCACTAACATGTCCTGACTTGATTTCAAATGTTGACTTCAGAATTCATGCCAAGTGTAAAAATGTGCTCTTTACACATGAACTCTGTCATTCTGTCTAGGCACCTTCTGCACATTTTCTACCAAGTTCTTTATTTGTGAAGTTCTACCTCTTAAAATGTATCCAAGATGCATACCCTATGTTATTAATGCAGTACATGGACTGGGTAAATAAGAATCTTATTCTTGGGAAAAAATGCTTTATTGACATCAAATTCAAATTGTTGAATGTATTTAATAATCAGTCATGTAACTAACATCCAAGTCTCCATATCAGCAGTTTCCAAACACATCAAACCATCCTAGGTTGACAGTTATTGCTGCCAAAAACCCTCCAATTGTGACTTCTACACTGAATACTGATGAGGACTTCACATTACAGAACACTCCTTTCCTTCTACTCACATTTACAGTATGAGTAAAGTGAAGTGAAAATAGTAACATCTTTATAAGAATGTCATTTGTCAATATTGAAATTAAAAAAAAAACTTGGTGGACAGCGGCTATGTCATCATCCTGCTCACACTGACCTTCACACCCCATAACATTTCATTGCAGGCCAGAATCCTCCAACTTCTTATTCCAAGTAGTTACAAGAGTTTTAGACACTCCTAAGTCTGAAGAAAATCACAAACAACATAATTGCAGACATATAAATATCGACATTCTGTGACAAGCACAGTATTTATTGCAACGTATAAAACATTGCATAGTATTTTAGTTCATGTTTAAACATTTCTGCTCTAAATAAATTGTAAGTAATGAGAATGTTATAAAGCACAGGCATTTCCTATCTCAGATACAGCATCATCAAAGGGCCAGCTTACTCATGATAGCCATCTGGCATACCAAAGGTAAAGCAGATGCACTGAGAAATCTGGGTTTAAGTACAGAATTTATTTACCATGAGACATGGTGATGACAAAAAATAAGGCCCAAAAAAAAAAATTCAACCAGACATAGTAAGCTTTTATAAAATCTGTAGTAAGATCAAGTAATGTTTGTCAATAGCACAATGCACAAAAGCATACAGATAAGGTCAAGAGCTTTATTTTGTCCTAGGTTAGTTTGGGTATTTTAGAAACTGCTGGTTTCCTTTAAATGTCACATACAACTGTCCCTTGAGTTTACACAGAATGTTAAAAATACAATGGGTTTGCAGACTGTAATACCTTGTTGATGAGAAAGATCAGAGTAGAATGACCAGACCTGTTTAAGATGCCAGAAAAGATATAATACTTCAAATAATCACTCTTTAAAAATGTGGTAAGCAAAAAAGCATCTCAGAACACACAAAGCATCATATCTTAAATTGGACAGTTGAAGAACGTGAAGGGGACATAAAATAGTTCTAGTCATTAGCTGTGTATTAATTTTTATTGTCAACTCAAGTCTTTATAACAGCACATTCCAAACACTTCAACCTACATTAGGATGCCAATAATTGTTGTCAAAACCATCCAATTGTGAGTTCCATGCTGAATACCAGCACTTCATTAGAGTACTTCACAAAATATCCTAAGTGTGTCCACTAACATCCTAAAAGGGTTTCCACGAGAAGTATGTGTACAGTTTATAACATTGAACATGAAGATATGGGGAAACTGACACTCCCTATGGACTGGCATCACACATAGAGTGTAAACATATTTGTACTTTTTTTTTTATTAAATTTAATTTACTGTGTATAATTGTAAATGTTTTACTCACATGTCTGACTCTTTTATGACAAAGGCATTAATAAATTTACTAAGCCAATTCAATAGAGCAATTAAAATTCATCTTGCTGATGTTATCATCATTACATTTCATCATGTTTCTAAGCTTCTCCTGAGAATTATTTCAATACATTTAACCAGTGTTCAATGCATTATTAGTAGAATCATTAGTAATAATACTAATTCATAATATTTACACAATTAATTAATTATTAAGCTCTTCTACATTCTCAAATAATTTTAAAGAATATTCGAAGATTTGCCCTCAGATAAACTTGATTATTCCATGGTTCATTTCAGTATATGAATATGAGAACACAACTATTAATGTAAACTACTGTAAAATCATAAATAAGGAATGTCATAGCATGAACATATTTTCTATTGACAAGATTTTTCATAGTTCAACTATCCTCCCCCACTGTCTATTAGTCTATCAGCTGGGTATTTGCAACATTATTCCTGTAGGATGGATTACACAAATGAATGCTCTGTAAAGCATCAGTCATTACCCAAATCTGAAAAGTAGGCACTAGGTGAGGGCATGCTACAGAATTATAAATGGCATCTTTATGAACTTTTCATCCCCACTGGAAATTTAGTGTGTGCCTGGGTGTACTTCAAAGACATTAGCTGTAGGCAGGCAGCAACCTTGGGATAGAAATACAGGGATTTTTTTTAGAGAGAAATGAAGGGAAAGAGCAAAAGTTATTGTATGATGAGGAGCATAACATTCCCTGCACAGATAAGAGATAGAGAGAGAAAAAGGCAGACAGGGAGGGAGGATGGGTTGGTTGGTGTGATGTTAAAGCCAGCCAGTTTCCCCCAGCAGTTACATATACATAATGATTGTATGATATAAACAAACCACATCACATGTGAAATTATGTGAAACATAGTAATTGTGAAAAAAAAACAAGACAAAATGGGCAAATTAATTCCTCGCCATAAAAATAGTAATGCATTGTTTATCATGCAAACTTCCTTGATTGCTTATTTTTATTTATTTATTTTTATTTATTTATTTTTTAAATATTTTTAAACTTTTTTTTTAGGAAAGATGTAAATGTTTGTGACTGGTGTTATTACTGTTATTATAATGGTAAAATAAATGAATAAATAAATAAATAAATAAATAGAGAGAAAACTTGCTAAATGTCTTAAAACTACACTGTACTGTTTGAATGGCAAGACAGGTGGTTTACTGCAAGTAGCAAGTGGTCTTTAATAAAAATGACCACTGCAAATCTTTATTTAAATCCAAAGGTCACCAACCAAGAAAGAAAATTGACTGCAGGCTGCTCATTGTGCTCTACACCTATACACAACCCAACAACCCCCTCCACCAAACACACAAATAATTAATTGCCCAGAGGAATGACTAAATCAATGACATCAGCATGCAATAATTGAAAAGACCTGAGGGTCCTAAAGAGTCCTAAACCTTAAAAAATAGTTTATAAAAATGAATTGAATGTTTATTGAATGCTTAAATATTAAATAAGCAAAACTACTAATCAAGCAAGTTGTTAAGGTAATTGTTTTCAGAAAGCAGATGAATTAACAAGTTATTATATATTATGGCAATATGAAGAAAAAACAACAGATGGGACAGGAAACCCACATTACAGATGCTGTAATACTGTAATACTGGCTGATACAACCATGCAGGATGGATGTTCCTTAAAATGCACTTAGCCTGGTCCAATAGCTATAAATGTAAAGTGACACTTAAAACAAAATAAAAAATGAGACCATTAATTGTAAACATGCTTGCTCACCTCTTACCTGAATTCTGTTCAAACTCTTCTCTCATTAATTTAATTTTGCCTTACTAACGAATGCAGAAGAAGACAGAGATTGGTGGTACAGAAAGCCACTGCTAAGAAGCTGGGTATCTTATTGAAAATGTCAGCTACAATTTTGCCAATTGTCTTCAGTAACACATACTGAAGTACAGTGTAAAGAATTGTTGCAGTAACATGTGTGACTCATTAGGTAAGTGTGCTTTACTATTGCACACTGATATCCAAACAGAGCACTAGAACAAAATACTAAAATACAATTAAAATTATAAGTGAAAAACTATTTAAAATTGTAACATTGGTTTGGAAACTAAGGCAAGGCTTTAATTCAATCATGGACATAATAACAAGAACTAAAATGGGCGTGAAAGTCAGTACAATCAATAGCCAGTTTAGAAGCAGCTGTAGGAATGTTGTTAAGGAACTTTTGAGAAATTGTGGGTCCCTGGTTTGATCCTCACAACTGACAAGACGTTTCTAAAGTGCCTTTTGGTAATGCTCCCTTGGCACTGCGGATAGCCGCCTACCGCTCTGGACACATGTGCTCACTGCCCCTAAGGTGTGTTCACTAGTGTGTATTTGTATGTTTTACTGCACAGTTGGTCAAATGCAGAGATCAATTCCACTGCACAGTGGTCAAAAGAGTAGTTCACTTTAATTTTCACTTACTCTGGGAATTGAGAATAGGTGGAAACCAAAGTGGGCAACCGCTATCTGCAGCATACTGGGAGCAGTTGGGGGCTAGGTGCCTTACTCAAGAGCACTTCAGTCAAGTCTTGTCAGTTGTGGGGATCAAACCAGGGACCTTCTTCTTCTATGGCTGGTTAACCCCTACCTTACACACCAGAGCATAGAACTGCAGAAATAGGGAAACATTCTACTGCCTGAAAGAATGTATTTCGAGGTGTAGGATCTCTGCGTTCTGGTATCCCAGATGTGTTCAATAATGTTGAGATCAGGATATATATATATATATATATATATATATATATATATATATATATATATATCTACATGGGTGTGAGAGAGAGA
>JAOVVF010000044.1:17906681-17913404 GCA_028565595.1 Duopalatinus emarginatus
AAACTAAGGAAACCTTGCACTGAACCTAAGCTAATGCAGTCTATAAAACAGTCACTTAATGTTGGTCACTGTCTAGGAGAAATAAGACTAGTATAAAAAGGGGGTCTTTTTCTCTCTGTATAAGAAATCCAATCATTATGTTTTTGCCTTGGTTCTGAGGAATCCCATTTGGCAAAGCTTGGGGCTGCAATGAACCCTCAAAACTGGTAAATAAAGAATCAAAATGCTACTTTCAGTGAACATTGCGGTGGACTGCAGCACCTCCTCACACACAGCATGCTAAAAGCCTGACTGCTGCTGCAGAGCTTTTAGCTCATTCCTGTGAAATGAATAACGGCTAAAGGCTATACAAGAACCAATGCCAGATGAAATGCAGACATGCACATATGCACACATACAAGACAACACACACATAGTGAAAGAAGTGTCACTGCATAAAGTGTAAATTGTGGGAATGTCACACCTGCAGGGCTTTCTGCAGTTTATTGGACAGTGACGATTTTTTTTTGTGTATGTAGATATGTGCTTTCCTGTTCTAATATTGTACATTATGGAAATTAAAACTTTTTTTTTTTACGAACATAACCTCTTTACAAGTCACTTCACCCAATGACCAAGACAACAAGTACAGAAATAAAAGAAAAGCCTGAATACATAGTGTGCTAATGTCATATTGCAAATGCTGTTTACAAAGGCCTTAGTGAAAAGAAAATCTAATATTCACACATTAGGCTGATGTTTAATTTGATGTATATATGCATCTCTATAAATATGCTTTTATTTGTATTGAAATGAAAACAAGCAAATGTGTTATGCAGAATGCAAATCAGCACCACACAGAAGTTAATGAAATATTTGTTTTAAAATTATATTTGCTTTTCCTTACTGAATTAAACCAAACTTAGTAGGTTGCATTATATCTTATTATTGTGTGATTAGAAATTATGACTTAAGATTAAACACATGAAAAATATGTAAGTAAATTTGCACAATCAAGTTTACCAAGTAAGTGAATCAGTCTTATTCTGTGCACTTTTTAGTATGGACGTTGTATTTAAATATCTAACATTTTTTGTGGACAGATCTTTGGCAATTATTATGTTAATCAGTCATCTCATTATCATCCAATGTGTACAAAACATCTGGTGGCACAAGCGATGTAGAGCATAAACAAATTAAATTTAGCCTTGGCACTATGATGAGACAGAGCACATCGTTCAGAACCTTTATTACTGTAATTCCATGAGAAAAAAAAACAAGTCTGTTAATTCAAATGGCAATATGCTTTGCTAGTTTGAATTAAGTCAACCCTGTTTGTTCTGTGCATTGTCTCTGTAGCCTACTTGGAATGCAGATCTAGAGCTTTGCACACTGTCAGTAACTGCACATATTACCAATGAGAGTGTCTACTATTTCAAATTAAATAAACGATTCAAAGCATATCGAATAATGTAGCCCAATAGAATCATTCTCTCCAGAGTAGTGCCAAAGACCCTCAGCACTTTACAAACCCAAATAAAAACAGTGAGAGCACAAATTTTCAAAATTAATTTGATGTGCTATAAATGGTACTCCAGGACAAAAATCTACACCCCTTGTGTCAGTTTGGAGTTCTTTTATTGCCATACTTCAAAGATGTCTCTTATCTCTCTTAAATCATTTGTTCAAATAGATTGCTTGTCTCGTTTCTTCTCTTTATGCATGGGATTAAGGGAGTGAGGTGGAAGGGGGTTGGGATTACTGGGCACTCCTTGATTTCCAGTGAACAGATGGTGAACGTGTGTTTGTTTTTCATACATAAAGACTCAGTCCTAGCTAGCTCTGGCCTCATTGTTCTTCTCTCTCAGAGAAAGGACACAGAGCGTCCTCCCTCCCTCAATGGCATGGTGGGATACATAGGCTTGAGGACATGGTCATTACCTGGGTTGCTGCTTGCACCACCGTTCTGCTTGGCTGTGTGGTTGCGGGTGTCTCTGCGGTTGAGGGTGAATGCTGTTATCATTTCGGAGCCATAGTCCATGCTCTCGGGCACAGCGCTGGGCATGTGCCTTAGGTGACCGTCACCCAGGCAGGTCATGGAAACACGGGCGTCATTGCAGCGCTGCTGCAGCTCATGCTGTCCTTTCCCGGTAGACGGCGCTCGTTGAAGGTGTGCATGTTGATCACGGCGTCCATCTTCACTGTGGGTGGTGCATGGTGCCGCTTGTGTTTCACTCTTCTCTCGCACGTGAACGACAGTCTGATCTCTTCCACCACCGCACTGCAGAAAGACCTCTTGAGAGAAAAAAAGAGGCATGGTGGGGAGGGGGAGTGGAACACAAAGAGGAAGTAAGTACAACACGTTAAATTGGCATGAAGACTAAACCATCCATGTATAGTCTTTACTGAATATTAGGAACTAAAGTGACCAAGTGACCTGGACATGACACTGAAGTAAATTATTTTTTTACGCCCTGTCCTGTTACCTTTACTCTGTCTGGTGCAACCTTTGGTCAAATAATTGGCTATGCACAACTATTCCTTGTTCTGTTCTGACATGTGGTATGACTAATAGGAGATTAATGTTCATGCTTCAATTAATAATTATTTGCTGAAATAAAAATAAATGTAGCTATTGCAAGCCAGAGTTTTCAGACCAGTAATCATATATTTCATATACTTTCATAAGCTATCAGCTGTGTCTTGAGTACTTGTGAAAAAAACTTATTACTTTTGGCTCATGAAGCTGGCTACAGCTTATTAAACTATCATAAAAATAAATTATCCTCTTAAATAATATATGGCTTCATACATGACTGGCCAAATAGTTATTTGCAAAGTGCAAAAAAACACATCAGAAAAGTAGGCCTGTCATGACACTTTATAATGATCAAATCTATACGCCAGGGTGTTTCCATGGCTTCATAACTGTAAAAGTAAAATGCAAACCAGGATGGTAGACATATTCAGTACATTTTTATTTAAATGATTTTTTTTTTTTAATTGCCTGTGTTTCTGTAACACATGTGGCACATTCTTAACAAGGTGGGTGAATGCAGTGATTTAGTTGCAAAAAACATAAATTAGAAGATATCAGGAATATGGGATATTATTAGTATCATACTGGGTTCAGCAGAAGCCTTTTTAAAATCATCATGTTCCAAATCAGATTTTCTCTTATAATCATCACTCAAGTCCTGACTACAGACAGAATGCAATGCTTGTGTTTTATAAAAGAGTAACTTTGTTTGAAATCATATTGTTTAATGCTTAAATAAAATATCTAAGATAACAATACTACGGTTAATACTAGTAAATATTAGAGAAATAATAAATAATAGCTGTGCCCCAGTATTTTCATCTCACTGCATACCCAGAATGAGTCTGCACTGCCTAAACAAAACTACCATGAAACAGAAATGCAGTTTCATGCAGCCATGCTTAAAATACTATCACTGTTATTGATATACCCCGGAAAAGCCAAGTAAACAAACAAAAATAATAACTCACCTGTTCACGTTCTGCTGTTTTCCGAAGTTTGTAGATAAATTCCCCTATAGCCACAAAAATGGAAAGAACGAGGCCTGAGGCCAACACAATGAAGATGCCACCCAGGTTTTGGATGCCCATTGGACCTGTTTCATAGCGTTCTTCTTCCTGACAATTGCTTCCACTCCACCACTTCTCCTTCAGCATGTGCAGGCGTCCATCCTCTAGCAAGCTCAAGATTGCTATGGTCACTTTGTCCCTGTATGGTGAGCCTGGAATAAAAGGGTGACATTCCTATATAAACTGGAAAATATCTATTAATTCAGCCAATGAAATTCGATTTTGAGTGACCATGTTACACCAGCAAGACCTAAAAGACTTCATCAAATTAGCATTACCTTTGGGGGTGCCAATGCCATAACCCTTGCTGTCAATAATGCCTCCAAATTGGGTTAGGTTACAGTTCTTGCGAGTCACATATTCAATGGTTGTAGACTCCATAAGCAGGGCATACTCAGATTTCAGAACCCTTTGGATGCCATCCTCAATAGATTTGACAAGAGATGTACTCTGTTTGCTGCTCATAAAGGCCCACATCTTTTCAAATGTTGACACTCTGGATTTCTAAAAGACAATAAAACAGGAAATAATTTGGATCTCATTTGGGGATATTACTATCCTCTTCAAGTCAAAACAACAAAAATTAAATAGAGGATGCAACATTTCTAATGTTCAGGGTATGTCTACATCAAATCTAAGACTAGACTGGAATCTAGATTAGAATTGTCCATGAATGCCACTGACAAATAAAGGGAAATGCATGTGTATCAAGTGTGGCCCAGCCATGGAAAGGTTTAGACCATAAGTGCAAAAAGTAAAAACTGAATGTGGTTAGCTAGCGAACTACACATTTTCACACAAACGGGCACACACACAGACACACCAATGAATCAAATGAGCACTTTCTTTCTCATGGGCTTTGGCTCCATTACTGTGAGATTTTCAAACTTAGAACTACGCAATGCTGCTGTTGACATTGTTTTGTTAACCTTGAGCACCTGTTATTCTTTCCCTCCCTCAAATGCTATTTTCCCTGGTGTCTCACAGTGTAATTGAAAGTGGCTGGGAATTGGCTTGAGCCTTGGACTCCTTAGGAATGAATAAGCAAGAGAATGACACAAGTGACACAGACTGAAGCAGTCTCTTTCTCTGCTGGATTACTGCATTCATAACCTATTCGCACAATTGCTTTGCTTGACTTACTGCATACAATAACATGATGATATTAAAACATGAGAAAAAAGTCTACTCTAATTTCGGAAAAAAAGTGGGATCTTGTGTTGTACTAATAGAGTCCTACACAAGTGAGTTTAAATGGCATTTCATGCTATTCTAAAAGAAGGTCACGTTAGCTGCCATAGCTAATCACAGTTAATTATTGGCTCAATTCCATTAAGTATCTGAAGTGACACGAGAGATTTAGACAAGAGAGACTGTGAGTACTCTTTGATTAGGCTTGATAAAATGCAAAATTAACATTTCATTTACCAGGTTTGGAGAGATCGTCGCCAGTATAGCTCTCAGCCATTTTTTACGGATGAATCTTTTAAATGTGTTTTGGTAACTCACATGACCTAGTCAAGCAGTTTGGCTTTGCTAATGAGTGGAAACTAACAGGACTAATGATTTTATCGTTTTGTTTAATTTTATTATTATTATTTTTTTTTCAATCATGTCATGTCTTTCATTCAAAAATTTTGATTTTTTTTCAATTTTATATGAATAACAAAAAGAAAAATAAAGAAAAATATTCTAGCATTCAAATATTTCAGATTTCAGCCACAGCAACATTAAACAGGTTTCTGTATACAGCACACTTGTGCATGTACATAGTGCTGGACGATATGGCCAAAATTTATATTGCGATATATTCCTTCCATTCGGCTGATACGATATAATTCCGATATCAATATGAATAATTTGAAGCCTCAGAAAAACTGCCATGAACCCCTACAATGGAAGTCTGTATCCACTAATGTCTGAAAATTGAACTAAAGTCTTAGAAACCTCCTCCTACAACAACTATATAATACTTTAGAAATAAAAATGGTCCAAATAAATTAATGTTCATCTTTTATTTGCATATAGCCATCATATACAAACTAAGAACATGACATCCCCTAAATAAAAATTGTGCTCATATCAAAGCCTCTCACCTGAAGACACATTTATATTTATAAAATCAGCGGCATCAGCGGCGGTGGCTTTGTGTATGCGCATGTCTCCAATAACACCAGAATAAGTGTCTAAAAACCCTCTTGGAGGGGAAGCTTGAGGCTTAAATGCGCAAGTACTGTGCACACATTTTGCAGCTAAAATGTGCCGAGCCTAGCCTAGCCTAGCCTATCTGGCTGCATGCATGTGATTACGTCACCACGCACTGACGTAACGAGGATATGGATGCCGATTGTGTTCAGCTCTGCTTGAATGTAGTGACGTGGCGCTCTGTAACAAACGCCTGTCAGTGATGGATGCTGTAAATAATATATATCAAAATCCCGCAAAAATTATATCACTGTTAACAAAACATTTCTTATCACGGTAAATACAGATATTGAATTATTGTCCAGGCCTACGTGTACATAAATATCTTTTCAAATATATTATGATATATTATCGTTCTGAAATATGAGCTGTGCTGGAAGTTGTTATGAAATGTTTGATTTTCTCAATATAGCATTTGAATTATTAATATTTTGATGGAATATAGATAGATAGATAGATACATATATATAGATCTATAGAACTTCTATAGATATATAGAAGTTACCAAATCTCACCATTATCAAACACATATAGGCTACCATGCAACTTGTAACAGAAATACTACACCTCAGAATGCAACAGACTTGTGGACAGATCTGCAGGAAGTATGGTGTTTATTGCCTAGAGACTATTTCTGCAAGCTTGTGGAGTCCATGCCTCATGGGGGGACATAGCAAGTATAAGACTGGTGTACTAGTTTTTTTGTACTTTAGTGTATATGAGAATAATTCATTGTGTAAAATGAAATGTTTTCAGGTAGTAACTTGGTAGCCAGAGAGAAGAAATGTTTTTTAAGGAATTGTATTTATTTTTCTTAATTCTCTCTCACATGACTGGAATAAGTTTAGATGTCTAAAAACCTGGCTTATGCAATAAAAAAAATAATAAATTTGTTTAAATTGAGTTGCTCTATTGTTAAAACCCCCCACC
>JAOVVF010000044.1:17943849-17966209 GCA_028565595.1 Duopalatinus emarginatus
TATATATTTAGAGAGAGAGAGAGCCAAGTTCTTTACTCTAACCCTGTCTTTCTGTTTACTTTAGAAAGCTCTAGTTTGCCTGTGACCTATTTCTAATTTAACCCTATGTATGATTGCAATTATTATACTGTTTAAATTAAATAATTAAATAATAGCCAACGATTTCTTGACAATTATGGAATTCATATTAAAAATGAAGTCTGCCAACTCCAAGGAAAACTTTGTATAAGTTGTCCAATTATCTTGATCAAAAAGTTTGTGTGGTGCAAAAAAAAAAAAAAAAAGTCATTACCATCTGTTCTCTGCATCCTAATATGTGAAATTCCCCAAGGTTTGGACTCATATCAAAGCTGTAAAAGCTGCTTCTCTCGCTCTGCCTATCTCTCTCTCTCTCTCTCTGTCTCTCTCTGCATGGGTTTACTCAAGAAGGAGGTGTAGGGAGAAGAGAAACAGTTATAGCCAATGGAGTGTAAACAATGTGTGCAGGGAAACTACATTAAATATCTTAATCTACTTTCAGAGTGCCAGGTCTTATGTCGAAAAATGGCAGGTGTCTTAATTGTGTTGGTGAGCTGGTAGGATATGATAAGCATTATTACTTGCCACATGATCAAAGCCATGCTTTGCCTACATGTCATATGCTGGCATGGTTGCAGCCATGATGTGGATTTCTACATTGACTATCATCAGCATCTGGCCATCATAAACCATAAGTAACAAAACTTGGCTGAAAATATGTTATAAAAGTGCTCACTCTTTAATTTAATTTGTTTTTTAGTATTATATTTTTATTACTATTAAATAATTATTAAAAATAAAAATATAATATGTGACATGTAATATGTAATATATTTGATATACAAACCAAATTATGCAAAAGTGTAAATGTTTACACTTATATCTGTATAGCCACACTTATGCATTATACTTTAATAGCTACACACCTTTTCTATCAATTTCTTTATAGTTACTAAATAACTCCAGACAGTTACTGAATAAGCACTGGTGCTGGTTTCTGACACACTTTTACTACCTAGTATGCTCTGCTCTTTCTTGAAGATTCTGCACTTGTGACTTATTTGCAATTCCTTAAAATAATTTATGCCTAGGATTCACCTTTTCTTCAGTACATGATTGCAGCAGGACAGTGTACCTAACACTGTTTCTGAAATCATAAAGACTAATATGCTCAACCATTCATCACAGTACTGTTTGACTTTGTAATATACAGATGAAGAAGTGAAATGATTTATAATCCTACTATCTAATGCCACCTAGAAGAGGATGCATTTCCTTTTTATTCTTGTGCCTCTCAAGGTTTATTCTTTAGCTTGCCTTTGGTAGTTTTCTTTTACACTGTTGCTTTGGACCTGTTCATTAAAGCATCTAAAAGTTATTTGAATTTCTGTATGGCTGATTTATGATAACTTTTTTTTAAACATACTATACAATTAACTTGAAATAAGTGAATGTTGATGAATAACTGGAAAATCTAAAATGTAAAGAGGTTAAATTAATTTATTTGTGCAGATCAGAGAAATGCTGTTGCCAGCACCAGAATAGCACCAATTAAAGTGTTACGATCTAATCCAGGACTAATGTCAGTGTTTATCTTTGTCATTAAATTATTTGCCTTTCCAAATCAAGCCCACAAATTCTGCTTTAGTTCCTCATCCCAGTAAAAGCTTGACAAAACCTGCTGTCCTTTCAATGAGCATAAACACAGGGTCTGAAGCATCTGTGTATTGGAATTCAATTGTTTATTTTAATTTGTTACCCTTGGCCTTTCTAGCAGTTTACTTTGTGCAAAACAAAACAAAACAAAAATCCCTATGAAATATTTTAGCAATAAAAAATTTAATGTTTAATAAATATAAAGTTAATATTAATATGCATTAACATGCCAGAATCAGACACCATAAACTTCTCATCATTATGTGTTGTACAGTAGATTACTACCTATTATTACTATTGCTATTATTACTTTCAACCTTTTTTGATGGAAAGTTTATTTTAACTGTCAGCAGAAAAAAGGAAGAAAAGTGAAATGGTGTGGAATTAGCTTTCAGTCCTTGTGTAACCTTACCAATATTGTGGTGATGACCAGGGAGCGGTTGGAAAGTGAGTCAGTGATGTTCATTCCATTTCTCTTAGGGAGTTCTGTGATGTTCAGGCCTCCTGAAGCACTCCACTTTCCCACCTAGAAAAAAGATGAAAATTGTGTAGCCTGAGTGCACTGCACTTGCCTGTGCAATTCTTATGTTCCCAATAGCCCACAGTGATGCATTAGCAGGGCCTGCTGAGCTCATCCAATGGCATTAGCTGATTGCTTATGTCACCTATATGCTATGAGGTCAGAAGGAGGCACTATGAAGAGCCAGGCCCTGCAAACTCATTATGACCAGAAAAGGAGCAATCTAAGCAAAGGAAATTGCTTTCCGATTCAATTTTAGAAGACAGAATTGTGAGCAAAAGGCAAAGGTAGAAATTACCAATGCATCCATTACACATTGATAACACTGTTTGTCTTTAAGAAAGATTGCTTTGCAATTTTTCTATACTAGTCCTTTGATAAATGCAAAGAGTATGCACGTGTAGCAAATGTTCCTTCCTGTCCTAACTCAATTTACACTGCGGACAGCTGTTTATTATATAAATATATAAATATTAATCTTAAAATGAATTCAACATTGTAAACGGGCTCAGTTAGTTTGTCAAGCAACACTTGACAAACTCTAATCAGTCATTAGTTCAGGAAGTGAAATGCCCTTATAGTGCTATATATTATAATTTTCACACATTTTCTAAATCATTCCTTGGTGTCTGTAAAAGACTAAAGTAAAAATATATAAATCTTCATGCCTATTAACAGTAGTTTTAACTTTAACTTTATTAACAGTAGTAACGTTTTTCTGTCTCTCCAACTCACACTCACTTTATACTGGCACTGTCCACAAGTCATTGATATTCATAAAGGTATCTTCTTCTCTCATCCAGCCAGTGTATATGGCTGTACACTATACATCAATCAAATAAATGTTTTATTTACGTCTTTTATTTACGTTTTAGCAGCCAATCAAGGATTTTTGTAGCAAAATAAATAGCAAGAACTAAGCCAATCTGAGCCATTTTAACTGGCTCTTTTTAACTAAGCCAGTCTTCATTCTCTACTAATAATAGTTTAGATTAGCATCAACTTCAGCAGTTAATGTCTCTGGCTAGGCTGACAAATTTAGCTAATAATAAATAGCGTTTTTACATGGTATTTTACTTCTGCTTAAATCATTAGCAAACTATAAAGAGTTAGTCATAGTAAACCTACAGAGATTTTGTTCTTGCAGAATAGTGCAGTTGAAACTTGAAACTTAAATACATTTAAGGGTAGCAACTTTCCCTTGAGCACACTTTTGGCTGTACCTGGACTTTCATTTCAAGTACTTAATAAAGAAGCAGAACTGTTAACAGCCTTCTTAACAAAGACAAAAATTGCTGAATATTTCATGCCATAAGCAATTCAGCGGCTTGCAATCATACTGACCTGTAAGCTGTCCTGAAAAAAATTACATGTGCTATGTATGTGAGGAGCTGGAAGAGCAATTTGGAGAACCAACAAAAATCAAACTTTACCCAGAGACTGTGGAGAGCTTTGCCTTTAAAGTACAATTGATGGGATTTATTTGCCATGTTACAGCAAGACTGGCTCATTTCCTCATGCTGTTATCTCTAGCACACATCCAAATTTGCATACTAGTGTGCTAAATAGTATGTGACAAAATTACACCACCAGCTGTTGCTTTATATGGAGTAGTCTGCTATTGAGAACAATAGTATGTGGTTTTGGATCTAGCCCCATTGTCATGACGGACAGACAGATGCACGCGCTCTCTGGTTTTATTAAAGCCAATGTAGCAAACAAATTAAAGGGTGAAGCAGTACTCAGAAACATGAGGCAGGATAACAGTAGGGTAAACCGCAAAAAAAAAAAAACCTTTTAACAGTACATCAACTTGTACTGTTTTTGTTGTTGCACCACCTCATTGTCTCTAACAGAATTTTTGCTTGATAGTATTCTTAGACTCTAAGGTGCTTGTAATTTGCTCTGAATAGGAACATCTAACAAATGCTGTAAAAATAAATGTGAAGCTGCAACATAAAGCAGGCTAAGTGCAAAAACACAACTCAAGGCAAAACAGAAGGCAAGTGATGTATTGTAAAGTTTGAAGTTCAGTGTGGTTGCACACAGGTGTGCGTCATTAGTATTCAGGTGACTTTCACCTGAAAAAGTGCAGAAATAAGAGCTGGGGGTCATGAGATGGAGGGTATATCGCTGAGTGGCTGAATTTTTTTTTGGTACCACTGAACTAAGAAAAACAAACCAACAAACAAAACAACAACAAGAACAGAAAAAACATAGTAATGTTTATTTTCACAATAAATAGTAGAATTTAATTTAATCAATATAAAATGTGCCATTCATAATTATTTAATAAAATTCAAACATCATTTTATTTTCCGTTGAACTACAGTTTCTGTATGAAGAAACAATTCTCACACTGAGCAGCTCGATCTTTTGCCTCAGGGAAAACCTGTTTACACATTTTAAATTTATTTGTTGCTCTTAGTAGTTGTGGTAGTACTTGGTAGTGTGTAGATTGATGTGTTTATTCAGCACCCAACCGTATTTATTTATTTATTTATTTATTTAACTGTCAATTGTGTTTACTTCATAAAATTAATTTTAGTGCAATATAATACAGTTAGGTATTTGATTAAAAGAGTGTATAAATAGGTATAAATAGGAATAATGAACAGACAGATGTAATCATCTTTGAATAGACAATATATTTATATGGCTATATTTATGTCTTACTTAATTCAAAGCATTTCACTACCCATGAAACAGAGATTAATGAAATCCGGTTCATTCATTCACTGGATGTATTTCAAAGCAAAGCAGTATCTGTCTGAAGTTGTACTTGGAAATGTTTACAGCTAATTAAAACACATTCAGTAACAGGACTAACATGACTGGTTTACTCTGCATACAAATTTCTGCCATGAGCAATCCTACTGCTTTCAGCACAAATAACTGAACAAATAAAGAACGTTTCATGAAGCACTCCCCTTCAGCAAATAACAAAAGCTGTACATATTGTGGAGCCACTCTTGAACAAATCATTAGTGTGGATGGGCCTGTGGCTGTCAACATTTATCCCTGCCTACACACTCATAGCTGCAGCACTGTTCTTCACCTTCTTGGATCAACAGAGCACATGCCATCCCTGACACTGCTTATATTCAGTAAGCCAGAAGTTGAGCTGTATTCATTCAAAGTCATACAAGCACATCATAAATAATGCCATGAAGGCCAAATAATGCTGTCTGTCTAAGGGATTTTGACTTGACACATTAGCTACAGCACATGTAAAGTCAAATTAACTGCAGAAGCACAGTGCTAGTACATTGAAGCATTTCATGAGTGCAAAGTGGTTGCAATTAAATGTCAACTCATTATACGTGATTATCCACTGGAGTTAAAGTTACTTACAAAAACAGAAGGGTCCCTCAGCTCTTACCCACTAATGCTCAATATAGAGCAAATGCTCTACCTAAGAAACTTCTAATTCCAGTACAAGATAAAATGTGGGCTAATATTCAATTAAAAAGGATTAGTTCCCAAGTCCCCTTCCCTCAGTAGCTGAAATAGTTAGGGCTTAGATATTCTCGCCTTATGTTGCTCTGGTGATATGATTTAATTTTGGTATAAAAAAAAATACCATGGAATCTCATAGCTGAAAGGTATCGACAAATAGCTAATAGTTAAACATTTTTAAAAAGAACACCTCTGCTGAATTGTCGTGAAATCTTGATACCTGTGCCTATGTCTTGTATTAAGCAAATAGACATTTCAGCAGTGTTTGGATATGTACAGTGTATATCTCTCCTGATTTGGTTCATTTCTGACTCGCTATCTAGCATATAACAAGGCAGCCAGTTAATGGAAAAGGCTAGCATGTGCTCTTTGTAGCACATGAAGCTAGCCACTATATCTTTTGAATTCAGCAGCTAAATACACTTAGAGGAAAGTCCTAATATATAGCTCATATGCCCAAAATTGGATAGTGTCAGGGGGCAATAACATCTCTCCCACCCTGATAGCATGCCTAATTATACCCTCTCTTGGCCAGGAATAGCTGTATCATCATTGGGATTTGAATTTGAATAGGGCAGCAGCTTTTCTGTTGTGCCACTCAGTAGGCAACAGTTCAGCTATATTAACCAATGAGAAAACTTCCCTGAAAGGAGGAAACAGGAAATTAAGAACCAGCTTGATGGAGAATGAGCTAAGCCTTCCATTATCTAGTTACTGATATATCTCTAATAGAAACAACAGAATGAAATTCTGAGATTGATACAAATTCCAAATCTAAACGTTTAAATTCCACAGGAATTGAAGACTGCAGTAAAAAAAATGAGAGTGAATATCTGCATGGCTTTGGAAAGACCTATGAAATTCATGACTTGAAAATCAATACTGAAATTAACTACTAACTAAATACTAAAACTACTAACATTGCTTTCATATGTACTTCAAATTCATCTCATAATTGCCTCTCTGATCCTCATTTAATTCAATTTAATTTTATTTAAAATTCATTACCTTTGGTTGGTCCAGCCAGAGCTTTTATCAGTAATTGCACAAACTAAATAAAATAATAATCAGTTGTTAAATTATTGAGCTCTTTTTAGTGGTTCGATCCCACCATGGTTTATAGTCTGTAATACTGTATCTAAACAAACAGTTTTTCTAAATACTCTGTCTATTAAACACTTGTGTCTACATATTATATAACACATGACTCATGGTTTCATTCTTCAAGAACTGCTCACATACTGCTGGAACATGAATAAGTCCAAGTGTCTAAGTAAGTGTAATACCTAAGCCATATTTACACACCTCATTGCCAACAACAGCATTTCAGACATGAGCTCTCCTTGTTGTTTACAAAGACAGTAATTAACAGTGCTGGATACCATAATCCAATTTATTTTATGATCTGCTATCTTGCAGTTCTTTAATCAGCCAATTTGGTTCATTGCTAAAGGGTAAAGTATTATGTTAAGAAATGCATTGCTCTTTCTGACATATATACCATATTAGACAAGGTAGTAATGAAGTTTAGTGTTCCATTACACTATAATGCAAATTGTTATTTAACAAGGGAAAAATGACCCAATGTACAGCTGTGTGTTCTCATAAAACACCATTACCAGGCAGCACAACTTGCTAAACATCAGTGGAAGATATTTATATGTCTTCAGTCCATTGATTACATTGAAACATTTAAATCATACAACACAACAAACAAAGAGAAAGGAGATTGACTGAGAAAGATTTGTCCTTAACAGTTAATACTTAACACCTTTAGAATACATGCTTTATATGGTGGAGGTAGATCTAGAACCTGTGCATGAGGTAGGAGAATTCACCATTTATGGGATGGCTGTCTATCACAGGGCTTATACAGGTACGTGTGTGTGTGTGTGTGTGTGTGTGTGTGTGTAGATATGTGTGTGTGTGTGTGTGTGTCCAGGCAATCTTCCGGCAAGTTATTTGATAATCTGAGGATGCCAAACAACCTAGAGCAGTGATTCTCAACCGGTCCACCCCCCTGGGGGGCACAGACACTCTCCCGAGGGGGCGCGAGTAGGCTAGGATGAGGGGGAAAAAATCAGGGAAAAATCATTAAAAAAAATCATTAAAATTTCCATGCCGAAAATGCAAGTGGTTGGGCTACTACAACACAATAATAAATGTAGTAGATGGGAATGTCATATTGTGAAGTGACCTGTTTGTGGCGGTAGAGAGGTTAAGGTCGCAGGGAGTGAAGAAAAGTGAGATCCAGGTGCATGTTCGGTGAGCTGTTTAATGTTCAGTAAAAAGTCCTGACTACCAACCGGTTGTCTGTACGTCCTTCACCTCAAGGTTATTACAATAAATCAAACACATAGTTTCATTTCAGATTTACCAGTACAGCATTTTGAGCCTGTGATACGATGTCACGTAACTGCTAGGCTGGTTGGGCATGGCGCCAGGAGGAAGGGGGGCCCCAACTGTAATAAACCAGCTTTGGGGGAGCCCAGTTTGCAATAACCCCTGCTCATGCAATAAAGCTATGCTACTGGTGTGTAACATATCTAGTTTTGTGACATGAATTGTAATTCTATACTATACACATTGTTAAAGAAGATGTCAGATGACAATTGCACTTTCCTAAACCAAAAAATATATTTTTCCCAGTTTTTATAACCCTCCTTCTATATATAGCTAGCTATGTTCTGAAGAGCATCACTTAATCTTACAGCAGAACATCAACACAACTTGATGTTGTCACCCCACGCTTCATAGATGGAAAAAAGTATTGGGACACCTCAAAAGAGTTGAATTTGAGGGTGATACTGTAATTGGATGCAAACATTGCAACAAGTCAGTTTGTAAAATTGCCTCCCTCCTAGAAATTCCAAGATCTACTGTGAGTGGTATTAGTGGAACCTGAAAGGGTTTAGGAACTCGGTTATGAAATATTACAGAGAACATGTGTAACATTACAGAATGGGGTTGTTGAGTGCTTGCTGGGTCACATAGTACGCACACTGAATAACAGCTCCTCTGGCATTAACATCAGCACAAAAACTGTATGAGCTTCATGCCATAAATTTCAAACTCTATCCCACAAACACAATTCTCTCACACCTCTCAGAATAATGCCCAAGGCAGTTACATCTGAGGTCTGAATAAGAATAGGTAAAATTTCATTATTAAGACCTTCTATAGCCCTATATAAATCAGAGTTTATTACACTGAATTAGAGTTGTTACCTTTTCCAGGCCATCCTCCTTGAGGTTGACAATGTCTAAATCAAAATCTGTCCTCAGGCCAGTAGTCTTGTTAAAACACAAACGTCCAGTCAGGCCATCCCACTGAGACTGCACAGAAAGAAAAAAGGAGGGAAAATGTTTAAAAACGCACACACACAGAACCGGGCACACACAAACACACACACACACACACACACACACACACACACACACACACACACACACGTAAGGTATACTAAATGCCAGTAGACTAAGTATATATTTCTTTTAAATTACATTTTACATCCCAGTGCCTCGGCCACAATCTCCCCAGAGATTTCAGTCTTAATTATCAGCCATCTCAAAGTCACTCTGCTGCAAGTGAAAGCAGAAAAAATTTTACATGGCAAGCCTTAAACCCCTCCACCACTGCTAACACAAACACAGTCATTCACACTGAGACCGGGCCCAAAAGGGACTTGTTTAGAGGATGATGAGACTTCACAGGGACATTTATTCTGACTCAGTCAAACAGATACAACACTCTCCATTCTGACTCTGTAGCACTCATTTCAGTTTCTTCTACACACAGCGCAGTGCTCTATAATTCTAATCTGCTTATTATGAGTCACAATCACAAAGTCTCTTGTGAGTCAAAATAAGAGCTGATTATGCCATTCTCACTTGTGAGCAGAATGCACAGTGATGGGTTCATCCGGAAAGTAGGACACAAACACTGCACACAGACTTTATTACATGCGTTAAAGGTAATTGGCGAAAAAAAATATATATATATAGTAAAAAAAAAAAAAAAAAGGACAAGCAGTTACTTGTTCTATTCTGGCATGTTTTTCAGATGCAAACAGTAATCCTTTTCCAGACATTCCTAACAGACAGCCGTGTGTTAACTGAAGTACACTAATGATGCCAGCAATTCAGGTGCTGGCTTTATGCCAAACTTCTTCAAACAGTAGCACAGTTCATGCTGACCCACACTGAACAATATCTTCTAAATTTAGTCTAAATATCTTAGGCAGATGTGAATGTGCATCCCAGTGGAATGAAATCGGGGCTGAAGGTGCCCTAGCCTTTGGCTGTAGTCATTACCTCTTTAATAAAGCTCATGAAGCGCCCGCCAAACCTCCAGGGCTTGTGCCGATGACACTGCAACGAGTTAACTGTCATTTGTGGTGCATGCTGGTAGGAGACGGATACAATGTGGACCGCGTCATATGTCAGAGCAGCATCTGTCTGAAATAAAGCAGGGCACTATTTCAGCTGACATGAGCAAATGCAGCAGAGCATGTGGCCGAACAATACAACCACGTTACTGCACAATTGGCAGAGGTGCATCAAAAGCATGTAAGTCAGAAAGAGGGGGAAAAGCAGAGATTCTGGCATGCACTGATATCTCAGTGCAGCAACTCAGTACACATCAGGTGGTGTTTTTTAATGTATTTAATTAATCAATTTATATATAAATTATCTGGTAAACAACATTGTACAAAAACTTTGAAATTATTTATGTCACACCCTCCTGTGCAGAGAACTGTTTGAATAAGTGAAACAGTCCAGTTCAGCAAAAAAAAAAAAATAAAGGTAAACTGCCTTAACCTTTATGGTATGCTGGTAAGGGATGCTTATAGCATTTCCAGAGTAATTAATTGCTTGTGCTATTCATAGAAAATGCAATGCAGAAAATAAGCATTTTGTGTCAGTCAGACCTATGGGAAAACAGTGTGGGAGTATTTAAACATCTGTGAAATATGTTACTAAATACCAAATAAATACGATAAGAAGACATACAACATAATAAATATTCATACTGAATTCAACCTGTACTTAGAAGCCTTTATCATTTACAATCTGTTTGTAACTGTAAAGATATTCATTGTGTATGTTTTATATATGTAATAATTATTGGCTTTTAAGTAATGATCTCAGTGGTTTCATTGCAAATGAATCAGCTTTTCCTAATAAATGTAGACAATAGACTGTTTTATCTTCCATTTATCTGATTATTCTTATTAGAGAAAATAATCTGTCTTGTACAGCCCACATTTTCTCTTAAAACCAATATAACAACTGTATCATAAATCTAAGGATCAGAATAAATTACAAAATGACTGAAATCTCTTGTGCATGTCTCTGCAAAATTACAGAATATATTTTTTTTCAGTTTGGTTTGATATATTGTTGTTTCTCTGCATTTATTTATTTGTTTGTTTATTCGGTAACAACAGAAAATGCATAGTGAATGTAATACAAACAAGAAGAGACAAAAATGAAGCATACCGTCATAATTCCTTCCAGCAGACCAGAGTCAGGTTTTGGAGGAATTTGCTTCTCTGTGGACCATTTCTCCACAATAGAAGCCACTTGAGGATTATCCACATTCAGGATACGGAAACCAGTCATATTGACACCACAGAACCGGTAAGGCTCCAGATTGATTGCCATGAGATCCTGAAAAGGGGCATGCAACAGAAAGAAAGCAAAAGGGAGAGAGAGATAGAGTGAGAGAGAGAGAGCGAGAAGAGAGAGAGAAAAAGAGAGAGAGAGAGAGAGAGAGAGAGAGAGAGAGAGAGAGAGAGAACCTTTATCCAGGGTTGAATTAAACCTTGTTGTTGGTGGGGAAAAGGCTGCTAGACTTTGTCTCATAATAAAAGAAAGAGATATAGGACAGGTGAAAAGAAAGGCAGAGGGAAAATGAAGGACAGTGAGGATAATACTATATTTCTGGCCTGCAAGAAGAGAGAGGATAAGGGGGTGTAGGTTGCACACACCTCAGTGTATGATATCAGAGACAACAGTCAGCCTCTCAATAGCTGATTGAAACAGTTATTTCTTCAATAATCCTGTGTTCATTGTTCTGGTTCTGTGCACCCAACCATAAGTATGCCACCTGATACTGAATATGGCCCTGGCACTGAAATGGATCACAGTGTCTTTGGATTCAAAGCCTTTTTCACAGCATGAATAAAGGATTGGAATTTCACATCCCAAAGCAATGATGTGCAACTAAACCTTTAAAAATGAAACCACTGAAGTGAAAAAAAGAGGGGAAATCCAGTTTATTTATTTTATATACATCATAGCATTTATTTATATTGACATGTTTTCTATAAAGCACTCTGTAAACAACTGAATTTCAATAACTGAATTAGCAGGTCAGTGTGCAAAAATAATTATAGAACAAAGGCGGTTGTTCAATTGGAGAATTAAACTGGAGGCATGGTGATTCTGCTGCCTCACAGCTCCAGGGTCCCAATTCCTGGGTTTCTGCCTGTGGGGAGTTTTGCATGTTCTCCCTGTGTCTGCATGAGTTTAATTCAGGTTCTCTGGTTTCTTCCTATCACCCAAAAACATGCCCGTAAGCGGTTTAGTGAATATAAATTGCCGCTAGGTGTGAATAGGCATCTGAATGGTGCCCTAAATCCTATTTAGGGTAAATCCTGACCTTGTGTCCAGTGTTTCAGGCATATGACCCAGATTCAATAATACAGTGTAACCCTAACCAGGATAAAGTGGTTACTAAATATGAAGGAACCTAAAATGATATAAGAGTGAAGATGCTTTGGAGGCCAGTAACAACAGTAACAATCAGAGTGATTTTTCGGTTAAATCCATTTTATCTCTGTTCAATCTTGTTTAAAATCCTTATACTTCCACCTAGAAACACAATTTTAAATTTTAAATGGTAGACATACTTGTCCTCTCCAAATTCTTAAAAGATCTTTCTTTATGTTTGGCATTTTATTTTTTGAGTTATGAAAACTTGTTCATATGTTAAATTCAGGGCAAGTATTTAATGGATTCAAATGAGAATCCATTTTCAGATTTTTTTCATCTGTGTTCAACCGGTCATATCTCAGGCATCTTCTGCTCAATCCACATAATTTTTTACATCACATCACAATTTTTACAATCACCAAGGGGTGGATCGAGTTTGTTCAGTGAGCGTTTCTTCAGAGTGTGCTTTTCCACAAACAGCTGCATATTAACAGGAGTGAGTGACAGTTAAGACCTTACACACACACACACACACACACCCTCCATGGTATTGGCCATAATCTTGGTCCGACAGAGCACACATGTTCAAGCAGTCTTTTAGTTCCTTCAGGAAATGCACATCTAGTTATATTTGTTTTTATACTTGCTGCTGCTTTACCTTGGATTGTTTTGTGTAGAGGTTACTGTTCATAGCTTCCTGGGCTAGTGGATCACCAAAGCTGTGTCTTACAGAAATCACTGCATTATTTATATCTTCTTTAGGCTTTATTTACATCTGTACAACATCTACAACCGTAAAGTAGTGATTTTATTTGTTTTACACCCTGAAAAAGTGAATTTACTTCATTTAAATGTGCACTTCAGTTCTACATGATGGAATTGAGTTATTAGCACAGTTTGTTTTTGTACGTCCAACATGATTACATTATGTATTTTTAAAGCCCGACTAAAATCTAACTTCAAACTTGCACCTGAAATGAGTATCATGTGCAGCTCACTGACGTTCTGCAAAAGCGACTTTGCACACTTTTCAGTAGGCACCAACGGACTGATTTTTTATATTGTTGCTAATATTGTTGTGAGTAAACCCACAATAAACAGAAATCCACCAATTGGTGGTACCTGATCACATTTCATTTTTGATTTTGATATGTGGATATACCACTTTTTAAATGGCTATTTAACAATTGCTGATGGTGTATTTCACTTCTGTTTGTGACTCCCACCCCTATTTTTAGTGCTGAGTACCATTGTTTCTGCACCTTTAAATTAATTCTATAGTTATAGTTCCTGTCACTGTCAACACCCTCACAAGATTTTAAAATGTGACTGGTTTACATTGACACTATGGGGAGTGATCTTATTTAAATTAAGTTATATATGCAAATATAATTATATAATTACATATAAGCAATGAAGCCTTGTTTTGTTTTGTTTTTTGACACCACTGTCATGTAAACTATACATAATACTGTATGTTATCTTAAATGTGACTGACCACATATTCTATAGCCTACCACATATTTTCTTTTTTTTTCAGTGATGTATGAGGTCTCAAATCTTACCAACAAAGTTCAAAGTATCTCCTTGGGAAAGGTGAGAAAAAGAAAGTCAAATCATTTCAAAGCAGAAAAAGAATCTATTAGTCCTGAATGCAGTTCTGTTGATGTTTCACGGTCTGATACGTCAGAGGATTCCTCGTCTCAGATGATAAAAAAAACATTAAAAACCTAATTTCAGTGGAGTGTAGCTGTGTTGCTATAGAAATAATCTTTTATCAGCACAAACAATATCTTTTTAGAAAATAATTCTAGGCTGTGACTGCAATCATAAGTGGATGTCAGGTTAGTTTATTATACTTTGAATCAGACTATTTTATTTTTATTGTCACGTGGCATACACATGGCGAGACAGAAGTGAGCGCGGAGACTCACAAAGAGAGTTGAGGTGGAAGTACAGGGAAGAAAAGGGTTTTATTTACAAAAAAGACAAACAAACACCAACACCATAAACTGAAAACTAAAGAGTCCGAGACAGGGTAAACGAAAAACATGAAGACTGAAAACAGGAAACCAGAAAACAGGATAAAATCACAAAAACTGCCGCCACATACAGGCTGAAATGCCAGGCTTATATAGTCCCCTTAATCAGCCCGACAATGCGGCTCAGATGTGTGCCAAGGAACATGTGAGTTGAGAGGGGGCAGGGCCCACATGCCCTCCTGGCGCAGTTGTGACACGTATACTATACTCATTTATCTTGGGGTCTCTCCTTTAAAGAGATAACAGGATGGATGAATGTACGTGTAGATAAATGTACAGATGGATTTATACATAGATAGACAGACAAAATAGAAGGATGGATGGATAGACAGATGCATAGACTAATATAAAAAGGGTGCATGCTCAAACATAAGGCACTTGACAAAGTATTACAGCAATATCCCTGTGCTGTGGTGTATGAATGATTTACTGCAGTAAACACAGACTTATACACAGCAGAACAATGCTATTTTCATGCTGCTCAAATTGAGAAATGAAGTTGCCACCTAAACATGCAACCACAATAAGAAGAGTGTTAAAATTATTCTTCCTCATGTCAGGGAATCTTTGATAGGCTTTAGCTCTATATTAATATATGCATATACTGAACATGGAGAAAAATACTTTAGTTGTATGGGTTTTGTAGCTGTAGATTGTTGGTTAAGTGACGCACATCTTTCTATAACTTTTTTAAGACTTTACATATTTCTTTATTATGTACTGTGATAATCTGTGGTATACATAATGATATACTAATAGAGTAAACTGAAATCTGATGTAACTACACAGTGCATGCTTAACATTATTAGTGTTAACCATGGCATTCTTGTATAGCTCATCCATTATATTCTTCCTGTTCCATAAGTCATCAGGCTTTTTTCCCAAAAAGAAGGACAGAAGATTTGTCCTCACAAACTTCCCTAGCATTTATTCAGCTAGAGGTAGTGGAATAGATAGTGATAGATAAGTAAATAGTGGAGTGACTATAAATACCCTCTTACGTTGATTGTGTCTTATATTCATGAAAAATAAGATGGTATTTTTGAATTGGTACAGAACTCTTGCTATTCCTGCAGCAAAGTGCACAATGTTATCAGGAAATGAAGTACTGACTAGCAAGTCAAGCAGGCCAACTATTTAAGTAGCTAGTCAAGTAAAGACATAAATGATCTTGAAAATGTAGATAAGTAAAACATGTAGTCAGTTTTAGAATATCAGAACATCTATGTTCAGTGTTAAATGAACTAATCACCATCTCATCGTGTGTTTATTCAAATTAACTATATAGTTGTGTCTGAAATTGTGTTAAAAGGGTGAAATCTTTGGTCTGAAAACTGACATCCTTTTTTTTGTAGCTGCCATTACTGTTCCTCTATACACTACTATTTGTGGAGGGATGCATGCATGCACTGACCAAATATTTTGCAAGTGTGGTGGCCCTTGAAATAACACATTAAACCAATGAGATAACGATGGTAGCTCAAAACCTGCATTTTGCATATAAATTTATCGTTGTGCCTAATATTTGATTTATTTGAAGAGCTCTTGATTTTCAATTCTCAGTCAGTTATAAATGTTTCTAATTTCTGCCTTGACATAACATAAGACATATATATTGAGGGCAAGTATGATCTCAGCTATTAGCAATAAACCTACACAATGCTAAATAATTATACTTAATGCCTAATATCAACCTTTTAAAAGTTTATCATGCAATGTGTTTCTCCTTGCTATAAAATTGTGGTTGTTCCTTTTTTTTCTGGAAACAATACGGCAGCTTAAATATCAGTGTACAAACGCTGAGAAGATTTGGATTCAGACTGTGTTGTACAATAATCCTTAAACAGGGTACAATAAACTTTGGGTCCAAGTGTCCCTGCTTTGCCGTCTGATACATTAGAAGCATTAAAAGGGCACTCAGAATTGCACAGGAAAGGCAAAGCTGGCATTTAAAAACTTGACTCACAGTATCACTGTAAACATTTGGGACAGTTTTATTTCAAAGGGCACTCCAATGCTGCATTAATAACTAAAGTATTTCTACCTCTATTAAACTCTCAGCTTACACAATAAATTGACTATCTGTCACCTTTATAGAAGCTTTTCAAAGAGCTGTGTTGACTTAAGCTGGGTTGTTATTTACAGAGGGGTCCTGGTGTGACCATTACACTGTAGATTTGTCAAACTAATTTGATATTACAAAGAAACTCAATCACCTATTGGCACCTAAAAGCTATTCATTAAATAAAAAAAAATGAAGATGAAAATAAATGAACATTTAAACAGCTTGAACAAGAGTGGTACATTACCAGAGTAGTGAATATGTAGTGGTAGTACTCTGTCATCATTCCCATCATCTGGGCCTGAAGTAGTGCATGGGGAAAAGAGTATACAGGGAGATGAAAATGAGGGAGAAAGAAAGAGAGAAATGTAAGACAGTGAAAAAGGTCAGCACTTCAATTTACAATTAGTATAAACATCCAAATAATAAAAAAGGTGTATTTACAACCGAACAAGAGAAAACCATTGGACTCTATAGCCATATTGATTTGTGTCTGATACCACACTCATTCCAAAGGTCAGAGGTACAGACAGATGTCAAAGTCAGTAAAGTCTTGTCCCCATTAGTCTGTTCAATGGATCAGGAGAGCAAATGTCATACAAGCACTTTTTCACCTGCAATTTTGGCCCTTATTCAAAGAGAGTGACCATTTTATTTATCTTCCACATCCACTCCCTACTACTTCACTAACTCAATCTCCTTTGAAAGCCCTGTATTTCCCAGGGTGGCAATATTTCCTCTTTAATTAAACCATCTGTTGTGAAGCAAACCCAAGGTTTAGCAAACCACTGAAAGTACATTTGTCAGGTATATCTTCAAGCCAAAATAGAGACTTAAAACAGACTAGTTTGCCTCCACACCACCATAAATGATGGCATTCAGAGACCGTATGAAAGTTATAAGCCATCTGGTCTGTCTGATTTTACCTGCTCCTGTAATATTTACTCGTGTCTGTTCTAATTCCTTCAGCTACCATGTCTCCCCTCCCCACATACACATATTGCTCTGCTTTTTAAAGCCATATGGGATTTGGCCTGCAGACAGCTTCGACACACTTCTTGCCATGTCACATTTCCCATTTCTTTATGGCCTGAAGGGGAATGCATGTAGCGACAGAAGTTCAGGTGAAGCTTACACAGAAAGGCAGGCTGCTGACAGGTGACCAGAAGAATCAAGGTTAAAGAAACCACTTGCTCATGAGTTCTAGTATAAAATAATGAGGCCTTTGTTTTGACCTAGATAAAAAAAAATTGTAGGTGGATTAAACTTATGAAAGTTAGGGGAGAATGATTTGAGAAGTCTAAAACTTTAGGGAAATAAGAAGCTTATAAAACTGTTGCACTGTTAAGCTTCTTACCTAACTTATATAACTATGATATGAAAACTGATTTATCCAATATCCTCTTTGGCTCCAGGAAACCATAGGTCAACATCCAAGATGGTATTTACCCAATACATGTCAGCTTAAAAGATGCCGCCTGCAAATACCAGCTTAATATGTATTACATCTCCTTTGCACCTTTTAAAAAGCCCACACTTATGTTTTATGTTTAAATATCAACATACAGTGTGTATATATAATACATTAGTTTAGCTCATTTTCCGTACTGAAAAACAGCATGCAAACTGACTTGTTTAAGAATCTGTGCAGCCATGATATGGCTACAGTCGAAGATGATGCGGAACTCTCGGCTCCTCTTCATCTCCTTCAGCAGGGGGCGAGTGTCAGTAGTGTCCAGAGGAAGCTGTCGGATCTTCAGCCTTATATTGTACCTGGAAGGGGCCATGATCAACTCCTGAAGTCGAATCAAACCTATACATAGTATAAAAAAACGTCTTTATCATTTAACAACAAGCTGATGCAAATGATCCCAGTCAGTGATTGTATATTTCATAATGTGGAGTGTCATTAGCTGTTTAGCATATTCTGTGTGTGTGTGTGTGTGTGTGTGTTATATAAGGAACTGTATCTCACCAGTGCTGTCATCATACACCACAGTAGCTGTTTTCCACTTCAGGAATTGTACAAGATCCAGGATAGCATAGCTGAGGGAGGAGTAGTCCGGGTACAAGTTGGCATAAAATGTGTCTCTGTTGTCCATAGGGTGATGTTTCCACCTCACCTGGATGTGTGGAACCTCCAGTGCGTTGCAGATGGATTGTACTGCATTTGACGAGGAGCTATGAGATGGTCCAAATATGGCCACAACACCTAAAGACAGCTGGTCACAAGCTGACAAGAGTAGAGCTCATGTTAACACTTACATAAAATACTTTGTGCAAATACAGTTTTGAATGTAATGTAATTTAAATCTTTTTATGACAACTTTATGAAAATGTCAATATTTTCATTTTTTAAGACATGTTTGGACTGTACAATAATAGACATGGTTTAACCATTGAAGGCAAGTTTGAAAGGAATTGGCCCATGGTCATCTACACACAAATTACTCATCACATACTGCAATTATGATTATCTAGTTTTGCAATTATTTCAATGGTATGGTTCTATTAGCTTAATCTAATTAAGTTGACTCACCTTTCCTTGAGGCCTCAAAGCTATCATAGATATTAATCCGCTGGATGTCATATGTTAACGTTGTGTTTGGCAATAATGTCCTGTTTCTGTTGATGTTATTGACAGCAAATTTAAAGGCCAGTTCCTCTGCACTGACAAGTGACACTGGGCCATCCGTTTGTTCAAAAATCCCTCCTGTAAATGAAAAGATAAGACTATGGTAACACAAAGCAAACTAGAGAAAAATGTGTTTCAGTCTTACATCCAAACTTCTGGATACAAACCTTAGGCTCTGGTGTAGCAAGTAAAATGTTTTGTGTGTCATAAGCACATTAGATTTACTCAGAATATAGACAGAGTCTATCTGCTTTCAGAGCCCTGGTTGTGAGTTTCAGCTCAGGCTTTTAAAGTTCAGGGCCATAATGGAGATGAGGGCAGACAAGACAGGGAGAAAAAAAGCAAATAGGCCCATCAAAGGTTCCAAGCCATTTTCAGGCCAGTAGGTCTATGATAAAATGGATTATTATGTGGAATGTTAGATATTTAGGGACCTTTTCTGCATCTACTGTACTTTACAATCTACCAGGAGTCTAGAAATTCATTAAATAGTGTAAAAGTAATTAGTAAAAATTAAGTATATTTTATTGTACTAGAAATGTACTTGAATTTCAGCAAGTACATTTCAAGCACATTATTGTTTTGT
This sequence comes from Duopalatinus emarginatus, assembly GCA_028565595.1. Lineage (NCBI taxonomy): Eukaryota > Metazoa > Chordata > Actinopteri > Siluriformes > Pimelodidae > Duopalatinus > Duopalatinus emarginatus. The sequence continues at coordinate 17,963,547 of JAOVVF010000044.1, forward strand.
GTGCTAAATATACGTGCAAAAAAAAGAATATTAAAAATGTAATAATTACAAGTACATTTTACCATAGTACTTCTTAAGTGTACTTAATATAAGTATAGTAATTTGTGCTAATATTTAAATTAATATATAGCGTATTAAAATAAAGTACACTATCCCAAAAAATATACTGAAATGTTTTATTAGTGCATTACATAATAGTGTGCTTTAAATGCTTGAAATATAAGTTACATTTTAGTGTATTTTCATATATTACCTGCAAGTATACTTAATGGTTATCTTTTAAAAAATTTACTTGTCTCACACTCTCAAAATATGTTTAAGAAATTGTATCGTATTAACTTAAAAATAAGATTACTAACATTGAATAAAATAATGGTAAAAAAGTGTTTTTCTCCAAAGTACACAACAGTATAAACCCATCCATATTACAAACCATTTGGTTCTTTCTTTTAAAGTGAGAATTGATTTGTTATAGAAAAAAAAACAACGTTTGATTTATCAAAAACTACATAAAGTGCCCTCACGTGACTGCTGTGTTGACACACAAGTGAGGTTTATTAAAATGTATTTAAATACACTTGTTGCTAATTGCAGACAGATAAACTTATTTATTCCATTTTTTTAGAAATAATGATGATTACAAAACTGTAAAATTATGGATCTTATCTGTAAATTAAGAGCCCGGATGTTATTTTAGGTATTATTCCTATAACATTCAATAATATTTTTTTCTCATTTTTATACAGAAAAATACTTACTTATACGTATTATCAATTTAATGTTTTTGCTTGTTATTTTAGGTTAATATAAATTTTATAATTACCTGTACTTTTACATTCATACTCTTCATCAAACATAAATAAGGTAAACTGAAATGAGACACTGAATCTGAGCAAAGGATAAACCCTAAACTAACAGGTCATGTGACACCCTCATGTGTATAGTTAGATAATAATTCTAAAAGAAAGGTCAAGGATCTGTAACATTGCAAGAGGGTTAATTGTAATGGGCCATATGAATAAATTAAATGTATACATTCAATAAATTAATAAGTTAATAAAACTTTACCATACATTATTTCAATTTTATTTATTTTATAAATATTGTAAATATTTTTCTTTTTCTTATATCACTCTGTCACCACATTAAAACAGTTCCTATTGGGGGTCTCCCTGTGGTGTTTTGACCCTGATTGGTTCTGACATTAGGAGATTATCCAATCAGAACTGTTCGCGCCTCTGCATTTGAAAACTGGTCAGTTTGAGTCTGTTTACTGCTGCTGTGTAAATCAACTACTAACTACTAAGTCTGTCCACAAAGCCTGGTACCGGGATTAGTATACAGATTATTTTATATCTGACTGAGAAATCTTTATTTGAAGTGAATTTGAGTATTTTGGGACATGAACGGACAATAAAACTACAGTATGGACACAGAGGATCAGACGGATCTGTTTGGTTACCTCAGTACTCATCTGATCAATAATATTGGAGATGTCTGCAGATAAGAAAACATTTAGCTTATCTCTTATTTTCTATAACAATCTAACATAATGAAATGTTTTGTGTTCTTGTCATTCATTTATATGATGCTAATTATTATATTATATTATAATATGATTAGTGCTTTAGCATGCTAGCGATATTAGGACATGTTTCGGTGTAATAACAGCTCATGTAATTTAGGTGTGTGTGTGTGTGTGTTATATGTGCTAATGTTGTCAGATAACATTACATTAAAACATTAACTCCACATGAGAAGTAATGCAGAACTGAACACAGAGACTCACACACAAAGACTGAACACAGAGACTGAACATAGAGACTGAACATAGAGACTCACACACAAAGACTGAACACAGAGACTCACACACAAAGACTGAACACAGAGACTCACACACAAAGACTGAACACAGAGACTCACACACAAAGACTGAACACAGAGACTGAACATAGAGACTGAACACAGAGACTTATTTGGTTTATAACTCCTCCTGGGCTGCTTAGTCTGTAAATTTACATCTTAATACATTTAAGTAAAAGTGTTTTAGAACAGTTTGTTGGAGATTGAAGAAAAATAAAAAAAAATGTGTTTAAGTGGTGTGTACTTTATTTGTAATTTGTGTAATGCAAAATATTAGTATTAGTTTTGTATTTTTTCAGTATGCTTTTTTATGTGAGGATATTTCAGAGTAGTCTTAAAATATATAGTTAATGAGAATTCGAAGAATATTTCTGCTATTAATTCATAATGTTTGTATTGTAGTTGTTTTTTTTTAAACAAGAATCATATATTGTATTATTTGAATATTTTCATTTTGTTTTCCAAAATAAAACTGTTATTTTACAGGTTTGAGAAGGTGTTCATTTGTAGTAATATGTATTAAGTATATTTTAAATTAACTAAAAGTGTATGTGAAACAGATTTCAGTGCAATAGTATGTTACATACAATAGTATGTTTAAAAGCATACTTAAAATAGTTCCATTTTAGCACAATAAAGTACACTTAACACAATTAAAGCACAACTTTTGTGTTATTTTTGTAAAATTAAAGTATAATTAGTACAAAAAAGTTGTGTATAAGAGTGATATAGATGTAATACGTCCAAATCCCAAATCCCTGACCTGGAGAGCTTATCTATTAGAAGATATTTATGTAACA
>JAOVVF010000044.1:17972691-17991339 GCA_028565595.1 Duopalatinus emarginatus
CATTTACACTCATGTAAACGAAGAGAAAAATTGAAACTGCCTTTTATCCATAACCATATACTCATGTTGGATTCATTTTGAGGCTGCATTTCATTAAACTAGATTTACCACAAAAACCCAGCATGGTGTCTATGGCTATAATGAAAATGCTAAACTCTAAACTGCACACCAGCAGCTCCTGAAATAACTGACAAGCAATAAACAGTAACTTGGAATTAGGTTCATTCAAACAGAGCTTCACTAATGATGTAAAGGTTATTTTCCGTGTTATGCTCGGTGAAAGCTGCATTTCCCCGGGCACCATGATTTGCCCCACACACTCACCAGTTTGCTCCAGTATGAAGACTGAGGTCCATTAACAGCCCAGCTGGCACACTTTATCCCATTATTCTTTCTCTCCAGACACACACACATATACATACACACACACGCACACACACACACAAACAATTCTTCTAGTTATTCTCAACAGGATGAGAAATATCAGATCGGAATAGATATTTGATCAAATATATGATCAGATTAATGATCAAATATATTATGAGAAATGTGTATCAGATCGATAAAACACACTATACACACACCACACACTCTACACATACCAGGATCATTCCCTCTAAAAACCAAAGGCACAAACTATTCACAAAATCAGGCCTATGAATGAGCAAGGACTAAAGTGGTTAAATGTGAATAAGCAAGATGCACTCAGTGTGTATTGCTAATTTTAGGAATGTGTCGCCTCAGCCTTTTCTTCTTTCATCTATTCTAACAATTCATCATCTGATCCATCTGGGTATCGGCAAAAGCATCTAAACCACAAAATCCTATTTTAGTCTGTAAGAGAGAAACAGTAGGGTGTTTTAACAACAGACATCTCTGTGTGTGTGTGTGTGTGTGTGTGTGTGTGTGTGTGTGCGCGCATGTGCATTTCCCTGCAGCTTAGGGGCATCATTTTCATTAAGGCGACACTAAGAGACCTTTTAATTCTTGAGCCAAAAACAGCAGGCTGAATGTATCCTGCGGGTCAACTACTCTCATGAAGAAAATGGATCTCCAAAACCCAGATCTTAGACCAAGATAACCACTACACACTCGCAGTACTAAGGGTGGTGTAATTGACATTGATTTTACACTTTAGGAAGCAATTAATATCTAAACAGAGTTTAGCAAATGAATGGTATTTCCGATTTTTGCTCTGGAAGTTTACATAGTTTATGGACTGCACTTGATTAGCTGGTGGCTTTGACCATTGTCATGGCAGCAGCTCTAAAGATATCTTCATTCTGCTTTAAAAGAGGAACACTTTACTCAGTTCTTTAAGACCTTATTTTTGTACAGGGCAAAAGTTTGGAGAGTTTTATTGCTGTCATTTTCTGGAAAATATATGTCTGAAAAACAAATTCAACTCCTTTTTTTTTATTCTAAAATAGTCATATGGAAGTGTTGGCCTGCACAGTTTCAAGGTTTCCCTACTCCCAATACACCTTAGTAAGTTCACAATCTAGCGGTCAAATCGTAGCAGATGATTAGTGAGCACTAAGTGCCCAGGACTGGAGTTCAGAAGCTTCTGAACTTATGTTCACCAGGCTGGAGATTAGATTACCCCACTTTCAAGGTGCAAGCGGACAAGACTAAATATAAAATTGTCCCACTTTTGACTAAAGAGGCTGTTCCCATGCAAACCTAATACAGGGGGAGGGTCAGGGCATATCTTTTGGGACCACCCTGGCTAATTTCTAGGACAGGAGCTACTAAAATGGAAATGGAGTGGACTTTTCTCCGGTCATTTTAACATCCCTTGGAACAAGCCCAATAATGAGCATGTAACATTGAGTCCACCTCTGAAAAACTTGAATTTCAGTGATCTAATAACATTCAGGTCTTACTTTAGATGAACAACTTCTCTGGTTCACCGTGCCCTTTAAAAATATACGAATAACCCAACATATTGAGGGTACTGATAAAGTCAATATAAAAAGCATAAACCATTCAAAGTGAATGACATATTGGCATTTATTCTGAAGAGAAATCAATATGAATTGCTTTTACATATTTAGAATATTTATCATATTAATCATATTTATTTTCCTCAGCACTCATTTCTGTCTTATACAGAGGTACTGCTGAATTATAAAGTGATAAAAATAATCTGATAAATGTTCTTCAATCATGTAATGCAAGCTGGACATATTTTTTACAAATATAATGTAAATGCATTTTACAGTGCTACAGCAAAGCTAACTACCTAAAAGACAGATATAAAATGTTTACAGAAGAGCTATAATTAAACCTCTGCTCTCAATATTTGTGTCAGAAGATCCGCATCTCACACGACAGGCTAGTAATTTTTTCAGTGCTCAGGAGAGCTTCTGCAACACTGTAGTCTCAAACACCTTCTTTAGGAATGTGGTTTTATAATAAAATGCCTTTGTATTATCATGACTTATCCATTGTTTCTGAAACAGCTGCATGCATCTTTTCAAAGCCAATTAGGGCCCGTTGAAGTGACTGCAATGTATTGACAGCACTGACACACGTTCTTACAAATTTAAATGAACACAAGAGGAATTCTGTCACCGGACTGACGTGAGTTAATGTACCTTAAGTGTCTACACAGAAATTCAGGCAGGAAGAACTGACAATTGTTCAAGGACACATTTAATTACTTGCTCAATTCAAGTCAAACACCACTGTCTTAATTAGCATCAAGGTATAGTTCCTTACATACTATAAAAAAATGCTCATGAGATAATAATATTATATAAGTCTATAATAGTATATAATAGTATAGTATATATAATATTATTAAATAAGAAAAGTCAACTCAGTATTTTTTAAATGCTAGTATGATATTACTAATGATATCAATATCCTTGGTCAAAAAAGATCTTCATGTTTAAATGACTTATTCACTGTCCTGTATACATTACATATACAATACATTCCCTGTTTTTAATGACTTACCCTGATCAGCAATAACATTAAAACCACCTCCCAAACAGCCACCAAAACAGCTTTGGCCTATCAAGCCATGGGTGAGGGCATTTGAAACTCTATGAATGACGCAGCAAACCGTTGACTTGTGGACATGAAATACTTCACCTATTACTGACTGGAAGAATCCTGTGGTATAAACTCAGAAAGCAATCATTAACTGCATTTCAGCAGGAGGGGAACAGCTGCAGAAAGCAGCGTGATCTCAAGACGGTTGGACAAATCGTGAATTGACTACTGATCAAATCTATAATTTAAAATCAACTGCTTATCATTAAGTGTATTCAGTGGGTTCTCCCGATCGTGAAACACACTTCTCGAGATACGTTCATTTATCACAATAAACTCGGCCATGTTTAGACAGTATCAGGGGTACTACATTTGTTTTCATGAATTTTGTTGCTAACGTGTTTTGTGCAACGGTTTAACAAACTTTAAAGGATTCCTTAAGGGATAAGGGAAAGATAAAGAAAAACCTTAAATACGTAAGTGAACAGTATAAGGAACCCCTAAAGAAAGGACTTAGTGTGTTTTATGCAAACAATTTTATTTTAAAACCTTAACTTGGACTTTAAGTAAAATCTTACCTGTGTTTTGTGCAACCGGCCCCAGATCCTGATGGGCTATCTTTCAATCACATTAGGGAGGCCTGCGCGCCCATTAGACTGTTTCTGGTTCACTGGTTGCCGTTCCTTAGACCACTTTTGATAGCTACTACCCACTGTATATTGTGAACCCCCTCAAGACAGACAATTTTGAAGATGCTCTGATCCAGTTATCTTGGCATAACAGTTTAGCCCTTGTTAAAGTCACCCAGTACCTTAAACTTGCCTAATATATTCCACCCTTTGACAGATGCCATTGTAACAAGATAATCAATGCCATTAACTTCACCTGTCAGTAGTTTTGTGGTTTTAATGTTATAGTGGATTGGTGTATATAATATTTTGAGTGAAAGCTAAGAACCAAGTTAATCTGGTTTAGTAAGAGTTTTCCTGTCCTTTTTCAAGCCTTTGTAAATCATTCAGACAAATTATATGTAAGCACATCTATTTTTAAAGAACCTGTACTATTTGCTTCCATTATGTAAAAAAATAACTGGTAAATAAATCCCCAACTAAAATGATAAATAGTGAAGCTAATGTAGAGCTTGTGTCTGTACTGTTAATTAAGTTTTTTTTTTCAGTGGTTAAGCTTTCTATTAAATTGTATTCTGGGGTTCATTAAAATCATGAAGTCTGCAATTTCTCCAGCTATTTTGAGGCTTTAATGCAATCCAGATAACAACTGGAAAGCAATCTCTAGAAAGTGTGCACATGTGTAAAATGTCATGAGTAGTGTATATCTAGAAATGTATCAGTCTGTAACTGGCTAAGTATCTATTTTATTTGTTCAGAAAATAGGATCTTTTGCCACTTTTAACAGAAGTCTTCAAAACTGCTGGTGGTGACTAAAATACAGAGAACAAAGTACTGAAATAATATAAAGTAAAGATCCACGTGAAGATGTAAAGAGTGTCAGAAGTGAACTGATTCTCGTGAATTGCTGTCTTAGACTTAGGCTCATTAGCACTGCTCTGTAATACCAATTCTCTATGTGTGTGTGTGTGTGTGTGTGTGTGTGTGTGTGTGTGTGTGTGTGTGTGTGCAGGTCTGCTAGGTTCCTTTACTATCTTCCCTATTAGATGACTATATTACATATAAGCAGGCTACATTCTTCACATCAATTTGTGCATTTTCCTATGTAGAAGTCACGCTAGTTGAACAGTACAGAATGTTCACTCTGTTCTGTCTGATCTCCAACATGCAGTGGGCTTCCTCACTGACAGCTGTGCTGCCTGACACCTAACAAGCAGTAACACTTCGTTAGTACTGGACCACGTGGCTTTCACAAGACTGTTATTTAGCTACCTTTTAAAGAACATATCTCCTATAAACAACAACATTTTATTATACACAATGTCACTAACCTAATATAGCTAGAATATATGGCTTTGCATGCATGTATCTCAGAAACCACAACGGCATTACTATGTTTTAACATCAACTATATTGTTTTTAAAAATATTGTTTTTTTAAGCATTACTAATACCAGGGAATATTATAAACATTCTCTATAGTAACTTAAAAGCGTCATAGCCAGTAATGTCAGACTGTCATGTCTGCCAGTATCAGTCAGCCGAATGATGCTTGAACACAATGGAAGTATTAACCACTCTCAAAACAGAATTAAAACTGAATTAGGATTAGTAATTGTATTGTATGTACTTTTATTTAAATCGATTTACTACTACTTTGAACTCTACTTATAAAGTATGCCCATAGTGCATATTCAATGGTACATGCTTAATAGTCTCTACAGACAAGATTACTGCTTTTTTTTTACCTTACTGGGTGTAAGGTGAGAAAATTCAGCCTGGATGGGACTCTGAATCCATCATAAGGCAATACGCACACACACATAGCTTCACGTGCTCATTCACACCCTTGGGGCAATTTAGCATAGCTAATTCAAGTATAAATGTTTTGTGAGAGGAATCTGGGGAACATTTTAAAACAATATATGAATTCAGAAGAAATGTTTTAGTGTTCTCATATACCTATTCAGATTTTAGGCATTATCCGACTATTCTGGACATATAATAAACATTGATTTATTGATATTTAAATTGGTATTCATATAGTAAAACAGTAACAGTATTTATTATTTGGTTTATAATAATAAGGGAACACATTATTAAAGCATTAGAAAGCTGTTAATGCTGCCAAATAACTGCTCACCACTTATTTTCTAATTATACACTTTGTTATGAATATCTATATGGTATTTGATCCTTTTTTTTTATTTATTCCAAACCCATGGTACAGTGTGGGGAAAACATCCAATAATATTTGATATGTTAAAGTTGTCTTTGTGCATATGACATCCTCAGCATTCTAACACTGTAACTAGCACATGTGCACATACTTGTACATACACACACTAAAAGTAACAAATAAATGTTTATGAGTATACCTGTCAATCAGTCTGTTCAATCTAGCCCAGTCGCTACTTACATGCAGGTGTTCTTTCTAGATGTTTTGTACAAAAATGCTGAACAGCATAAGTGCCTTACACATCTGAAAAATGATAGGTTCTGTCTGATTTTTTTAGAGGAATGCTAAAGTCCATACACATTTATCTAGCAGTTTAACATTTGAAAAAATCCACCAAGGACCTACTAACCCTGTGTAAAATTTGTTTAAAACAAGGGGCAATACAGTAGCTCAGGTCTAGTGGGACTAAGCAGAAAATATGCATTGTGTGAAACAAGAGGCCTAGTGGCATTTGAGGAATCAGTGTGGGGAATAGAAAGCGAGCACAATCCTGAATTGAATAATAACAGCAACATGAGACCCAGAATGCTACACAGCTGACAAGTTCATTACCCCTGGAAGCTGCCCTGCTGCAGGATTTCTGATGGCATACTATTAAACCCCCCAGTGAAATTACACTGCTGGCAGCCATGCATGGCTGACAAATATCACTATGTGCTAACATTTGGTTACAATACTTTCTTTATCCAAAATCCAATCACAACATAGTGTATTTTTTTTATAATTGTAACACACTGAATTATAATATTAGGAGATTGTTATAAATGGCACACCTGGCTGCATGAAGGAATCATGTGACTCCAGGCACACATCGGAGCCACAGGTGCTTGCTAATTATACGGACTATAAAAGCTAGACACTGCCACATGTATGTAACCACATACAAAGACCTCTTGACCCTGTTTACCCTGACTTTGTGGATTACCCTGCTCTGACCCTGCTTACCCTGACTCTGTGGATTACCCTGCTCTGACCCTGTTATGTGGCTCACCCTGTTTCAGACTCTGAGCCTGCCCTGTTCCTGTTTCCTTTTGGCATAGTGCCCTGTTTCGGTTTTGATTTCGATTTTGGTTTGTTTGTGTCCATTTTAGTTATTAATAAAATAATTCCCTGCTATTACATCCTTCACCTGTGTAGTGAGTTTAAATTTGCACTCATAGTGCCCGGGTTCATCCCAGTCCACTTTCCCTGGCGATGCCTTGGGCCCCACCATACCCGTATGATGGACTGGAGAATGAGCCAGATGGGATTTTCCTCCAGTGCTCCTTTTATTTTTAGGGACTGACAGACCCCACAACCCCAGAAGCAAGTGGCCGATGCTGCGATGAAGCTCATCATAGTGGGGAGCATCGCGGAACTGGCCTGCTTAATTCAGGAGGTGTTTCCCCTAAGTCGGGAGAATGCTGGAGCCACAGATTGATGTTGGGACAGATCAAGAAGAAGGATTGCAGGAGCTCTGCAAATTCTGGTGAGTCTGTTCCCTACCCTTCAAAATTAAAATCAGCAGCCAGTACAGACAACACACTCAGCAGAGGTGTCTTGTGTCTCCCCAGTCCGGCCTATGCCTGTATTTTCAACCCATGCCTGCACTCAAGTTTGCTCCTGACTCAGTTCCTGAACCTGAAGTGGACAACTCCAAGTCTGCTCCTGAATATGTTCCTGAATCCACTCCAGAACCTGACGAGGACAAGTGCAAGTCTGCTCCAGAATCTGCACCAGATATATATATATATATATATATATTTTTTTATTTTTTATTTTTTATTTTTTTTTTATTTATTTATTTTTTCATGCCAGCAAGTGGGTGAAGTGGGGGTGGGCAGACAGGCTAAGTGGAGCTATAATATATAGCTATGTTCCTGAGGAGGGGGAGCTCTGTTATGAATTGCGCACCTGACTGCCCAAAGGAAATCACATAAATCCAGGAGTACGTATGCACTAATTATATGGACTATAAAAACCGGACACTGCTGCATGCACATTGTGGCTTAAAAAGGACCTCATGACCATATTTACTGACTCTGTGAATTACCCTGGGGGTAGATTTCCCCTTTTCGGACTCTTACCCTGCCCTGTTCCTGTTTCCTGTTGGCGTTGGTATTGTGCCCTGTTTTGGTTTTGGTTTGTTTGTGGCTGTTTACTTTTGGTTATTAATAAAAGCATTCCCTGCGATTAAATCCTTCCCCTGTGTGGTGAGATTTAATGTGCACTAACCCCCCAACACACACACCCCCACCCCACCCCACCCCGGCATCACAGAGATCATATTTAAATCATTATTGTGGGCAACAGACAACTCCTTCTTTACTTCATTCTTTACATAAATTGTGGTGATTGGTAAATAAAAAAGTTGAAACATACTTGTTTAAAAATTTTCTCCTTTCCTTCACTGTAGGGATGATTAACTCATATTTCTTTACTTACTCTAGACATTAGAGGAGTTTGCTATCTTTGATGCAGACATGCCCAGGCCTCCATCAGCAGGACTTGAAGCCCTAATGCTTCTTCCTGCCGTTCTGACACAGTTAAATGAATAGTGTTTGGCAGGCCTTTATATATCAAGCTGTATCCACATGGCCAAACTCAAGGGTGCTCTATGGATTATATTAACTTGTGAAGGTGCTGGCCAAAAGATGAGAGACATGTGAGATGAAAATGTCCGTGTTTATAAAGAAGCTTTGATATTTCACTCACTGAAAAAGAGACAAAAACAATAATGTGGTATAAAGTTTATGATTACAATAGTACAAAATCTGTCACTGGGTTATAGCAATTATAGCTCTTTAATAGCTTTATGCAGCTTATCCATGCACAGGATGAAATATACAGGGGAAATGGGATAAACCACACAAAAGCACAGAAAAATCTATGCGTGAATCACTGGAGATTAGGGAGAAACACACAATTGAAATTATGTGCTATTTAGATGCTTACAATTTTCCAGGTGAATGGGATTGTACGCAGCATGCAGAACACTTTTCTCTGCACTCTTTGTTCTTCTCTGCTGCAGACACCAAACAGCTGCTTTTTCTGTACTCCTCCTCTGCCTCATCACAAACCAGCACCTCCCATCCAATTTCTATACCACCCCTCTCTTTAACTCCCTCTCTGTTGTCAAAATAGGTACCATTAAAGGTGCCAAGAGACTTGACAAACTGTGTGTTGTCTGATCTAACATGTTTAAATGAGTCACAAGGATTAATAGCATTCACTTGTGACATGCACCCCTTTACACAGTTCCTCTGATTGTCAGCTACTTTAATTAACAGGGAGAAAGATGATCCAGTCATAACTTGGTCCAATGAGCAGCTGACATGAGACATGATCCAGTTAAGTGTCATGTTCAACTGAAGAAAAAAAAATCACTTTGTTTAGTAGGAGTGCACTTTCAGTCCACTCCATCAATCCTGAAGCCCATTTGGCATGAGGAACAAGCTGTTCAATAATTCATCTCTTAATATTTCCCTACAAATTAATCCTCATTTTTTGACAAGAAGAATTAGGTGATAGCTTACTAGGCAATTTGACACGTAATTATTTGCTTTTCAGAGAAGTTGTTATGATAGCGCTTTCCTGTTTATCGCAACAGTCAAATTGCTTTGATCCTGTAAAAAAAGCTTTTAGAGTGTCTATCAATGCATAAACACAGAACCTCTCGTGTTTATAAGATAATACCATGTGGCCTTTTGTTTAGATATTTGTTTTATGAATTCTCCATTATTGAATCAGGACAAAGGCATTTAGATTTACAAACATTATTTTTAAAAAATAATGATGCGGAGTCTGTATGTCAATAAAGAAAGCAAGATCTTATGTAAGAAATCAATTTAAACATAATAAAGTAATTAAGACTCCATAAAGGAAAGCAAGTCTACATCAACATTACAACATTTTCTGTATGACTTTTGCACAGTACTATATACTGAGCATGTGTGTGTGTATACTTCCAGCATTACTTGTTTGTTCTTAACAAGTACAGCACTAAAGCAATTCCTGAGACAATTACAGACACAATTAAATTATTTCAGCTAAATCAGCTTTCCCTTTACCCACACCTAATTATAGCAAATGCCTGACATAAATAATCAGAAGCTGAGTTTCCCTTGTGCATGACTACTTTTTGTGCAAGACTCATCTTCAGAGAAAATCAAGTAACAGTCTGCCTCAGCAATGTGTCACCTTTCAACAAATTTAGTCCTAATTACAGTGGAATATGACTGGCTTTAAAAGGTGATCAATTAATAGGGAATCTGATAATAAATACCCATCTCTAACCCATGTCAAAGAATGACACGTAGGTTTTGTTTCAGTAGTGGAATCTATCCTAAGGATAGAGAACAGAGAACAGTTTTTCATATCTAACTTAAGTAATCATCAGTTTTATCAGGGTATTGTTTACGGACAGCCTCATCAAAGCTCACATATGTTCAGAATTAGGACCCCATTATCTCAGTTTGTAATTAAAACAAAATTAGTAAATGTGGAAGTAAAATAATAAGAAATCAAACTGATTAACAAAAAACATGCCCCCATTGCTGGAGTCTTATGGTGGACAGAATGGCAAGCATGTGCGCACAGGACTGCATTCACCAGTCAATCTGTTCTCCTGGCTTTTCTGCTGAGAAGAGGGAGAAACTAAACGAATGGAAATTCACCATCTGTCAGAGCGACAGGCTCCTGTCAAGCAGGTGAAAAGTGTCGGGCTTGTAATGTAAAGACACACACCTTTAGCTCCATGTTTGCCCTCTATTGAGAGGAATAGCTCAACACAGAATACAACTGATGAAACATATCCATGCTTGGTATTTATTGTTTGTCTGTCATGTTTTAATCCCCACCACACCAGTACATCAAACTAGCTTGGGGGTTTTAAAGCAGATATGTCAGGAAACAGGAGATGGGAATGGATGACAGATCACAGCTGTATATATGGTATCATGAGAATAAAGTTCTTCACTGTTTATTTCAGCTACATGACCTAAGCATTCTTTCTTAAATATGAGTACTTTCTACCAAATGTCAAGCCTAATAAATGACCAACAGATAAATTATAGTAGCATAATGCAAATAGTGAATTTATAGGTAATCTGTTCTTAATATGTACTTCACCCAATATATGTGTAAATAACTTTAACCTTCTTAATATTCTCTTTACCATTCGTATTATCCTAAACTAGGGCATCAAAACAAAAACCCAAATTTACGCTGTACTTGACAAACACATATGAAATATTTTATTAGGTCTGCAAGTTTCCATCAAAAACACTGCCTGTGTTCACTTACCTTTTTATACATATACCAAAGAAAAGGGTGAATAAAAATGGTGACACAAAATGTCCGAATTAAATTTTAGCATGTGACCTGTCTGTGCTAGCTGTCTGTGATACAACCAATATCACGATCGACAAAACCAGAAAAGCCAGAGTTACTGAGCCGAGGTGTCTTCTCCGTGGCCCAAGTTCAGTTTAAGGCACTTGCCTGTGCCTCTGTGGCTGAGCTGAGTTAATGTTTTCTGCATCAGCGGCTCGCAACAAGTCCACTCTCTTTTTCATTAAGAGCTTGAGAGAGTCTGGAGGCTGAGCAGTGCTGCTGTCACAGAGCCCGCTCTGACCGACCAGTTCGAAAAAAATTCACACCCACAATCATACTAGAGACAAAACACACCCATAAATGAAGAGAGTTGCAAACAGAAGGGCTTAGCACACCATACAGAAGAAGAGATTTTTGAATCCTTTACAGTGTTTCGAAGCAGAAACAATCCGTCCATGAACTGAAGACCTCATGCAAAGTCCAATATGCATGACTACAGAAAGACTATGATGAGTCTTCTAGTTACTGTGGAAACAGCTTGTATTTAGAAAAGAGAGAGAGCACAGAGAGATGGGTATGGACATGATCATCTCCTCTCTCCATCTGTCTACACACTCTACCGGGGGCTAATTATCCTAATCCGCAGAATCCAGGATGCAGGTTGGTGTCATGCGCCACGTCCCAGGACACCACCATTTTGCCTCCCGGTTAAACATGGAAATTAATTACTGCCTGGACTGCTGAGGGGGGAATTTAACCATGACAGATGCACTGTTGTCACCCTGGTGGGCATGCCGAGGTAAGTGGAGCCACCCTCTACAGGTTCATGAGGTCAGAGAGTTGGATCATGAAGGGTGAAATTCAGTTGCCCTGAAAACAGACCAGCACTTTCTACTTCAGTTCAATTTCCTCATATGCAAGAAGTAAAAAAAAGTTTCTGAACAGCTTAAGTGTCTAAAAGTGTATATCCTATGCAACTACTACAAACACACTTATGTGCATACATGGCAGTTTTGCTCAATGAAACAAATTACACAGCTTTCACATTGCAAGAGACAACACACACAATTTACAAAAGTATTGCATATAACCCACCAACCAGCATGTTTTGAGAGCTGGGAGAATACCAGAAAACCCTGAAGAAACCCACACTGACATATAAATCAAATGAATTTGCACACAGACAGTACCCTGAGCTCATTATCGAACCTGATCCCTGGAGCTGTGAGGCTGTAACGCTACCCAAGCACGTCTGTGTCATTCCAAGTTATTATGTCTCTCAGTTCCCCCCTTTGCCCACAGCTGCCTATTCTCCTTTAATTAAACAAGCTAAATATGCAACAGGAATTTTAGACACTTGCATGTTATCATCACTTTATCATCAGTATTATTACTTGGTAATAGCTAATAGCAGATTCAATTTTTCAGTTCAAGTTCAATACATTGCAAAATGGCAGGAAAACATTCTAAAAAATGTTTTGTAACACTCAGTGCAATAATTGCCACTTTCTCCTTTTTTTTCAACATTTCACAACTGCTCTGTAAATCAAAGTGGATATTTGCGAAATTCCCCCAAAAGGCAAGTCTCTTATTGTCTGTCTGCCTTCCATATAAAGCAGCTGATGCTCTCAGCAGGCTACCTCTCCTCCTGTCTCTGCTCCTTTTTTTCCACAGCACACGACGTGGCATGTCACAATCCGCCTTCTCAACCATTCTCCAAATCAGAGACGGCATTTCCCTCCAGTGGTGCAATTAACCCCAAGCAGTGGGTTAGTCACCCTCTTGGGATTCCTGTCCAGAAGCACAGTAGTGGGCTGCTAAAAGGGAAGCCCCTTATACCACACTCTGCCCTCCATTTTACCTCTATATGGCAGCTTATAAAGAGACAGCAACACTCATGACTGTCAAACAGGCCATGTAGACTGTCAAACAAATAAATAATTTCTGTTGTTGTTGTTTTATTATGCTCCCTTGCAACTGAAATCTAATCTGAAATTTGCAAAGTTAGTTCCATCTAGGCTATTCAAACCTTTGGGATTGAGAGACATCTTCAGCTAGCACTAATTTTCAGGCATATATATATATATATATATATATATACATATATATTCTTCTGAAGAGAGAATGGAATGATGCTTAGTAATAGTAATGCTATTTGCCATGAAATCTTAATTATAAAGAAGGTATTAAGTAACAATATAAATGGTACTCTTAGACAACTATTACTTATTTACTTATGGCCCATTTAGTGCTAAATACTCAGCTATTTTTTTACAAAAAAAAAAAAAAACAACAGTAACTGCAGCATACATAAAATGTCTTGGTATGGAGTTAGTTCACCTTGAGATGCCAGAACAGCTTTAGTGCTCTTTGCCATAGACTCTACAAGTTTCTGTAACAGTACTGGAGGGACAGCTACCATTCTTCTAAAACAGGGGTTTCCTATTTTTTTTTTTTTCTAGAAAAGGACGATGTGGGTTCAGGTTTTCATTCCAAACAAGCAAAAGCCACACCTGATAGCCTATTGAAAGCATAAATTGTCAAATTAAACAAGTGTAGCATCTGCCTGATTGGAATGAAAACCTGCACCCAGACTACCAGCCATTTCTGGATAAGACTGGACACCCCTGTTCTAAAAGATATGCCCTTAGCGTTATGGAGAGCACTGTCGAAAATGTTGGTTCAAAACCTCTCATAAGTGTTTAACTGCAATAGTACCAGGTGACTTTGAAGACTATATCATATGATTTACATGATGTTCATCATGCAATCAAACTCTCTGGTGACACCACAATGCCCTTGGGGTAGGAGCACTGATGTCCTTGATGAGACCATTCCAATGAAGACAGAAATGTTTCAGCCTATGATAAAGGTGCTCAGTCAGAACAGAATTTTTGCATACATTCTTTAATATAAGCTCTCTCTGGTAGATAATCATATTACCACAGCCAAGTATAAAAACAGCTCATCTATAAATTCATTTTTAGACCATGTCCACCAAAAATACAAGGCGTTGTACTCCATTAAAATCAGTGCTGTCCCAAGAAGATAAAAACAATAGCAAGGCAAAAGATAGGTTGTGCCTTCAACTGTGTTTTTAAGGAACAAAAGCATAGAGGGAAAGATGTTGAGATCAATGGATCAACGGAAAGTGTGTCCATGACCTTAGGCTTTTACCCGAACCATCCCTGCTAAGTGCATCTCTGCCACAACAGGCTGGTAGAGATGAGATCTTACCTCCAGATAGACCAATTAGTTTTTTATTCCTCATCATTAGGCACATAAGTGCCTTAATTGATGTCTATCACAGACAGATGACTTTCGGATTAATATGCCACTATCCCATGACTGCTAGAAGTAAATTGAGCTATTTTTTCCCACAAAAGAGCTACTGGAGTGTCATTGTTTTACAATGGCCAAATCAGGCTCACATCCAATCTTTGTTACATGCGTCAGTTAGATTTAGACTTTAAGGTTACTGATTCATTAAAGTCAACCTGAAAACAGTGCAAAAAGGAAATGCTTTTTTTTCTTCACAGACGATTCATCCTCAAGTTCACTAAATGCACTTTATATGGTTACGGGTCCATATATTGTGTGCTGTTACGCTCGGTTTGCCATCAGTCTCTGTCTGTGTCTCATGCCCTCCATTCCATTGCCTATTCATCTGTCTACCTGTCCCACCAGCACTGACCCTCCCTTTAACAATTTCACTCTACTTTCTCAACCCAGAGACAGCACTGGTGCTTAATGGCCCTAACAAACCATCTATTACTCTACAGGAGAATAACCTCTAAACCTCAGTAACTTACGATCTGCAGGTGGGCCTAGGAGCTACTCTGGGAGCTACTCACAGGCAAGGAAAACAGCTCAATAAAGACCTGTCTCAGTACAACCTCATATTTCTCACAGGATATGCTGTTTGTTGAATATGAGAGACCATCTGATTTAATAACATTAGTTTATAATATGAGGAGGCTTTATGGCTCAGTTTATAGCACAGATGATAACTCTAGTCCAACACAGAAAAAATAAATTCTTTTCTTAAATATTCACTTTTATTTACAGATGATATAAGTTAAAACTAAATACAAATGTCACTCAGAAATATATCCCACAAAAAAATCCCTACAAAGATACGAATATCTGAACATTTTTAACCTTGGCTTTTTAACTTTGGCTAATAAAAGAGCCAAAAAGTTTCCTTTTCATTACTGAGTTTAAGGTTAGGTTTAAGTTAATGCATAGCATTAATTAGCTGCATTAATAATAGCAATGTGTGTGTTTTTCACATGTTAAGCTTAAGGGCTTATACAGCTTACTTGCTTTCCTGCAACCTCAGACCAGGCTTTGTCACCAATGTACACTTTCTGGAGATATCACGTCTAAATGTAACTACAGTATTAAACACACCTTTCTCTATAAAGTAGACAAGTATCTATGTGTACAAACATACAGTAATATGCACTTCAAAATATAAGAATCTGTAGCAGATACATAATACACTAATGTATCCCATTATGCACCATTTTTCAGATGGAGGGTTTTCTTTGTTGAATCCCAACAGAATCCACATGAGCTCCACATAATGCCACAGACATTTTATTCCCCATCCCTTTATAAAAGAATGAAGGGTAACCCTGCTGAGAGTCATTAGGACAGCATTTACAGTGGCCTTTTTTTACCCACACACATAGTGAACCATAGCCATGGTGCTTTGAAGACACCATCGAGTGCTGGTTGTAAAAAGAGGCTTCCAGCCACTTAGGACAACGGCTCTCAGAAATGGCACACCAAAGGGCCATCAAGGCTGGCGTGTATAGTCTGGAAGCCCTGACAAAATTGCAGATAATGTTTTTAAAGAGGATACAGGCTTTGAAATATCCCTTTTGGGGGGGGGGGGGGGGGTTGGAAAAAAAAAATCCCTGACAGCCCAGGGCGGGAGAATAAAAATGGCCGTTTGGCCTGCATTTGCAGAGCATGAAACATGAATTAGCACGCTGCAGACTGTAGCAGGGTGGGGCAAATCGCAGCCTTCTCCCAGCCTTTCCATTCTGACATTGCCATTCTGTCTTCAAATTCAATCTTTCACTGATTTGAAAAGCACCGCTGTATAACCCGTTATTTATTCATTGCTTTTCTCTCTCTACATGCCATTAAATCTAATAATTTGCCTTTTTCGGTATGGCTAGCTAGTGGCACAACTGTGCACATTCGCCCCAAGCTCACATTTCCACAGCTCAGGTTGCAACTGACAACAAACACAAATTAAAAGCTGCCCCGTGGCAGTGAGATGTTTATCAACAGATGAGATGGTGATTAAACTTAAAACAGTACATTTGATCAAATCTTTGATGCCTACATTGGTGAAGCCTTTTAGGGGAAATATGCAGTACTCAGACATGTGCTTATAGCTTTATCTAAATTAAGTGGTGTCAACAACCACAGTTTATTTTATTTAGACACTCATATTCTTTTATTTATAATCTCAAATGTATTTGCAAATCCCATATAAAAAATAAGTTAAAATTAAATAAAATAGCACAGTCGTATTTTTAAAAGTTTTTATTTAACATTATAAATTTATAGAAATCTTATTTAAGTGTTAATATAATTTGCCTAGTTTAATTTTTTCTTGCATGAAATACAGAGATCCGTATATAAAAAAAATAAAAATAAAAAATACAAGCCTTAGCATAACACTGCCAGGAAGGAAGCAAGAGCAGCTCTGTTTCAGTAACTTTGGGAAATGATTAAATGATAAAACAGCTTGCAAAACCACAGAGTAAGCCCTTCAAATAAACCAAAATGGACTGATGTTTAAATCTTTGACATAAGAAGCATTCTGAACTTCTGTCTGGTAATGTAGCCAGAAAGCATAAGGCAATTTTGTTTTAAAAAATGGATTTAGGTTTTAACATCTGATATAAAATCATCCACTGCCAAAGGTTTTGAAATATTCATAATTGTTAGCTGCCCACTCTTTTTTCCTAGTTCTCTAAAACTTGCTTGTGTATCTAAACCCTAGAGGTCAGGACCACTGGCGCAACCAGATAAAAAGGCTAATTTAGAACCCACATTAGCAGTCATGTGCCATGGCATGGCACAAAAGCCCCGCTTTCAATGCAGCCCTGATAAAAATAGTGACCAAATTTCCCCTTGACCTTGACCGCAAACTTAATTATTACTGCTGTAGCCAGTAGGCATGTTCATCACAGCATGCATGTGTGAGAACTGTGCCTTGATGAACTCCATACACTTTTCAAAGGCACATAGTTTCAGGCTGACACATTATAACGAAAATGGCCTGCATGCACATGCATTCTGTAATGTGGTGTCATCTCAATTTGAGGCTACACTTTGACTGGTTCTCTATGTAAGTCCCCTACAGGGAAGGACACTCGAAATAGTCATAGTGTATGATGCATTGCCATGGTACACACGCAGCCTAGCTGAGAGGACACAAGTGGATGATGTTCTGTTTATGCTGCACAGATCTTCAGCTATAAATTCAAGGAGGACATACTAACAGACAGACCGCAGACCCATAATGCGTTATTAACGTTATGTTATTAACCTGAAGTGGCACACACTTGCATGCTGTGTTCAACTACGCAAGTGTGTGACATTCGGATAATGTAAGTCATTTCGTAAGCGTTGCCGGGCAAAACACTACAGTGAACCAGTGAATGGAAAGACAGAAAGATGGCATAACCTTGCCAAGAGTGTAAAGATATAATGTCTAGTCTGTTGTCCTTGTGTACTAATGTGTGCCCTGCAAATTACATTTCCTTTTTGTTTTCCTTCATTAGTCGTCAGCATGGAGTGAGTCACAGAGTGGATCAGCCACCACCAGCTGAGTGGTCACATTCAACCTGTGTCCTTATCTGTGTCTTCTATTTGCCCATCACTATGTTCAAAATCACACACCTAGGTTTCCTATAGTGGTTTTAGCTCATTCTGCAGATCTCTCTCTCTCTCTCTCTCTCTCTCTCTCTCTCTCTATCTCTCTCTCTCTCTCTCTCTCTCTCTCTCTACCTCTCCTGTGCGTGAGATTACCTTGAAATCCTTTGTGCTATCTTATGCCACACAGTGGACAGTAGATTAACTTATTTTGCCAAGTGTTAAGACCTGCATGTTAGATTAACATTTCAGAATCATTTGAAATACTTGTTAGGACATTCATAAATGATAAATGAATGTAAAATTATGTCTCAGTTTTACGCACACACATTGCCTACAGAATATTAATCACCTGCTTCCCCTTATCCTGTGATTACTCTCAGCACAGTCTGAGTCTTTCGCTACAAATTCTTCCTCAAACTGGTTAGCTGAGTTTGACAATTCAAGTTCCAAGCAAGTTGTAACCCTGTATGTACTGTAGTGCACGTAAATGTTAGGTGCAAAGCTGTCTTAGTAGTCTCAGGTGTACTTGCAGTTCCTATAGTCACAAAAACATATATATATA
>JAOVVF010000044.1:18013666-18048794 GCA_028565595.1 Duopalatinus emarginatus
GTGTTATAATATTTTTTATATAAGTGTACATACTTGTAAGTCTATTTTACACAGTAACTCTAGATGAAAATAGAGAGTAAAAAGTGTGTTAAGTAGATAAAAATAAATCCTAACTTAAACAGTGTGTGTGTGTGTGTGTGTGTGTGTGTGTGTGTGTGTGTGTGTGTGTGTGTGTTAACCTCCAGTGTTTGTTCCAAAACCTCTACACACACAACTCTGTGTTCTGAGTCGGCAAGTAAAAAAAAATCGTGGCTACTTTTCTCCAACAATTTAAAATGTAAATGTTCTTAAAAAGTCTGTTCAGATTCTCCAAACTTTTCAGTAAATTTATCTGTTTAATTGAAATTGTTAATACACAAACATTGTGCATATTATATAAATATATTTCCCCCTGAAAACTAAGCTACATACTGATTTGAGCTATTTAAATTGACTTGTATTTACATTTTTATTTACAGTATTTGTCTGTCTAAAGCGACTTACAGAAATGTTCTTTAGGCTCTATATGACTTAAGGCAATATATCAGAATTGTGTTTCACAGGCAGTATAATCCCCACAGACTGCACTCATATCCGTTTTGTTCCACTTGTTTAACAGGTCAGTCGACGGAGCACGTTGAACATTCTCTCCATCTTAACACAGGAGGCAGTTAAGTGAATTGCCTAAATGAATAAAATGACCATTTAAACAATGGGTTTGGACAAAGCACGGCTTTTTTACCCCGCCTGAGAACACCAACTCTGCGCATGACTCGGTGTCCATTCCGCATTATAATGTTTTGGTGATCTTACCTATCCGTATGACATGCGGCATCCCGCAAGAGCACTGAATCCAAACAAGGCACACCATGACCACTGTCCAGTATTCCAACACGGCGCACCGGGGCCACCGCCACGGGTTTCTCATGCTTCTCAGCGCGTGCGATCCACTCTTTAGGGAATCCACAGACGTCTCGAACTCGTTCATTAATACTGCACTGGTGGCTGTCATGAGAGGACTTCTCCTGCTCGCGACCAACTGGCTCTCATTGTACTGGACGGGACCTTTCTTTCTTCCACCTTGTGCTTAACGCGCAAGTCCTGACACAAGTCGTTGTCGGATTAAGTCAGATCAGATCAGACCAGACCAGCGCTCTCCACGCGCCCGTTAGGCGTTAGTTAGTTAGTTAGTTAGGCTGCGCGCGCGACTCTCCGGATCTGTTCCTCCTCCTCCTCCTGCTGAGCGCCTCCGACCGCGCCGCAACAACTGGGTTGGAATAGCGCTCCAACGTGGAAGAGGACTGCGCCTACACTACACACAGCTCTCTCGCCGCTGTCAGCAAATTGGCAGAACCCGTTTCTCCTCGTGTGCGCATCAGGGTCCGTGTGTGTGTGTGTGTGTGTGTGTGTGCACGGCTGAACTGGTGGACGGTGTTTACACTGACTTGAGAGTCGCTCCAGTAACTCACGAGGCGCTGGAATAACCTCAGTTAGAGATTTAAACACAACTGAATTCTCTTTACACGCTATTACATTTTGGATTTGTAAATGATTCAAGTACTTTTTTATTCCTTCCGGTCAAACACAACTTTTTAACCGAGAACGCTGCAAATCTCTCTCTCTCTCTCTCTCTCTCTTCCTCTCTCCCTCTCTCTCTCTTCCTCTCTCACTCACTCACACGCGCGCGCCCGCTTTGCTGCGTCATTACGCACAGAGAGTAAAGTGCCAAACAAAGCGCACTGGTGTAATAAACACATGGTTAAAATATTTGAGTGGACAGGTAGTCCATCTGGTAAAACTGCTCAAAGATATAACGGAGCAAAAATCACATTATCCAATTACAGCTATTTATAAAATCACAGAGGTAGTCGGTTTGTGCTCACTGCTGCATGCTGCACACACACACACACACACACACACACACACACACACTTTTTTTAAAGATAGCAATACTCGTGTGATTATATCTTTACTGCTCAGCTATTAAAGAGTGTTTAAGTGTATTTTTATTAGAATCATGATAATAGACAATAGGTACACATTATTATTATTATTATTATTATTATTATTATTATTATTATTATTATTATTATTATTAATAGTAGTAGTAGTAGTAGTAGAGGAAGAAGCAGTATTAATTGGCTAATAGTAGTTTTATTTACTGGCATTATTAAATGACATTTTAATGCACTGTTTTTAGGAACACTTACTCCTATTATATGCCACTTTACAGTTTAACAGCATTTGACGAATCACATTCACAATCACAGCCACATCAGCTTGAGCAGCCAATCAAATTGATGTTTTTTTGTTTGTTAGTTTTTTGCTTCTCTTTTAAAATATTTTTTAATTTAGCAGTATTTATGAACAAATAAAGGCATATATACATAGGCCACATACATACTACATCTACATACATTCACTGATCAGCCATAAAGCTATTACTTCCACCTGCCAAAACAGCTATAACCTGTCATGGCATAGACTCCACAAAATCTCTAAAGGTGTGCTGTGGTATCTGGCACCAAGACATTAGAAACAGATCCTTGTGTGGATATTCCATGGGATCAAACCAGATAGGCTAGACTTTACCCCCGACACCTCCCAAGCAGTGAGACTTGGAAACCCATGACCCTATCATTGGTTCACTGGTTGTCCTTCCTTGGCCCACTTTCAGTAAGTACTTACAGCTATATTCCGGGAACAGCCCTCAAGACCTGCTGTTTTGGAAATGCTCTGACCCAGCCGACTGGCCATTACAATTTTGCCATTGTCAGTGTCACTCAGTTCCTTACACTTGCCCATTTTTCTCTGTGTCCAACACATCAACTATTCACTTGCTGCCTAATAGTAACATGTGCCATTGTAACAAGATGTATTACTTATCAGTAGTTATGTGATTTGGATTTGTTTCATGTGCTGTTAGGAGTTGGTGCCTACTTTAACATTAACTTGGTTGAATGCATTGAAAGATATTTTCAATAGCTGCCAACATTTCTTTTATTTGTAGGCTGTTACTTGAGCAAAAAATAGGGTTTGGGACAGGTTCGGGTATAAGAAAAGCTGTTAATATTTTCACCTGAAATTGCCTATAATAGTAAAAAAAAAGGGGGGGGGGTTGAATTGAAATTTTCCTTAATTGCTTTCTTCTAAACCAGAAACACTGTCCATCACTGCTTTGTAACAGTAGACCTCTAATAGTAGTAACAGTAGACGCAGACCTGGCACCCCACTCAGGATGCGTTCCTGCCTCACCTCCAGTTTTTCCATAGTAGTCTCAGGATCCATTGCAACCTTGACCAAGATAAAGCAGTAAATGAATTATTATGATGATGATGATGCTTATTATTATTATTAGTTGCAGTAGTAGTATTATTAGTATTATTATTATTACAGAGGGATAACCAAATGACTACAAATCAAAATAAAGAAACAGGTCAAAGTATTGACATGAAAGCACTCACTCTGTTGTGAATGACAGATCTGTACACAAGCAAAGCACTCACAGTTTTTAACTGATATAATCAGTCTGTGTCACACCAAGTAGATTGGGTCCATAGAACTGCTTAGTGCCCATTTATCTACCCATTTCTCACCCTTTATTGAAGCCATCAAAAACTCACAGTGAGTGACACATAAGCATGATCACCTAGAGAGAGCATACCACCACTCAGCTCTTCAGCTTCCCATCGCCTCTGTGGTGTGTAGCTAGCAGAACCATCCATACAATGAAACAGAATGATAAGTGTATTTATTTTTATCCATGACACATGCACTTTATTACTGTCGTGAAGCATTTGGAATAGTATTTGTACCACCATTTGTAGTTCTCAGCCTCCATGTGGCCATCTGCTTGTGAGAGACAAGATTGATGATCATAACAACAGTGAGATTCCTGTAACGCAATAATCAGCAATAGTACAGACATGCTTTGATGCTGAATTAGCATTGCAAATTCAGCTATTCACTTGGTACAGTGTGGTCCATGCTATGTTGCTATGTAAGGATTACAGAATTGTGCCACTGTCACAGAAATTGGACACAATTCAATCTGTGCATTTTAACAGAATTTTTTAACCTGGTGATAAACAAAATGTTTTGTGTCATGTGGTCAGAGCACAAGAGTAGACTAGCACCGCATATTCATGTCTGCAGATCTGGATTTACAACCCTTTGGCACAATATAAGGGCTATCAGTGTGAGTTATGTGCCCTGAGCTCACACATTATCAAGATTCATTGATTGCTGCTTTCAGAAATACAAAATGTACACTGCTTTGGCAAACAAGACATCGTGGCACAGCATACGGTCCTCTGAGGACAGGCCTTCAGCCTCGCTCTCCATTAGCCGGAGCACTGAGTGGAACTGATCAATGACTCTGATCAGCAACCATGACAGGTGTGTGTGCTGACACAAGATGGGAAGGATGGTGCGAGAGACATGCCATCATCATCACTCAGCTTGCCTCCAGCAACAACACTTTTCTTTGTTACTCTACCAGAGCAGATAATGCTAAACATATGCAATGTCACTTTGCTTTGTGATTACCACATGAGTAATAGAAGGAGGGGCATATATAACACCTTTAATGCTTTGACAAACCTGTGGAGATCATGCTATCAGAAGTCGATTTTAATAAACACTTCTTTGTCAGCACACTCTAATACACTTGCTTGTTCCCTTAAGGATTATTGATGGAGGACATAGGTAAAACTCTTTGTTCAACCTCCGTGAACCCTCTCAGCTCTTAAAGCTCTCATTATTCACATGTGAAAAAAAAGAAACCTTTGTCTTGTTATGATGTTGTTGTGGAAAGAAGTGTACAAGAGTTTTGGGGGAAAAAGGCATAGTGTCACAACTGCAGTTCTGTATATGATAGTAGCTGTAACATTGTAAAGTCAAGAGTTACTGCATGTGTCTCTACTTGTTGCCTTCTGCGATGATTACCGGCACATTTACAAGCTTGCCGATCAATGTCTTGTCTGACACGTCCGTCAAAGCTAATGGTTGTAAGCACACAAAGGCTCCATTGTAAACCCTGAAATACAGATGAGTGTTGCTCTTAGTTCACTTTATTTATTTATTTTCTATTCTCAAGCTGAACAGAGAGAGGCAATCAATGCTTGCTAGGTATCTTTAAGTTTCCACATGAAGTCCTGCACAGTTATTGGCCAAGAGGAGCTACAGTGTTAAAGTTGTTAGATTGTTCATAATTGTTTGGAGAAATTGCAGGCTGTATCGAGCTAGGGGAAGAAATAATCATGTGAAACATTTTTCCCCATTGATTTTCATTTGTTCCTTTTAGAAGAATAAAAAGGCTTATGTAGCCAACTGGAGATAACGTCAGGATTGAACATCTCTGTGCAAGTAACGGGCCAAAAGGAACCAGCCTTTTATTTTAATGTGCACATGAATAGAGTGTCATTTTCAGCCTCCCTTTTGAAAAAGATAATGGCTTTTACATTATGTTGTACAAAGGGATTTGTGATTTATCCATTTTCTTAAAACTTCTGTCCACTTCAGAGAAAAGTAATTTAAACTCAAACACACTAACAAAGTCTTACGTTCAATGTTCTGCATTAATCCTGAATTGAAAAGCAAGAACTCTACTGATAATTGAACCCAAGACTAGGCTCAACCTGCAAATTAACCTGGTCTAAAATGTATAGGGAGTTCAGTAAAAAAAGTTTATGGTCATTGGGAACATTTTATTTAGACCTAGGTTTTTATTAGATCATAAATCCATACACACTCCATAAAATGTGTTTGTATCATACATTCCCAAGTGGCACCCCTAGTAAAACCTTTTCCAATGGCATTCATGTTAAACAACCCATACTGCAAGAATTGAAACTGTGACACTCAACAAATGGGCATGTTTGGTGCTAATTAGAAATGTGGCAGGACTGCTAGAAATGAGATCTGTTAAGCTATCTGTACTAGACTGGTGGCCTCAGGAATAAAAAAAATTGCATTAGGGTTTAGTGTGGAAAATGAATTGCTGATATTTAGAGGCTCCTGTGTTGTCATTCTTTCTTATGCTTATATGCGTATTCGGGTGTACTGTAAGCAAATCAAGTGTCTATGGTTTTATGCTGAACCGTTACTATAGAAGCGCTTTGAGAACAAAGTGTTTTCACAGTTTCCGAGGACCAGGAGAAAGAAGCTCCTAGCGAGAGCTCGTCTAGAGTTTTAGCTACTGTCAGCTGACTGCCTGATTAAGCAGCAGTGTCCATACATCTCCAGTGCTGAGGTGTAATTGTGTTCATTCTGCAGCAATATAAACAGTACTGCAAAACAAACTAGTAAAAAAAAAATAGTCACACATATCATGCAGAACAAACTAGTCATATCTCTTGAGCTGGTAGATGCAGTTAAGACATCAACTATAGCTTGCTAGCTGTAATATAGTATAAAAACAAAACTAGCCAGGTGGATGACTAGCCAACTAGCTCCAGTCACTCACTGTTTCCCACTATAACCTAACCTCATATACCAAAATATTGAAAAACTCTGCAAACTTCTGTTAGTGACTACAAACTATCGGCAATTCTGTAGTTAAATTACCTGACAATAATACCAATTCTACAAAAAGGATAACTCTTCATCTATCTATTATCTATCATTTAATAGCTTTCTATTACACCATACTTGTTCAGCAAGATAAAAGCTAACACTCCATTAGACCCAAAACCTGCTTTCTTTTATGTTGTAATATGAAATTACTCTTTCAAATTTTCACTCCCATGTGTTTATATTCTCCCTTTCTCTTGCTCCTTCCTGTCACCATCGACAATCTTTCACTCCTAAAGCTGTGGCCTGATGACATTTAATGTGTATCCGACTTGGCATATGTATGCATGCCTACACATTTCCACCAGTTCCACCTGACATCCCTAAAAGAGAGCAGTTTGTTAATTACTATTACAGGACATTCACAGTCTCATAGCAGCTTAGGAATATTTTTTTTATATAATATATATATATATATATGTGTGTGTGTGTGTGTGTGTGTGTGTGTGTGTGTGTGTGTGCTGTAGCTTTAAGATTTGACTTAATGAATCTAAATGTCATTACAGATTTTCTGGCAGCACTGTCCAAGACGACTGAGAGGTAGTACATTTGAATCCACCCCAGTCCCAATGTGCACATTGATGTGCCCTACTACAGAAAATAAAACCTTTTCTGGCATCCTCTACCTATAACTAAATGTGTGTCTGTGCACTATACAGAGCACCACTGTGGTTTTCTGGCAGCTCTCTCATGCTGTCCTAATGTCCTTGCAGCGTTAGCAGACAGACACATGATTAAGTGTCTATTTACTCACCTCTGCTTTACTAGAGCAATATTGCCACTTTGCTCAGTGCTGACAGATTAGATGCCGGCTCTGGCCTCGTGGCTGAGGACTCAAGGCAACTGGCTGTCTACAGGCTAGCATATGAGGGATTGTCCCAATTTTAGCGTTGATCACAGTGTTAACCTTAGCACTGACCATTTCCAGCCAATTGAGTGTGCTCAGTTATATGACCAGTTTCAGATATTTGATAGTGTGTGACTCTAAAAATGGGACAGAATGGGGAGATTCCAGCTAGCTCAGCATCCTCACAATCTGATACTGGGAAACTCAAAGGAGATCGCCTTCTACGTGGGTAAAAGTAATATATATATGTATATATATATATATATATATATATATATATTAATTGATTTTCTGTAAAAAAACACTATATCGGTTTCGTGCCAGTCTAATACAAGATTTTCAGAATGGCATTGCTGTATGATTTCTTCATCAAACTTTAGCTTTACGAATTCTTTCCAATTCATTCAGTGCTAATGGTTGGTAGTCTACTTGTTAATTCATTTTCAGTAAACACTCGATCCTGTTCAGGGTTGTGATGGACTTGTAGTCTCTGTATTACTGGGATATAATGTGGAAAAATTCACCTAGTCAGAGTAAACAATAGAGACTGTAAGAAACCCATCGAAACATGGGAAGAACAGGCAAAATTTCACACAAACAATAACCCAAGCTGAGGATCGAGGAGGGGTTCCTCAAGCCGTGAGAAAACAGTGCTATCTGCTACACTATCATTCCACTCAAGCTTACTCTTTTTGCACAATTATTATGTGAAGTAGTTTATTGCATATGAAAATACACTTTAGTATTTTTGCTATAAGCTTCCATGGCTTTACACACCAGCTTATATAAAGCTTATATTATTCAGCATTTTAATGTAACTATAGGTGAATGGTATATATATATAATCATATGTAAAAATCATGGCCAGGTGCTAAACCCTGCTGGAAAAGGAAATCAGCATCTCCATAAAGCTTGCATGTAGATAGACGATTAAGGTGCTCAACAGTCTCCTGAAAGACAATTGCATTGACTGTGGACTTAATGAAACACAGTTGACCAACACCAGACAGTTAAACTGAGCATATTGGAGAATCTGCTACAGTTGTTTGTTTATTTGTTTGTTTTAAAAAGTCATCTCCTTTTAATAGGTTGCTTGCTTTACTGACATACAAAGTTTTTCCTATAACATTTTACTTTTGGTTAAGTTTGTTAAAGAACTATAAAAACAATTATATTTTTTCTGCTGGTCCAAAAGAAACAAAAATAAAAAAGCTGTAACCTGTTTCTGCAGATTGTTGTTGACTTGTATTGTTGTGTTATTATGGTAGATTTTACAGCAGTAATAATTGCTATAAATAATTGAGGCAATTGTTTTTTTGCAGTATTATTCAACATTTTAGAAAGAAAATCAAACATTTGTTTTTGTTTATTCTCGGTTTGCCTGTCATTAGGCTGTCGCAACTTCGCACAGGCTCATTCTGTATTAATTAAATGGATATACTGTAAAGGGAGCATGCCTGGTCCTCTGCCAGCATTCTGAAGTAAGACTCAATTAACCTGAACGACCCTGCCCAGTACAAACAACAGAAATTAATAATGTGTTATATCTATTCCCAAGACATTTAGTGCATCACGATTTCTTGTAACTTGTTTAAAACACATTTTACTTTACCTTAACATATTGTGCCAATCAATGAGAATAGATTTATGCTAGGTCAATTAATCTATTGATTAAATAAGATTTGTTAGAGCATGGAAAGCTTGTGGGGAAAAATCACATTTAAAAGCTTTAGAGCGCTGAGAGTTGGTGTCCCAGACAAAAAAAAAAAAAAAATACAGCATGCCTTGCACTAAATTATACCGTCAGTGCGGATTTTGCAATCAAAGTGGATCTTAAATTAAATTTGTATTAGAAAACATTTCAGTATAGAAAAACTAAAGAAAACACTGCACCATTGCTCAACCACTGCATAAAAGATAAATATATAAAACTTTCAAATGACTATTTTTTTAAAATTCTGTCAAGGACAGGTGACCAGTTAAAGGACATGAAGTGAAGACCTCTTAGCCAGGAAACGAAGACTTATGTCACTCACAGCTGATGTAAGTGAAACACTCAGTAAATAAGTGGACATTTGGGGCTGACAGTAGACAGCCCACAATGTGATTACAACACAGTGTCATATATTTCCATAATTTTCTTATGCTAAGAACGTTTTTTCCAGATACTAGCTACATAATATCAAACTCTGTCATGTGTGTTGAGATCTCTGGAAAAATAGGTTCAGTCAAACAAATAAATAAATAGTTTAATTACACAGTAACAACATTAGCACCAACCAATTAATCATGTATGCAAACATTAAAAAATAAACAGAGATACACATACATTTATGTATTTGCAAGTAATTTAAAGTTGCAGAGACAAGCAAAGACAAGCAAAGAATCATATACATTAATAGAAATCTAGCAAGTAAAGCTTGTTATTGCACAAAAGCCAGAGTCTACAATGTTTTTTTTAATTACATCTTTGCTTCAATATGCTAGCTAACTAGTATAATGTATGACTAATCAGCTAAGCCTGTGGTTAAGGAAATAATAAAATAATGTGTAGGTTACTGTCCATAAGAATACAACCATTAATCACCAAACAAATATTAGGTCAAATGAATAATTCACCAAAAAGACTTCAGCTAAAGATGAGTATCTGATTAATGCAATGTAGTTACAAAATATATGCAGCATACACATAGAAGAATTGTCATATGTCAGCAAGATCCTGAAAAATATACTATTAAATATATGTGTCTAAGGTTCTACATTTCATACTCTGAAACACAAAAACCTAATTTACTACCTAATTTGCTAAAACAGAGGAGAAATGATACTTGTTATCTCTAATAGAGATAATTATTACACAAGCTGAGAAATCATATAGCAACAAGAAGGGCATTGCTAGTTGCTTGGGCCTGTTTACTCATTTACCTCCAACATTTCTGCTAAATTAAAACTTCACAGCTTTTCAGCAATCCTTGAAGAATTTTAAGCTCATACCAAACAAAAATGAACATTTTTTTTTCTGTTTTTCCTGTCTCTGAATCTGGATGTTGAAGCTGTGGGCAAAATTATTCAGCTGTCTCTTGCAACTCCTTAGGAGGCACCGAATCTACAGCTACCCTCAGAAAAAGAGGAATCAAATCAAGCTGGAGTCTTCCCACAGGAGCTCAGTCTAAGCCTTTGTTTCCCCCACTAAAGACGGCTGCCATTGCTCTTCCTGTCAGAGAAGACAGAAGCTCACTCTGAAGTTTTGGGAGTTTAGCGTTAGTTGAAATCCCCTGAGGAGTGTCTTCATGAAATCTGCATAACCCTCTGTAGCGCTAATTAACATGTGGCTCAGGGTGGCATTCAGAGCACTGCACAACCTGGATTCATGGGGTCATCTTTATGTGTTTATGCAGATGCTTCATTTCCTTAAAATAAAACTGTGGAAAAATATAGATTACATTAAATGTCATTACAGCTTCATTATTTTCCCCAAACATTTTTTTTTCAGGACTGAATACAAGCGGTTTGCAGTACATTTCAGGACTGAATACAAGTGGTTATGCTATGCAGAATTTGCATAGACTCAGAAATGTAATAAATGGGTGATAAATTTTGTACATTTATCTTTGTTTTATTATTATTATTATTTGCTATTTTTAATTGGGAACAGATAATTAGAATAAGTCATTTTGTCTCCATTATCCATGCTACATTTGGTGGAAAGTGCTTTTTATATACCATTCTGTTGAGATTACAGATAAGATAGCTTTTCTGTTGCAAGTTTCATGATCAGAGTTATGGTGGGTTGCCATGACTACAGAGCAGGCAGTTATTTACGAGTTTGGCAGATAGCTAAGATAAATTCATGAGCCTTGTGAGGTTCGGCACTTTTTCAGATATTCATTGCACTGCTGCCTTCTGGGTTTTTGTCGACAGAGCAACTTGCTCCTAAGTGGACTGGTTATATTTTTGTTTAGTGGTGAAAATTTTTATTCCAGTTTTCACAGGCAGTAATCTCTCTGAGGATCTATATATGTATATAGGATCTATAACCTGAAGTTATAGTTGTGGTGTGAGGATGTGAGCTGTGCTAAAAATTTATCACTGAGATAATTAGAGTAAGATAATTAATAAGTTAAAACATACAGCTGCCAATAAATGGATATATGAATGACCGGGGAGTGAGAATGTTGTCAGGGTTGTGGAGGGAAAAGCATCATAAATGTCAAACAAAATGCATCATAACAGAAAACGTGCTGAGGTCTCATGCATTCATGACAGTCAAAAGTCTGCAGAAAATGAATCACAGATATATACAGAAAAGTCTCAAAATGCCTAACTATCATGGAATTAATGTGAAAAAAAAATATATTGATGAGAGGTTGGATGACCATAATCTTCAAGTCATCTAGCGCAGTCCAATGATACATAAAAACATATTTCCTAATCAGTATACAGCAGGACATGTGTCATGATGCTCTATAGCTGCCAGACTATCTTATTCACATTTAAGAAGCATAGTGAAAGCTTTCCAGAAAATAAAGCCACAAGATATCCAAACTTTAATCTCACATGTCTGCCAGTCCTCCCTCATGTCATGAAACACCCATTAATTATTGATTGAACTACTTGTACAAGGAAACTTGAGGAAATGTGTATGGTTCTGCCTGTTTCCTGTCTCATTAAACATTAATGAAAATGTCTTAGTGCCAAGAATTCAGTTCATGCCTAGAAAGTTGAGTAAACATATGCCTGTACTGGAAAGGTACAAAACAAAGTTAGGTCTGGTTAAAATTGACTTTGCATACTGTAATGGAACGCAACTGTGGATTAAGATAAGATGCTTACTAAGCACCTTTATGCTCAAGATGGGTTTTTGCTTTTTGTGTCTGAACCTTTGCCACCTCTCTGCACCATGCCAATCCTCCTAGACTCTTTTGAGCAGCTACATCGGCAGCCAGCATCTGTCTCTCTTCTGGATCGAGCATCCATCCACCTTGCTCATACGGCTGCCCAGTGCTGCAGCCCACGCTCCTGCAGTGGATTAAGGGGAGCCCAGGCAATCCTTTCACAGTACACCCCAGATAAAGAAGGCAACATTTCAGCCAATGAAAATGGCTTTACAGATTTACACTGTATTTGACTTATCACCAAGGTGGAAAAAAAACACTTGTGTATGGTACACTGGAGATAACGAATAGCACAAGTGCTGCCATCTTGTTGTGGTGTTATGATTTCATCATGAAGAGTTAGGATTTGAAAGCAAATCAAGAAAAGACTGTGACGCATGAGCTGGCAAGTGCCAGGAGGAAACATTAATATTAACTGGCATTTTGCAAGCAATATGAGAAGATTCAGAGCTATGGCACACAAGAGCTGTTCCTCATGTTCATTCGTGCAGAAAAATACATTTAAACATTGAATGCTGATAATATTCAAAACTGAAACCTTTATGTAGAAAAAATGAAAGTGACATTGACAGCAGTGCCCTCACTATTCATTTATGAGTGAGTTATTAAACTAAAGCTTATGTTACCACATTAGTTTCTCTCAAAAATGCCTACTTCTCTGCAACCAGGATTCTGCTTCAGTGTCAGGCTGTTTTACATTTATATGCACATGGGACACACTCTGACAAGAATAAATTACACATATCTGCTAGACCTTTAGCTTGCAGTTGGGAGCTAGCAGCAGCGCTGAGAAGCAACCCTGTGTGATGTGATCCCAACATCTTCCAGATCAGTGCACACATACAAAGCCCACATCCAGGCCATCTTCAGCACATCTCCTCAGTCGCATCTCTCACTGCTGGAGAAAACCATGTGTGTGCCTGAAGTATACAAACCAACAAAATGGGTGCATTTAGAGGCATGGGACAATAGCCAAGCATTAGATGTGTTCTGTCAAAACCTATTCACTGGCATGAGGTTTTCATCTGAGATCTGATTTTTAGTAAAGTGCTGTATCACTGTGATTTAGTTTCTGCATTGTTTTGCAAGTAGGCAACCTCAAATTTGAGAAATTGCTGCCTAGTCTACTCAGTGTGTTTGTCAGCCTTGGATTCTTGGATTGTTGTGCACATTTCATATTCTCTTTGTATACCTTAGAGGCTGACATTCCTGTGTTACATACATATAACCTTTTCGTTATACAAAAGTCAGTTATGCATCCGTAGCCTTTCATATTATAGGTTTGTATAATAACGCTATGTATGATGGAGAATCAACATTTATTTGCCTAGCACATATAAAAGAATCTTTACAAGACTTTTGCATTGTTTTTAAGTTTT
Source organism: Duopalatinus emarginatus (assembly GCA_028565595.1). Taxonomy (NCBI): domain Eukaryota; kingdom Metazoa; phylum Chordata; class Actinopteri; order Siluriformes; family Pimelodidae; genus Duopalatinus; species Duopalatinus emarginatus. The sequence continues at coordinate 18,027,340 of JAOVVF010000044.1, forward strand.
CCAAATTCAGAGTTAATGATCCACAGAGAGGTTATAAATTCTTTGCTCATTAATGTTAGAAAAATGTCTCATGGCAGCTGCTGTAATTACTATCTTTATCAGTGTATATAAAGCGAATATCAAATCTGAGATTGGGTCTAATAGTCGTCCGGTAATGCATGTCCTCGACATTGACTTTGTCTGTGTGAATTCATGTCACAAAAATTTTATTCATTATTACTCTGAAAGAGCAAACAGCATCCCTGCACCTGACCCCAATTTCTGCTTTCACATGTTCAGTTTTCAGGCTTGTCTCAAACATTAGCCAATAAGGAGGTTTATGTAGAGGTTATGAACTGTAGTGCTCTCATTACTTCCAAATCGCGAGGCATCTGCCAACTGCACCAAGACTAATTTAGAAGCTGTTCGCTGTCAGAACACAGTGAAGCTCGCTTGAGCGTTTCATAAGTAACTGCCACCATAGACATAATGATAAAGCAGAGAAGAGTCATGTCCAATCAGCTTACTGAGTTTGATTCCAGCACCGCACACAGGCTTTGCTTTCGCTACACTATTAGGAGAGTGGGCTCTTTTACTGCTATGACCAATATGACACAGAAAGAAGCCTGATGTGATTTTATACGACACCAGTTCAGTGCATGTTTGCTATACTTCAGCAATGAGTCATAGCTTAGCATGATCAGTTTTCCCTAAACATGGTAAATAATATGGATAATTAGGTATCTCAGTTACACAGTATCTTTCTCATATTAATCATTTTGCTTAGGCTACTGGAGTCTCTGGGGGGCAGTGTTATGATCTTGGCTTGTTATAATTGGCCAGGTCTAGGCTCTTCAATATTATTTGGCAATAGTCAGCTTTAGTCAGTTATGTGGCAATAGTCAGCTTTCTCTGATGGCATGGAGACATTCTATGATGAAAATGATAAGATATGTTGAGCTCAGATTGTGAAAATGTGGTTCAGGGAGCATTAGGAATTATTTTCACACATGCTGCTATGGATGTTTTGCTGGTATGATTTGGGTCCACTTGTCTGCTTGGTCCCCTTAAAAAAGAATCACTGAAAATCAATACAGTGTTATTTCTGATCACCTTTATCCTATGATGAAACATTTCTATCCCGATTACAAAGATCTTGTCTAGGTTGATAAAATCAAGTATATCATATGCTATGGCCTTCTCAGATTTCAACCTAATTGAAAACCTATATGAGATTTTTATACTGACTGTTAGACCAACAGTCCATCAACATCATCAAAACAGCAGCTAAGGGATGGTGTTCATTTCTTCAGTGCAGTTTCAGAATTATCTGGAGAAGACTCCAGGAAGTAACTGCAGTAAACATCAGGAAAAATTGTAGATGTATTAAAAATTAACTGCTACACAGGACTGCTTCTATAAACTCTTCTACAAAGACAGAGTAAGAGGAAGTGAAGTAATAAAAGTTTCCAGAGAAACTGGATGTTTCAAGCAAAAGTCCTTCATCAGCTGTGGAAGCAGAGTGCTTCTAAGCATGTAGATGGTGAAAGCAGACGATATTTCAGATGTAATAGCTGCAGAATGTAGATAAACTATCTGCCTGGGAATGTAATCAGATACAGGTGTTTACATGGCTATTATTCTTCTATTTAATGGATTATTTAAAGGATCACCTCGTTCAATTGGAAAGAAAACGTAATCAGAATGACCCCAATCAATCAATCTATTGAGGTGTATACATGGACGTATTCTATTCCTAGATTATTAATAGATTATCAGGCTCCATGTGAATATACCTATTGTTCCCGTCCATTGATAGATGGATGTAACATTATAGGACAAGTACAATGCAACGAGACGCAATTAGCATCGATCAGAAGTGCAAATAGTAGCAATAGCAATGAGTCATAATTGAGTACAAATAATGGCATTGTGCAATTATAAACAGTGGTTCAGTATTTGATGTCCAGTGAGCAGTAAACAGTTAGTGTAGACAGTGCTGGATTAGTCCACAGTGTTTGTGATGTGTTGCTGTTGATGTCTCACCACAGTCTCCTCTTATTTTCTCTATGTACAGCTGATCTCTTGCAAGAGAGACATTTACGAAGTTCTGCATGATTCTTCTGGGCTTGTGATTTTAGTGTTTTTTCTTTTTTTTTATAAATCTGCATGCTGAGCATCTTAAAAGGTTGCCTGAAAAAGTGCATAGTGTCTATTAGACAATTTTATTCACTCCTACTATCTTTGATGTTTCTGTCCCAACAAAAACAGATCAGGTTTTTCATGAAAACACACACTGAGAAGCTATCAGATTCTTTTATCCATAGAGACTTACAAGTAAGAATTACATCTCATATGATTTAATTCATGTCAAATTGAACACAATTCTTCCATATTATCCATGTTTGTTCCAATTTATGCATATGTGTCATGAGATTAGAATTTAGAGGACACAAGTGTAGTAGCTGAGGGTCAAGAGTCCAACAATTGCTCTCCAGCAGTACTGGGATTTAAACTGATGATCTTCCAGTCACTAGCTCAGAGCTACTGCTCCCTTTGACAAATCTCAGCATATTTTCTATTGATTTGGGAGTCAAGCTTATTCCTCATTTATACTATTGGCCTGCAGACTTTGGCTTATTTTCACTGTGTTATTCACACTTTCCTTTTGCTCTTCTTCTATTCCTCTCTGCACCGTAAGTCTTCAAATAGTATAAATCTGTCAGCACTGGACAATCCTCAGCATCGCAGCATCTCAACTTTATTTGAGCTCATGTCAAGTTTCTCCTTCTCTTTTCGTAATTTTCTTACTCACTATTTTAAACTCGCAATGTCTGTCTTTTATTTTAAGCTTATGAACATGACAAGGCTTCCATTTCATTTTCCAAAATTTGCTCAGCTTCTTCATTTGTTTGTCACTGTGTTAAGTCTTTTTTCCCATTTTAATCACAGACTCTTGCTCATTGTGTTTTCCATCTTTGTGACATTCAGTGTCACCAGGTAGTAGAGGTAGTGTCATAACTTGGGCTTGCATGGCTGCTTCTGGAACGGACTCACTAATCTTTTTAGATGATGTAACTCGTAGCAGCAGAATGAAGTCAGAAGTCTACAAAAACATTCTGTCTGCCAGTTTACTAAGAAATCTTATCTAATTGGTATCTTTCTAATTTCATCATGTGGCAAAACATTCACCCAAGCACACTGCCACCACAACACAGAACTTCATTAAAGAAAAAAAAAGGCAAAGGTTTTAGACTGGCCAAGTCAATCACCAGACCTTAACACAACCTCTGCAGCAGGGAGAGACTGAGGAAAGCAAACAAGCAAATAAGTAAACAAACAAAACAAAATAAAATAAAATAAAATAAAATAAAATAAAATAAAATAAAATAAAATAAAATAAAATAAAATAAAATAAAATTAAATTAAATTAAATTAAATTAAAATAAACGGAAGCACGGTGGCCCTGCAGGTAGTGTTTATGCTACACAGCTTCAGGAATGTGGGGTTATGGGTTCGAGGCTCGTCTCTGTCTATGAGCAGATTGGTGTGTCCTCCCTGTGTCTTCATGGATTTTGGCTGGGTGTTCCAGTTTCACCTGCTAAAAGACACACGTAGTACGCATATTGGACATGCTAAATTGCCCTAGGTGTGAGTGTGTAAGTGAATTTGTGTGTGTGCTACCCTGCGATGGACTGACACCCTGTCCAGGCAAAAAACATCCATGTCCCTGACAGACAAAGCGGATAATATCATGACTGACTGAAAATGAAATAAAACATATGACGGAGACTGAAAAAAGCATCACAAAAGAAGAATGCAACATTTTGATGAGTCAGTGTATAGCAGAAAACAAAAGAACTGGCCTTGCGGTTAGAATACTTTTAGAGGGAATTATATGATCTGTTATTATGTTGTCATGTACTACATATTAATCCTGATTACAAATCAGCTAAATTGCAAACCTGACATAAATTGTACTGTTAGTACATTTGTAGCTAAATATCCTTGACACCAAGATAAGTGTGAACATGAGCAGAAGAACAAAACCTGAAGCACACAGCATTCTGTGCCCGAGTGAGTAATGTGCCATCTTTCATGGCGAATCATTGCAATGGCAGTAACAGGTTTCCAATCTGTTACAGCACTGGGCAACTCAACTGAATGCCTTGAGCCAAAATATGTTTATCATCTACTTTATAATTGAATAATGACATAATGGGTGCTTACGTGGCTCGGGCCATTTGTCTGCTAGTGCATGCGTAGGTTGTCAAAGTAAAAAGCTATCCCTCTGGTTTGTAATCCTTTTTTCCCCACATTTGTACTCACTGGATGTAGGTACAGTATCTATATTTCATCATTTGATGATCGACTTCATAATCTATAGTCTATAATCAATAATCTACAGCATATCCTGTCTAATGTTTACACTTCATCACATTTATTAGTAGAAAAGGTCCACAATAAGATCTGGGATTGAAACATACAGACCAGCTATTATTTGTAGGAGTGTATAATATTGTGTATTGTTAGAGACATATTTATTAGCTCTTCATCAGTGACCACAGGACTGCTGTTCACTGGATCTGGATCTTTTTGGTTGGCAGAGTGTTTTCAACACAGCAGTGGCACAGACGTGGTTATGAATTCCAGCAGTACTTCAAGATAATATACAAATATTTTGGAAAAAATAAACATAACTTAAAATATGCAGTTTTTGCCTTTCTTTCTTTCTTTCTTTCTTTCTTTCCTCACTCCTTTCATTATTATTTTATTGATGGATTTGATAGATTTTTACCTCCAACACTTTCTGCATTCTGTTATTGTTCCACTTTTGGCTGAGTCTTCCTACCTGGCCAGTCTTTTCACTATTACAAGTCTGTACATCATTAAAGGAACAGATTTGCACCTCTTATTTAATTCAACCTACCAAAGCATCTTTTCTGTAGACAGGAGGAATTGTTTGCAACCTACATAGCTACAGATCTGTGAACAAGCACATATTAGCCTAATGGGGCTTCCCCCTAATGATACTGAGCATACTAACATAATGTAGTACATGTCAAGGCAGTGACAGCTCATCCATAGGAGCAAGTAGAGGAAAACATCAGTAATGCTTTAATGCTGCACAGTAATGATTTAATGCTTAATGCCTGTTTTATTTAAGTCCTCATTTACAACCTTACATAATCCTTTGCTCATCTTTATAGATTTCGTTTATTATTGCACCCAGTGGACAAAATAGGGAACTGCAATCAGTGCTAATAGAGCCCCACTGGGGCAGGAATTATACTGCCTGTTCCCAGAGGAAGACCTAACAGACTGAATAGTTAATGGAATTGCCAGATTGGTCTGGGTTAAAAATGCTCTATGGACATGAATATATTGTTTTATAGCCAGTCTAATGAAGTGAAAGTGATTAACAGTGACAGACAGTGAGTCTATCATATACAGCATTGTGTGATTATTAAATTTATAATGTATGTATATTAGAGTATATATCCCAGTGGCCATATTTGTGGGCTTAGGTTTCAGTCTTTTGTGTAGCTTTTGAGATGTAGTTGGGATGGAATTTTTTTTAAAAACGTTTGTTCATAATTTTATTCAGTTGTGAATAAAATTCACCTGCTCTACTGAACATAGCTGAACAAAAATATGTCTATGTCTAAACCCACTCACTCAACATGAACTAGCAGATTATGCTATGCTAGATGCTAGATAACTGTATTCAGTTATTCTATAAAATCACTACACATCCAAGTCAATTTTGCTAGCCTCAGATAAAACTAAGCCTAAAAAGTATATCGTCATTAATATTACACTTCTCTACTCATTATACGTTATATAAAATGTGAGATAAAGAGGTAAGATGTCAGTTGCAATCTTACTTTTATTTTCTGCATGATAAAAATAAGAACACAGATGCAACACATTTTTTTTTACATCTTCCACCTAGGGATTGGTGCATTTTTGAAAAGAATGAACGAAGTTAGAGTGACTGACTATAGACTGCCAGTGACAGGTGAGAGAGAGTATGTGAGAAATAATAGAAAACAGGTACATCTCCCAGAGCTCTATAATTCAGAGATTACTGTTTGCTGTGGGCCTTTCTCACTCCACTGCAGTCCACCTGTGCTTCACTTCTAATCTCCCTGGCCCCAGCTGCCTGTCAATTGATTTTAAGATTCTCTAAATCAATTACTCGTCTGTCCAAGGTCTCACTGCCAGCAGATCTGCAGTGGTACGTATGCACTTAGAAATTCTCTCTCTCTCTCTCTCTCTCTCTCTCTCTCTCTCTCTCTCTCTCTCTCACACACACACACACACACACACACACACACACACACACACAGTGAAAAGTAAAGTAAATGAGGCAGTGTTAAAGTGTAACGTGAGGTGAGAGAGATCAGCATTCTGCAGTCTCTATAGTCTTCTATCAACTGAAAATGATGGACTCTGAATTTCATCAGTATTTTTTACCCTGCCCTGTGCTCTACTGCCCTCTTCTCTGCCCTTACACAGCTGACCTTGTCCAGTGTAGACATGTCAGGTCATTATCCTGGATGAGCCTGTTTTAGCAGTCTGGTCTTGTGTGATAGTGTCTCTTCTCATTACATACTGATTTACTGCATTGAAAGACAGCAGAAAGAGCATGAAAAAAGTAGCTACACAGAAGTACAGTCAATTTAAAAATGACAACAACAACAACAATGTTATTATTGCAGTTGCTGTTGTGTTTCAAATTTTGTTTACCTTAAATAAGTAATACGTATTACTATATAAAAATAATCAGAATTATAAAGTGTTTTATTCCTCTTAAATCACTGCAATTTGCCAACACTAACATTTAATTAATTACATGTATACCTTAATTTATTACATAATTATATGTCAATTAAAAAACATTAATTGATTTATAGTTATGTTACCTGTTGTCCAAAACATTCAGAAAATCAGTTACTATTTGTTATCATTACAATTGTGTTTTCCCTCTCATTTTTATCTGTTTTGAAGATGTCTCCTCAAAGAAAACGTATTACATTAACAGCTACACATACACATTCAAAATCTGTTTATGTGGAGCATTTACTAAACACATCCTTGTTTAAGTGTCACATGAAATAGATGCATGAAATGCTCACATGAATCTAGATGCACCCCTCAGCCATGTCTGTGCGACTCTGGCCTTGTTTTGACCCTGGCTCTGTTTCTGTTTAGTTTATGCCCGGTTTTGGTTTTGGTTTATATTTGTTTGTGTTTTGTGTGTTTCATTAAAAGTCATTGCCTGTGATTATGTCCTCCCTGATTCGTGACTTTAAATGTACACTCACCACCCCCCGACATTGTTGGCACTGTAAAAATGCTATTATATTAGAATGAGCACAGACATTTTTACAGTTTTGGAGACCGTTTAATATAGATTATACCACAGTTAGTTCGGACCCTGCAATCTGATTGGTCAAGAGACATTCCATGAGTGCAGTTATTACTTGATAATGGCACTGGGACTAAAGCTCTCCATATCACGCCACCATAAACATGTAACTCTAGCAACGACGCGAGAGCATTTTCAAGCCAAACAGCACAGCCATAAAACAAACCAGCAACATCTGCCAAAATAAATTATCATAAATCCTATTTTATGAATTGATGTATTTGTGTTTATTATCTGTATAATAATTATTGGGTAGTTAATGATGCTCCTCAACTGTTATAGTCTGATGTTTCAGCAGCAGTACGTTTAGATATATATAACGCTACATGTTTTAGCAGTGAGATGTCTGATAGAATAAAACTATTTTACCTCACAGAATGTTGATAAACAAATAGATTGTATTTTTTCTGTCCTTTTTATCCTAAAATCTATCAATAAACGCTGATAACGGAACTGTGGTATAATGGCAATAATACATTTGAGGTTCGTGCAATATTGGTACTGGTGTACTTATCTACAACCAATAAGTGTGTCTTTCACCAGGTGGGAGGAAACCTGAACACCTGGCAACAGCCCATGCAGACACAAGGAGGACACATCAGTCTGCTCACAGACTGTCACAGTCATGTGACACAAGGCTTGAACCCACAACCCCACATTCCTGGAGCTGTGTAGCAATATATCTCACAATATAGCACTCCCTCTCAAGTATTATTACTTAAATATTAAAAACACCATCTAACTAATTAAACAGTACACATGATATGAATCATTTGTTAACCAATACCCTGAGATAATCAGAACACACATCAGTATAATTCATAAAAAATTAGGTGTTTTTCCACCTGCTCTGGACACATTTATAAGGCAGGTCAAGGATGAATGAAGCCACTGGAGAGACAGACACTCTGCAGGGATCTGGTGACCTTTTCGAAGGATGAATTCTACTGCCTCCTGGAGTGATTTCATCTCTACAGAATGCTCCAGTCAGTGTGGATAAAAAAATTCCGCAAAAGGTTGCGATTCATTTTATTACATTTCTCTCTCCCGATTGTTTCCACTGAGGCTGTGCCATGCAATTTACAGCTGCCGAACATAATTGTCATTTATTGCCAATTAATCTAATGAGTACTAGATATCCCCAAGGACTGCGCCCAGTTTGACAAAATAGGAGATGTAAGGAAACGGATAGGATTGGGGGGGGGGGGCGCTTCAGGGCTCATTGTTCTCTCCTGGACGCACCCGTTAGACACTCTTCCAAGCAGGTCTCCCCGGAAGCGACATTCCCAGGCTATTGAGACATTGGCCAGCTTGTGCTTGAGGATGGTTGATGAAGTTTTATATGACAGATGTCAACTGCAGGCCATGCCAGCAGCAGCCTGTGAGGAAAATATCATTAATACTTTATCATGCTTTAGCTAAACCTGGCAGTGAGGGCTGCACAGATTAGGCTGTAGGTGCCGCTTCTTCACTGCCTGTTGTTATTTTTAGTAGAGATAAAGATACAGCATAAGAGTGTCATATTGTGCTTCAAAATGTATACAGAGTTAAATCAGACAATTGTAGCTTAGGTAAACAGGAATCCCAAGTATAAAAAGCCTTACTATATTTTTAACACTGGAAGTCATTAAGACTCATGACACCATAAGACATCCTAGGCATCCTAGGATTTTTGGAAGCTAGACAAAATCTTACTGCAGATTTATCTGAGCATTTTTAAATAATTTCATATTTTACTATACTTCTGTATTATATAGATGAAGCTTGGAAAAGAAATAGCATAATTTTACATTTTCTTCCTTCAGCCTGCAATACTAATCCATGTCTGTGCAGCATCTCTCAGCATTTGAGACAGATTTTTTTAGTTTTTTTTTTCTCCTTCATCTTATCCCCAAATCCACAGCAGGACCAAGGTTATTAAGAGGCGCTGGCTGGCCTTCTGTGAGGCCTGCATGAGAGATTGCCCTTTTTGTCCTTTCAAGAGGCAGCCTGTCTAGATTCCCAGAGCAAAAAGCGATTTGAGATAAAAATGAAATCAACTATCAGCATGTCTGTCAACTATCGACAATCCCATCTGCCTTCACTGATATGGACAGAGTGCTGCTGTGCACTCACAATTTTCAGCACGTATGTGCCAGTCAGAATGATGCTGGGAAAAAAAACAAAAACAAAAAATATATCAAATTGGAAAAGGTTTTATGTTACTATAAATAATATTTCCAGTCAAATATTTATGGTATTAAACTGCATTTAAACTGAATTACATAAACAAGATGTGTCCTTTTTTCTTGAAATAAAATGAGTGGTCAGTAGAGCATATAGACATACACAGAAAACCAAATTATTTACTATTTAAAAAGGAGTAGCCTAAATGCAGCCCAGGGTATATTTATTGATAGATACTTGATGGAGCACTTCAGAAGTCACAGTGGATATGGGCATTTGCCAAATGCTGTAAATGTAAAGGTCTAACAGCATGTCTCTGGCCATCCTGCTGGATAGGAACATTACAAATATATTCATTTATCTCTAAGGTTATCTTTATAGAAATACCTAATTCTGTAGACTTGTATGGCCGATTTTCTCATGTACAGTATCAGTATAACAATACATGATTTAAGCACTGCTGTTCAACAAAGAGAAATGCATATTAGTATGCTTTCTGCAGAAGAATGTTTAGTTATGGATGGAGACTCTGTGTCAGTGTTTTGAAGTAAAGCTGCTCCTTTATGTTCTGAGCTGCAGGGTAAGTGTTCAGGACAGAGGAATTTCATTTTGCAGTTCATCAGTTACATGACAAGCTGCTTTTTGTCTTGTTAACTGCTACAGAGAAGGAGTGGGAAAAGAGAAAGAATGACCATTTATAATTGTTATAACACAAGTGAAACAGGGACTTGTTTTGCAAAGGTTCCACATCATAAATTAACTCTATTACTGGTGCATAATGTCTTATTATTTAATAAATACAACTCTTCTGTAAAAGGAAAAAGAACATTTTCCTGTAACTGCAAATTCCAGTGTGTTTTATTACTTATATATGTTTGCAAGCAAGCAAGTTCCTATAAATGTTCCTGATTAAGTTGATAAAAATGTGTTTGTGTATGGTTTGTGCAGTTTGTCTAATGGCTCATTTTACCAGTCCCTTTTTCCGAGAACAGTCATCCCCACGGCCCTGTGATATTACAGGAACCTTGTTAGCTTGATAATTTTTATACTTTAGCAATGATACACAAGAGGGAGTGCTATATCGTGAGATATTGGCACTGGTGTGCTTCAGTTGTAGATCAGTACACCAGTGCCAATATCTCACAATATAGCATGAACCTCAAGTGTATTGTTGCGATTATACCACAGTTCCGTTATTAGTGTTTATTGATTGATTTTTGGATAAAGAGGACGGAAAAATATAAACTGTTTTGTATATCAACATTCAGTGAGGTAAAATAGTTCCATTCTATTAGACGTCTAGCTGCTAAAACATCTAGCGTTATATATCTAAAGGCCAGCTGCTGAAACATCAGACTATAACAGTTGAGGAGCATCATTAACTACCCAATAATTATTATACAGATAATAAACACAAATACATCAATTCATAAAATAGGATTTATGAACTCGCTGTAATTCATTTAGGTAGATGTTGCTGTTTCGTTTATGGCTGCGGTGTTTGGCTTGTAAATGCTCTTACATCTTACATGCTCTTTGGTCCCAGTGCCATTATCGAGTAATAACATCACTCATGGGACAGCCAATCAGATTGCATGGTCGGAACTAACTGTGGTATAATAATATCTATTCCAAATTATTCATACAGCCTATTTTATTTGTAAACGAGACGGACAGAGTTTATCATTATCGGTGTAGGCTGAGCTAAGGTAACATTTTTAATTACAAACAAATTTAAAGTTAATTAAACTAAATAATTGTGTGGGAACTTAAGTGGTGTGATGTCTTGGGTCAGAGGTTGTTGGTAAGATGGCAGATCAAATGTGTCCGATGTGGTGTGCATACTACACGCTTGCATACTACAATTGTATACTAGTTTAGCGGTTAAATAGTATATACTAGCTCCAAGCTAGTAGGTAGTATTCAAGTAAGTCATTTCGGTCGCAGCCAAACACTGTCGTTAATCTGTGTCATTGGAACTACAGCATTAGAGCTGTAGTTAGAAGCTTAGTTCCTGGGTTTTACATCATAAATGACGGCGGACGCAGTATCAGAAAGCATGTTAGTAAGCTGTAAATTAACATAAATCTTCTGGTATAAGGTGCCAAATGCTTTTAACGTGTGGTTATTAATATATTCATTAATGCATTTCTGTGGTGCTAAGCATGCTTGCATTCACTAATAATATCGCTATGACCCACGTGTGTCAGCTGTTTAACATACGCCAAACTATGCTCTTGTAATATTATTTCGGGCATCCGGTGGAGCAGGATATGGTTAAATAGGCTGTGTATGTAAAGGTTTTTGTTCAAAAGTTTAAAGCAGACAACTTGCCTTAACTCTGAATATGCAGAATATGTGCGTCTGCTGTGAACCTTTTTGTAGGTTAATTAGCCTGTGTATTTTTTTTATAATGGAAAAGGATGTTCATCTACTTGTGACTGTGCTTTATGGCAGAAATCTGAAAATTTACATACTGGGTTCCCAGTGAGAAAATAAATGTATGTATCGCCAAGATACATCCAATATACACCTCAATTAAAATTCAGAAATCTAATTTCTCTAGCTGTCACTAAATAGTCCTCCAAAACTGGAAATCTGAGAGCTCATGCCACATCACTCATTGGAGCAATCTAATTGCAGAATACATTTCATTAACGAATACATACGCATACGAATGTATACGAATACAAACACATTAACGAGAAAAAAGTATTTACAACACTAAGTGGGATTCGATCCCCTGTCTACATGGTACTGAAGGCACTATATTACCTATTGGCGCATCGCATACACGTGATAACCCCAGTGCGCTATCGAAGAATTTTATTAAAGAGTGTCGGCCCATCCTATTAATATGATATTGATATGCTTATGATAAAATTGTTTGTGTCTATGAAAGCATGGAGCTTGAGAATAGTTGTATTTTTCCCTCAGAAAGAATATAATAAGCAGTATTATATTGTTTTGAGATGTATATTTTTATTAGATTTAATTGTAGATTCTACAATTATTGTTATATATTGAGTACAATATGTTGAGATATGAGCACTGTACATTAATTACGTGATTTCGACCACAACTTTCATGTTTTGGCATAATATTACAAGATTTGTGCGTTTCCCGCTGTGAGAATCAAACCAAACATATCTGGAACCATTGTAGTTTAGACTACGGTGGTTCGAACTACATAGTCAAACTACTGTGGTACGAACAAAATATGACAGTTTTGGGAAAGAGTCGTGTTTCAGATATTAGTTAGTTCAATGATGTGCATCGTACCATGTTAGTTCAATGCTAGTCTCTGTCGTTGTATGGGAAACGCACCCCAGAGCTGTAACTTTTTTATTCAGTGCCACAACATACATACTGTACCTATATCTATGAGCATGCACATCTCTGTCAGGTATTAATAGTTTAGCTGCATTAAGCACACATATTGTAATAGAAGTATATTCAAAAACAGATGGAAGAAAATAGATTAATAATTGATCAATATGTCCTAGATGTCCAATATGTCCTATAGTACTTTCTTTGCAACATAGTAAATACAAAACACTGTGCAATTCAAAGCAATGATTTGAAAAAAAAGAGCAAGCTTTAAATCACCCACACCTATAATCATTTACATTTCTAATTCCTTAACACTAGCCTGTGTGTTTAGTACTTAAATACAGGTTTTTCTCTAATTGCTGCTCGGCTTCCATGTGATGCAAATTTAAGTATTGATTTTGGGTTTTAACTAATCTAATTTCAATAAACCCAAATTTATTTTATATATAGAATGAGCATTTATTCAGAGAAGCGTTCGTTCATTTTCAAAACAGATCCTAGTAAATCGTTAGAGATGCAGCCAAAATCAGACTGTTGGGATAGAGTCTGCCTGTACTGCCTGTAAATGGCCTCTAGCTACAAATTACTGGCAAGACCAGCTGTCTATTTCCTATAAAATTTGGCAGACGCTTTACATTTCTCACTTCACAGTTACCTGATTAAAATGTTGCCGACAATTCATTAAAGTCATCTCATCATATACAGTAAATCTATCTTTATCTAAAAAATAGAAACATATCAGAACACACACACACACACACACACACACACACACACAAATAAATAAATAAATAAATAAATAAATTCAAGAACGGACCTTATTCTGCCCTTCAGATGACTTACCACACACTGAGTGCATTCTGGATTGCCAATGCCAAAGTGATGACCCAGATGCTAAAACCAGCTAAGGTGGTCCTTGGCTGTCATACTGAATTTAATGCTTGGCCAGAGCGATCTCTGGGGTTTGTTGATTTGTGTGGCTTCACAGCACCACAAACTTCCTGTTCATTATGTTAATCATGAACCACGCAAGTACCTCAGGCAAGGCAATTAATTGCCCTCATAACATTTTTAATTTTAAGGCCCCTCAGGCTAAATCAGCTTCTTTTACTGCATTAGATTGTTAGGTTAATGTGATTTGGGCTTGTAAGCAATGTGTTTAAATCATCTCAAAACTCCCAGGCAGTACAGCATAGCAAAGGAAAGTAAGGAAATCCCAACTAATATTAATTCTTTTTCCTCTAAAAATGTACATCCCTATAGAAAAATATAGTATTTGTAACTTTAATACTGCATTTCAAATATGTTTTTGTGTATCAATGTGTTTCTGTGCATGTTTAGGGGATATCCAAGACACAATCTGCAACACCCATCCCATTCAAAATTTTAATGCTTTTTGTACGTTTGTTGTTTGACAGGGCAAATGAATTACAATTTAATACATAACATTACCACATTAAACTACTGACTGCTTTTGGAAACATATTTTAGTACAACAGAGTTGGAGAAGACTGTCCACTATCCAATGTCACAAGTCCCTATATGTTTAGGATACATAGCATTTTTATATGCACAGAGCAGTTTAAAAATAGTGGGAGTTTGGTTTCTGCAAAATGGAAGTGGCAGGCTACATTGCTACACCTAGCTTTGGGGCTGCAAACAGGCACTAAATGGCTACAAAAGGATATGTTGTGGCGTTCCTGAATAGACCCAAACAGGAATTGCTGTGCCCTCACTGCCCTACCCAATCACTCACACTCACTTTACACACAACACTGTGTCATTTGGTGCCAGCATCCTGCTAACTATTGAGAACTTTGTGGTGAGGTGGTGGAGGAGGTGGGGTTTGGTGTGAACATGCTGACCGGCACTTTCCTACTGTCAGAACCAATCAGTGTCTTTGAAGTTAATGGAGAACACAAAACCTATTTAAAAGCTACATTTACCACTTGGCTGATTCCATTACATTGTGTAATTTCCAGGTGTCACATTTCCCCTCCACATGTCTGTCTTAATGCTCCCCCAAGCAGTCTCTGATTAGTCAGACTCTACTGGCTTCCAAAATTCACTTGCTCCATGATGGGGATAGCACACAACCTGCTCGATCAGTACAAAAAAGTGCCTTTACTTCCACTGGATTAAAGATATGATACTCATCTTTTTACATTTGAAGCAATGTAATTGGATCTTTTTATCTTGTTAGCTTATATCCTTGGTCATTTTGTGCATCATTTATCAGTATCAGTCACCAAAAGAGCAGATTCTTTTTTCCCCTCAGCAAGATCTGTCTTTTGTCACATATTAAATGTCTTCTGTTTTTCTGTATTTCAAAATGCACATGCAGCTAGAAAACCAATTAACCAATATTACATTTTAATGTTATCTATTCCTTCCCCTTCATGCAATACAAAATATACTGTAGCTAATTTGAGTGATCTCAAAATAATAATAAAAAAAAAATAATAAAAAAATTGATTTATTTATTGATTTGGACAATTCACCTTTTTACTCGTATATGTAATGATTCATGAAAATACCAGTGGAATACTTGTAACATTTCGACAGCTTTTTAGAATTCAGGTTAGGGTTAAGGTTAGGGTTTGAATGTTTGACCAAAAAATAAAGAAATGGTTTACTAATTGTTTGTTGGCTATTTTTATATGCATTGTTAAACATTTGTAGCAAAAGCATAGGCTGCTGTTCAAATGTTACAAATACTCTGTAAACCCTCTGTGGGTGGCTTATCCAAATAAACAAAATTTGAGTATATAAAATTTAATATGGGTGGAATGTGCAATAAGGGGTGTGACATTCAAAATTCACAAACTGTCTGGTTTTAAAACCAACCCACGTATATGCATTACCACATGCTGACACACCAAAACTATACATTTCCTACCACACTCCTCTTATTTCTTACAACCTGTTTTAAATATACACTACATATGCTACTGAATTTTAAAATAAATTGGCTAATTTGTATATATTTGCTACATATAAGTTAGATTTAGCAAATTAGCACAATTAAATAATATGAAAACTAGCTACAATATACTGACTGGTAGTTATATAATATAATATAATAGTATTAACATTTTAAATAACTTCTTAACATAGTCCACGTTGTTTCTTTTTTTCAGTGAGTAAACATTACATTTGAACCAGCTTTGGTGGTGAAAATAAGGAGTAAGCTCAAATGTTTCATCTGAGTGAAGAAATATGGCTGTGTATCATCAAACTGTCTTGTAGAAGTGACTGTTGACTAGAAGGATAATGATGATAGGGATGATGATGATGACCATGATATAGAATGCATCTGATGGTCATGTAGAGAGAAAGGGAGACACACACACACACACACACACACAGAGAGAGAGAGAGAGAGAGAGAGAGAGAGAGAGAGAGAGAGAGAGAGCGAGAGAGAGGGAGAGCTTATCTGACAAATGATCAAAATGAAGTATATCAAGTGTCTAGCACTTAATGTCTATTCAGTCCTGTAGTTTATCACTGTGTTACCTTGTGTCCTTTGACAGAGAAGAAGTTAAGATTTAATCAGTGAAAGCTCATGACTTGTGGTTTTGGAATCAATTTTGTTTCAGGATGCAATCAAGCAGGTCATTTGATTTGTGACCCAGGGTGTGCAGGTCAAACCAGGTACATCCTAAGAAAAAAAAGAAGAAAAAAACTGCAGCACAGTTGTACCGTAAACCAAATCCTTTTAGCAAATGAGACCTATTGATCACATGGCCTGCCTTCTAAAAAATGGAAACCAATCAGTAATGGACTAACAAAAGGATTTGTCTAAAGTTAGAGCAACCAGTAATGTTATGTAAAAACGTAATTCAGATCTAAAATAGTAATTTAGATTTAAAGTAAAAAGCACACAACACAACAAACACAACATTCCTCAGAATTAACAGCATTTATGGTGTCTAGTAATACTTTACATGTTTTCATCTATGTTCACTTCTCTTCACACTGGAGGTTTTGTGCATACTAGAAAGTAAAGCCACAGTGTGGGTGAATATGCTGCTTATGTGTAGAAATAAAACAAATCAACCTTGTTTGCCATGTAACTGCAATTTTGCTATAAGGATTTTTAGCTCAATAAATTATGTAGTTTTATTCTGCTGTATATGTGAATAAATGTTACTCTTTTGTGATTTTCAATAGAAAAAATATAAATACAAAAAAAGGCCGGATAATAAACAGCCCCTAAAAATAATAATTATCTACCAAGGCAGTGGTAGAGAAACACACAAGAGTAGACATTGCTGGATTTTTTTTTTATTATAGCTGATGTCCACCAGTGCAAATTGCAGGTCAGCAGGTTGATAATCTGGTTGATATTCTCTCTCCCCAGCTGATGCTCAAAAGCCAACTGGCGCTCAAGTATATTAAACAAGCTCAAAGGATCTCTAATGATTCCTTTTGTTCCCTCAAGATGTCACTGGCCCGAAAGTGTTCATCATGCCTTAATTAATAACAGCAACTAAAGGCCAGTTCATCTGAATGTAAAAAGAATTAAAACAGTCACTTCAAATGAAACCATTGTGTGGGGGAGTAATTGTTAGTCTATTGACAGCTTAATTAACGGGTAAAATAGTTGAGGGAGAAGCGAGCATTAATGGGAGTTGAAAGCGGGTTTTTTTTTCTTCCCTCTTTGTTTTTTATTAGTCTCATTTTTACATGTTTCATATACATTGTATGTTTATGTTGAAGTGTTTATTATATAAACTAAAGAATGGGTCCATAAACTATCAAATATGAGCCTGAGAATATGAAAAAAAAATTGTTTTGCTTTTTCTTGATATTATCAATATTAACCTGTGGCAAGAATTTAAAACTGCACTTATGTTCGGCTGAATCATACAATAACTGCCCTTGTTGCCCTATGGTTTTGCTCTGAGCTAAATAGCCGCTGGTATCTCTTTGGACTTCAGTGCAAAAATCTACACCGACAAATATTATGAAATGACCTGGATGCAATTTTTAGACAAGATCGTTTCTGACAAGAGATCAAGCCTGGATATACTTTTATTCTACGGGAAATGCATGTGCAGGATATGCTTCAGCACCCTGGACAATACGTTTATATGGAACAAAACAAAGAGCTATAGCATTTACCTTAAATGTGCTTTACTGCATCCCCAAAGTTCTACACTTTGCTTTTATTATTATTTAAATGTATTTATATTTTTTTAATGTGATTTGATCTCCTCAGTTGATTGAAATACATAACAGAGATATGATTTTCCTCCCTCATCTCTCTTAATTCTTTAAATCCTCAAATTGAATCACAGGGAATCAGGCAGAGAACTCTGCACTCAATTGAACACAGAGGTGGCTGCTTGTTGCACTTGCTACAACATTATTCACTACATTCATTGAGCTATCATGGCACAGGTGGTTAGGTAGGTAATTTCCATTCCCAAAGCCTTAAACTATTACACATGCTAAACACCACTCACAAGCAGCAAAGATTGATTCTTCCTGCATCATCTGTTTTTCCTTTTTCCAAGTAGGTTTTTCAAGTCGGTTACCACTTTGAATATGCAGATGTGAATGTGTTTGTCTACAAGAATATTCAAAACTGTGTGTTATAAAGCACACATAAGCTAACACTTATTTTCAGACTCATAGAGCATATGGCTTTTTTTGTTAAGAGGTTTCTCCTGAAGCTGCCTTTATGGTTCTCACTGGTAATTTCTAATCTGACAACAGAATGGGGATTTAACATTATTTCTTTTGCTTCTGAGGACATTAGTCGTTGTATATCAGACTGAATGAGAAAGAAAAGAGGAGGACCTATTTCAGTTCTGCTCCACTGCTTTAGAAAATTAAGCATGAGTGGACTGTAGTGCTATAACGTCTTTAGATTGATATTAGACTGAACTCTATGCACTGGGGTTTTACTTAAATGTAATGAGGTTCAAGCATGTAGTATAGAAAAACCTGAACATTCACTGTCTATCTAATTTAAATTTTTTAATGTTTTGTAGCATCAGATAATGAAAGTTTCATTTATTAATTGTCACTTAAGGAGATAAAAATTGTATCGGATTCATTGTCATGCTTACAGTACAACCAGATGAGAGACAACATCAGAGTCTAGCTGAATAATAGATGAGTACAGTCTGCAGAGAATAATTGGAATGTTTCCCAAAATGTTGACCCAGTGCTCTGATTACTCCAGAAGTTCAGGGCTCCATATATATGTGTGTATATGTATATACTGTATATATATATATATATATATACACACACACACATATATATAAAACCCTATATATATATAAAACCCTAGCGATTTATAGTTACGTTTAATGTTGTTTGAACATCTCCAAAACAACTTAGTTCAGCTTTTTATTCAGCATTTATTCACTGGCTTTCACTTCAGTCATTAATCTCTCATGTCTTTCATTAATATCGTAAAGGCACAGCTTTGACTTTTACAATGACCTGACACTAGAGACTCCTATCCATAAATGTATATACAGACATACACACTTCTCCTATTGCTATCACTTTATAGCAATCTTCACTATATCAGAAAGTTTTTATTTATTTAACACAACTGCTGTTTATTTATTAAAATAATGTATTCAAATTAGTGCATTAGTACTGTGACTTGCATTAGAACTTGTGACATGTCTGACATGTCTTTCAGATCCATGCTGTCATAGAAAATTAAACAATTAATCAACATCCTCTGACCCATCAGATTCTGGAATCTGACAGCTGTGATATAAATGCATTAAGTCAACGCATTTTAAGAGCCAGGCCTTTCATAGTTGCAGATGTGACACTTCTCCTAATGCTAGTTCTCTGCAATCATGCTGCATTTTAAGTCTTTTCATCAGGGGAGCTTTGTAGTTGTCTAAATCAGGCTTCTTTCTTAGTTTATATAACTTAATGGTTCTTCTTGCACAGCCTCTATTCTTTGTCTTTCTTGGAATGATTTGCAGCCAGTCGGTGATTGTCCAGTAGCAGCATTCTTTCATCAGCACCACTTGAGTTCAGGCAATCAGCTGAAACCCTTACCTGTGTTCCCCTGCCTGTTACTACAGCAACCACCACCACCTGATCAGCCTCCTATTCATCGAGACTCGTTCATAGATCAGTAAATGTGGTCAAATGGCTGAAAAGAATAACAAAAAAAACTATCAATAACGATGTTGATGATGTTCCTTTTGGAGGACTCAGAAATTGTCCAGAAGAAGAGGATCAATAGTGTAAAGAGCTGACTATTGACAAGAACAAGAAATTGTTCATTGGACCAAGTGTCCATTTTATCTAGCTTACTATCTGTTCTATCCTTCAATATGTATAATAGAGAGAGATATATAAGGTGGACACTAAACCTAACTTTTAAATAACAACACGGTAATACCAACCAGCATCAATACTGTATATAAACAACGTGTATATAAACGTGTCTTATTGTGAGGTGAGGGTTCAGGTTCGAAGTCAGACTGTTGCACGCCTGTGGCGCGGATCCTTGGTGGTGTCGCTCCTGCGCACACCCTATGTCGAGTAGCTTAGTTAAACAGCGGGCTTCTCTAGCTGGCTATCAGCTATCGTTTCTCAGGTAACCGGAGACGTTGCGGCTGTTCCTTGAACACCATAGAAATAGGTTCTAGCTGTGTGAGTGCTGCTTCTTGACCCTCATCCCTCCCGTTGGTCCTTGACGGCTGTTCACGGTGATGGCAGATTGATTCTGGCTGGTATCGCGATCTAAGTAACTTCGATTTATTTAGCGCTGGCCAAAACGTAAAAAAAAAACTTTAAAACTTTGGCGACGAATCTATAGTTAGCCTCAGAGACTTGTGGACCAGTTTATCCAAGAGGAGACAAACAAAACAACAACGCGTTAATAAAACGGGGAAACTTCCGGAGGTGAGCAAATTAAAAGATCAAACTTATCACAAACAAAACGACGAATTCTGCAGTGTTTGACGTGCTAGGACGGCTCCGGACTTCGTCCACAGTGACGAGGTTTCAGCTTGATGACACAACCTGGGTGGAAGGCCCTCCGGCCTTCCCAGACTATGGAACCTTGGTGCAACCGGGACCTTTTTGGAGCTGTTTTCTGCTTGTCCTTACCTGAGCTATATAGGGCATAGCTCAGTTAGGGTGGAGTCTCAATGTGGGGGTGGAGCCTAAAAATACCTTTACTGCTGAATATTCAAATGTATTTGTTTTCTGTCTGTGGAAAAGTTTGATGTTTGCTTGCCTATTTCACCAAGAAATAATAAGCAATCTCACATATGTTGTGATTATTGTCTATAACCAACCATCATGAATCATAAAACATTGTGATATGAAGAAAGATACAACATACTAGCATGTTAAACCAAAGTTTTAAACACATCTATTAGTTATGTCTAACTAGGTGATCCTAACTATGTAATTACTATGTCTATTCATTCCAAATAATGATCCGAGAATAACGTGATGATACAAGCCGATCACTAGCTAGATCCAGAACTCGCAAACAGAATCTTAAATCAGTACAGCATCCAACACACATGACATGGTG
>JAOVVF010000044.1:18049835-18063771 GCA_028565595.1 Duopalatinus emarginatus
AGTGGCTGAAACCATTTGTGACTGATCCAGTTAAATGTCTCTCATGTATTATAATTATACCTTATGAATTCCTTTCATTTACATTAATTACAATAAGTGAGAACTACTGTGCTTGGCAGTATGGCTGACAAAATTACCATATATAAAACCATAATTTATATTTGTCTAAAATTTGATTCAAGAACAGTACAGATATGCTGTGACCAATGACCATAGATGTTGTACACCACATGACCTCGTATACAGACCTGAAATGCAGTTACACAGCAAGTCTAGAAAAGAAAATGTGAAAAAAAAAAATGATTAGGATGCCACGCTGTGAGTGACTTTGTGGCATTAGCTACTATAGTAGAAATCAAAATATTGCAACATGTGACTGACAGGTGTTGCTTGTTGCCCAGACATGTCTTATTAGATTGACTGATTAAGCAAATAATATGGTGAGGCTCTGGTTCATTGATCAGAAGTTTCAAGTCCCAAGCTACCACCATTGGGCTCTTTATTTATTATTAAAAAATGTCTGTACTCTACATGTATATGTATATGTGAAAATTAAAGGCTACTCTTACAAAATTGGTTAATTGTGTGCAAATTGTTACCTAAATTTCAAGATTCCTGCATCCCTATGCATTATTGAACCAACACACTAGCACTCAGTTGTTGTACATTTTTCTGTATCAACTCCTGATATAAAATGTTTGCTTCTCAAATTATTCAGTGTGCAACAAAAACAAGCAGTAACCTCTTTCTCAGACCCTCCATGCTAAGTAAATTATAGAACATGTGCAAATTAATCTGTTTGTACATCAACCCACTCTTTCTGTGCACTCCGCAAATTGCTTTATCACTCCCACAGGAAAGCCCAAAATTGCTTATTAATTAAAGCTCTCGAGCAAAAATCCACAGCTCACACAGATCACCCATTTAAAGCCATCACATTCCCGTGTGCTAGGTTGGTAAATCTAGCCTTTGTTTCTGAAAGTGAGTGATACTTTTGTTTGCTGATTGTTTCATGTGATGTGTTGCTTCTTAGCACTTGTGTTAAAAATATATATCCTTCATGGCCATCATGTGAAATGGTTGCAGGCTGCGTTAACTGAAGACAAATTCTTAAGTTTGTAGGAATATTACTATAGATGTCAATTTATAATAAGACATATTTGGTATGAGCTTTATCAAGGTCACCTCATTATCATACGGTTAAAGAAATAAAACACACCTGATCATCTAATTCATGTCATTGATTATGTTTTATGTGTTTTTTATTATTATTTATTTACTATTGTATGATGCAGCTGTTCCTTTATAGATAATTGTATGGCTAAAAGTTGTTATTTTTCTTTACAAGCTTCAAAACACAGACATTATACCTTGTTACCCTGTGAAAAAAACAGGCAACAAAATCATCAGAGGAGCAGACACAAGCTCTGAAAGGTCTTTCAGGACAGAAACACTGTGAAAAGGCAAAGGCGCCTGAGACCAGCACAACCCAACGGGCTCATTGCAGCCTTTTCCTCAGCAGAGCAGCCTGTATGAGGTCATTGAACCATCACTTCCCCACTCAGGCTATCAGCTGGGTGCACTACCGGCAGTGATCCTGATGTTTAAGATTGAGAACATCACACCCTATCCTGGTTGATATGACACATTCATTACCTTCACAAATTGTGTTGCCAGAAAAAATCCATAGTGTGAGTCATTGATCAATCATCATTCCATCTGTTTAGGTTTGGCTAAGAGAATGTGGCTTTCAATGTGTAGTAGGTGTGGTGGATGAAATTATAACTGTCTAGTGCTCTCCACTTTCAAATTCACATTATAACCTTTATTGGCTGAGTGGCTGTTGTGATAGAACAAACCAGATACTGTCTTCCTGAAAATGATGTTGACATTTATTGGACTATTTTCTCACACATTATTCATCTGCTGATTAGATACAGACATTCTATAAGCATTTAGTAATACTTGTTTCAATTATTACCAAGGTTCATTAAATTCATATAATGCACAATTACACAGCCAAAAGTCCAAAGACACTGGCCTCACACATCATATGCCAGTAAAAAAGCTTTTTAAAAGCAAAAGCCCAACCTTGTCCAGTACCTTGTGCATCCCTAACCAAATCTAATCCATCTTCGCACCATTCCTGCTGTAAACATTTCTAAGCACTATATAACTTCGACCACAGAGACTCCAAAACACTCATTTAACTTTATTAGGAAGATATACACACCTGCACATATAAGTATTCATCTAATTAGCTAATCATGTGGCAGCAGCACAATGCCAAAAATCATGCAGCTACAGTTCAAGAGCATCAGGTGATATTCACAGTAAACATAAGAATGAAGAATATGTGTTTTCTGTGACTTTGATGATAGCATAGATACTGGTATCAGATGGGCTGCAGTGATCAGCTCAGAAACTGCTGATCTCCTAGAAATTTCATACACAATCTTTATACAGTCTTTAGAGTTTACATACTGAGAAATTCCTTGTTAATAAGAGATGTCCAAGAAAGAAATTATAAAATAAATCAAATAATCACTCTTTACAATTGTGATGAGCAGAAAATAATCTCAAAAAACAAAACATTAGAAAACAACAGAAGACCACATTGGGTTACAGTCCTGTCAACCAGGAACATGAATCTGAGGCTATCATGGGCACAGGCAGAAATTGGACAGGTTTGTCAGAACAGCTTTGGGGCCACCGGAAAGTCCATGGCTTCTCCAAACTCTTCCCATGCCACCTTTAGTATCTTCAACTTTTTTTGTGGCAGCTTGTCTGCCTCTCAAACACCTCTAACCTGAATGATGACAGCCCTCTTTCTTTAAATGATGGAAGATGTCATCTTCAAATTGATGGCTTCCCTCACCACTACACTCTACTGCAGCTGCCTCAACTAAAGACTTGAATATGGTCAATTCCTCCAAACTCACTCTGTACAAAGGTCAGGTCATTTTCGGGGTGGTAGTTTAGTTATATTATATCAAAACTTGACATTGTCAGACAATGCTAAGCAATCTTAAAGAATATCCTAGGTTTACCAGGCAAATCTGTCCATCAACCTCTGCAACTAATTCAATTTAATACTAAGTGGTGATTAGTTGACAGCTTTGTCCCCCTTCTTACCTGAACAAAACCAAGCATAGATTTGCATAGAAATTTAAATAAAAATTCATACAGTATTTGGACAAGTGTATTCGGACACCTATACATTATATCTTTGGGATCTTTTATGCCGTCCTATTCTAAATCCATATGCATAAATACAGCGTGCCACCTGTCCATTACATACCTTCCACATTGTACCTGACCCCCCCCCCCCCTTCTTCTTGTAGGTTGTGAGCCAAGAAGAGGACTCACTGTCAACATTTAAGGGTAAATTTAATTGAGTTATGTGTTAATTGGGTGGCTCAGTCATCAGGCACTCACCTGTGGAAACAGGTATAGCTCCTGTGGGGGTCCCTAATCAGGTAATTCTAATAAGTCTTAGGATTGCACTTTGTCTGCACTCATCCTATTGCTAGGTATTATCCTACTGATGGCATTAAACTCCAGTCACCTGACATAGACAAATTCACATCATAATTACAAGGCCTTGATTCAGATGAAATGTGGTGAAAAAAGACCTGCTTTAATGTAAATAATTTTCCTAAAGCTTTGAACAATCCTGGATTCTCAACCAGTTTATGACAGGGACACCCAGGAGGCCTTTCTTTAAGTTGCCAAATGTGCCAAGTACTTGTTAGAGGCTTCTAATATCATTTTAATTTAAAAAAAAATGCTGTTTTGTGTAAAAAATAAATAAATATAATTAGTAATATTTTTATAACATGAGGGCTTTAGAATTCTGTAATATTTAAGGCAAAGAAAATAAATGTTTGAATAAAATGTAATATTCAAGATTCTACACATTTTCAAGGTCCCTATTAAAAAAGGACAGATTTTCTACTTGTAATCTTTTCTACTGAAGCTTGTGTTTAGATTACACACCAATGATTCTATATTTTGACAATTTGTCAATAATATAATTAGGAAATTATTATATAATAATTATTATATAAGACTTATAAATAAACCTTATTTTTTGACTGCAGCAAGAGCAGTGCATGTGAAAATAGAGATAATAAAGCATGACAGAATCATTCCTAAACATGCCTGCAGGCACTAGCCAGACATGTTTTCTCTGGCCAACATGGCATGCTGTTTCTGCCCTTCTCACCCTCTCACATTCTTCCACACCCTATCGCTCTCTTTTCTCTTTGGCCAAATATCATTGCACCTCTACTATGTGGTGAATCGTACATTCAGGCCCAGAGCTGCTGATGACCCATGCAGCCAGGCCATTCTGTCCTCTGTATACTCATCTAGTGGTTGCTACCCAATTCTCTCTGACAGTATGAGGACCTGAGTCCTTAGGAGAAGCTATTTATGTATAAATCAGCAGTGACAGCACTGCAGACTCAAATAACCCATCTGTATGGTAAAAAGGGTGTCACAAATTTTAACAGGTATAAACCTGGTTAGGTAACAAATGTAAAAAAAGAAATCTCACCCACAATTTTAGTGTACAAAATATTCTCCATGCTGATCTTGGATGAAGCTTGAAAAAAGCCAAAATGTGGATTGGATGAAAAATGCCTTTCCAGGAGGAAAGCAATTGTGTAATATGGCAGGAAACAATTAATGCAACTTTTTGCTTTACAGTTAACATCAACATATTGTTCAATCACCTGTTCAATTTTGAATGCTCAAATGCAAAAAAGTAGTAATCACAATAATAATAAAGAATGAACTATTGAAAATAATGAGATTCCTATGATTAAAATGGGAAAAAGTTGTGTACTCTGGGGTAATAGGACAATGCAAAAGAGCCAATGGAGGACGAAAATGACTTGTTTTCATCTCTTCACAGTTCATTATTTCAAACAGAATAAAGAACTAGGGCATACTTTCCCTGACAAACAGAAAGTGATTAATTTCTCAGATAAACAAAGCTTTTGGCTTTCAGCTCTGGGTTCAGTGAGATTATTTTCGAAGAGAGGAAAAATTTACAAATGGCCAAGAGCAGTTTAATGATTTCTAATACCATCAAAATAAATCACTTAGCAAGTATATGTTAACAAAAAGTAATGTAATAACAACAACAACAACAACAACAACAGCATTATTAATAATTAATGTTAATAATAATAATCAATATTTAATAATTAATAATAATAATAGCGTTACTGGAACAAATAAGAAAAAAAACTGAAGCATCAATAATTTCTCATGTCTGAAAATGTCTGTGTAATCCTGTATTAACATGATAAGGCTAAATATGTAAGAACCTGAAAAATTGTACTCTGTTTCAGTCTACTGCTCTATCATTACTACCACAGATACTTTTTTAAGCTTTTCAGCATTTAATTATGTTGCTATATTATTATTATTATTATTATTATTATTATTATTATTATTATTATTATTGTTGTTTTTTTTACTAAGTATAATTAGTAGTAGTAACAGAAGTGATAGTTTTGTTGTTTGGGAATCATGTCCCATATCCAGCTTATAATTTTTTATTAACACCCAGACATTAACAATATTTGGATTTTCTTCACTGTACACTTAAAGTAAAGTAAATCCATCTCCAGTGACAATACAATATTTGTCAGATATCAGTTTTTAGTTGTCACTGTTTGTGTCCTCTGTTGGTGAAGCATTGCTTGTTAACTGTCACCTGGAGTTTTGTGCTATGCTTCCTGATTCTTTAAGATTCTACACCATGGTAGCCTTTGTTTTGGTTGTCATTTTTCAAGTTACCTACTTGTGAATAGAAAGAAGGTGCCCCAGAAAATGTCTCCATGAGAATATACTATTGTCTGGAAGGATGACTTATATTTTGTTTACTAGTATATTTGACCTGGCACGAACTCAGTTATTACATTACTTGTTTTTTTACTATTGTAACAATATCAGGAAAGTCAAGATTTAATTTTGCTTTGTGGAACCTCAAGCCTTCCCTGTATGGCCTTGAAGAGTGGCATGAGAAAATGTGACATGCTTTATAAGTTTGACGCTAAGGATTTAACTCGTTTATATTGATTTGTTTTCAGGCCTCATTTAATCTGAAACCATTGTATAGGTGCAGTAAAAATATTATTGTTGAATTTAGCATCCAAACCTAGTGATTAGCAGCATCATTAAATGAGTACTTTTTATGTTGTCAGTAACCAAATTGATATTGTTTCAGCTGAAGAATTCACATGCAGGTTAAGAAATATTTTTTATTCGATCAGCATTGAAAATGAGATGTTTCTGAGGTATCGATTTCAGTTGTCACTGTCTCTTTAAATATTTCTAATTCAGCTCAGTGTCACCATTTATTGCTTCTACTCGGTGTATGGCAGCATTCCTCAGTGTATTGATTTTCCTCGTTATGTTGCTCAGGTGGAAAGCTCACTAATGTTCCTTTATGGCTTATGTTATAACTTTCATTCCTTCCACACTGCTGAATGCATTGTGTCTGTGCATCCGCATACACTGGGCCACTTTATTCATCTTATTGTGTGTATTTGGAGGTTGAACTCTCACTGTGTGAAGTAATGAATAACAGAAAAGTTAGACAAACGCTTTTATGTTAGTAGTAAATGTTCTCTTTTTTTATAGACACAAGCATAAACAAAACATTTAAATGTATAAGACAATGTAAACCAGCACACTGATGCACTGGGTCCCCAAGTCTTGAGTTCAGGTTACTTTCTGTGTGGAGTTTTCCATTAGGTTTCCTCCCAACCCCCTGATCTATTTTCTTCGATATTGGTGTATTGTATTCATTTGCCTTCAGATGCTATGTACTCCTGTGAAAAAGCGGTGATGATCTCAACTAATGACTCAATACCATGGTGACAACTGCAACCACTTAGAGGAAGAAGGGGTATAGTAGGAAGATTCTGTATGCAAACAGCAGATACATGATGCACAGTCATTTCTTTCCGGATTTTTTAAACCTGGAAAGACATTTTTTTCTGTTAAATGGATAATGTGACTGCTTTGACAGATAAAGAGATTGCTTACTTGCGTGCATTTTGGGTGACTCTATCATATTATAAGAGGCCTGGAATTTTAAACGACCAGAAGATATTTTTTCCCCTTTTTGCTAGGATTGCAGTCCTCAGGATCATGTTCTAAAAAGCCACTGTTCCAGTTTGACTGCCCCTAATCCTAAATTTGATTTGGATGTTTCTTTTGATTATGTTTAAATGCTGGGTATCTTGCTGCTGCACTGTGAGTAGCCTGAGCTCATCATAATTCATTCCAACATGGACAAATGAGAGTGATGTGATTTCGTAGATATTAAGTAAAAAAAAAAAAACAATACTAACCTATCCTTATTTCTAGCTTTAGCTTTTTTTTTTTGCCTTTTATTAGAACTGAGATGCAACTTGCAACACCACTTGTTCCTCAAACAAGCCTATTATTGAGTTTGGTGTTGCAGTAGCTCACTTACCACTGAATCATCCAGTTTATCTGTGTTTGCCATTTTTGCCTGTTTTCTGGATGTGTGGCTTTTGGGGCATGTCTATCACCACTAAAATAGGGAAATTTCTGCTATCAATGAGGAAAATACTGTTTTCCTCATTGGCACCACAGAAACGATTTATCAATAATATTACAGATGCACGCACCTATGCTTTAGAACATTCACAAAAATCTTATTAAATGTAGTGCATGTTTTTCGCTACATGAATTTTTTTTTTTTTTTTTGACATTACGTAATTTTTCACATTTAATAAAATGTGTTTTTTCCAGTTGATTCATTTCTGCATGCAGGTTTTATTACTCATTAACCTGTTTGATTACATTTGCTCATAAATTTCACTTCTTCATGATAAGGTTCAAGTATGCTTTGTCAATAGATATCTATTTTGGTTAGGTACCTCGCTGTAATTACTAATTTAGTACTGTGTAGAAGTTGTCTATTCCCAGAAAAACAAGTGAATCATAAAGAATAAACCTGAGGAGCTGGTCTGACATGATTAGATCTCATCTCATGGTCAATGAGTAATTCATCTGTAGTTAATGTGCTGCAGCTGCGCTGTAATGAGCCGGGTTCGGAGGAGGGGGTCAACTGCCCTGTTTCACTCTGCATCCATCAGCTGCGACACTGGTGCTAAAGCCCTCATCCTCAGGCACTCTTATAGTGTCGGTCTCATACAGAAAGACGTGCAGTGTACTAAATCTTTCCATGCCACACTGATTTCATATTTCATCTTCTGCTCACTAACAGCACTGACAGAGTCAGATTTCTATTTCACACACCATGTGTATCTATTGAATTTGAAGCATGTGGTCAGTTGTGGTGCTGGGATACAGAATTACCTGTAACTCGCAAAGTTCCAGAATGTCACAGTGTAACAAGGTTTACACTGCAGACTTCCAAGATGAGTTTTAAATAATAGTAGACCATAGAAGTTGTTCAATGGTACGTAAAGGGACTTTATATGGCATATAAAATGATTTAGGATTAGGACTTAGAATTAGGAATGAATGACCAGAAGATCATGGGAAGATTCTGTCCCCACAATTTAGTTACTTCTGCAAGGTTTTGTAGTTATAACTGTTTATGCCTGTTGGATGGCATCTCTGTCTCTGAAGAGATGCTGCAGTAGTAACAATTCAGACCTGTGGTCATACAGTAACGCTAAGAAAAGCTGTTTGTTCACACTATGTGGCTGTTGTCATTTTATTTTTTTTTCAGCATTGATTGTGCATATTAGTGACAAAACTGTTCAGCATGAGATGTATGGTTGTAGGTTCTTATATGCACAAGTTTTATGGTGTCGGTGGAGAATTAGCCATGTCACCCCCTTGCTGAGAACCCTTCACTGGCTTCCTGTAGCAGCTCATATCAGATATAAAACCCTGATGCTGGCCTACAAAGCCAAACATGGTTCAGCCCCCTCCTACCTGATGGCAATGGTTAAGGCCAGGCGCACACCCAGAGCTCTTCGTGCTTCAAGTATGGCCCGATTCGACCCGACATCATCCAAGACACATGGAACGCAAACATCCAGACTCATCTCTGTTCTGGCACCTAGGTGGTGGAATGAACTACCCCTTGAGGTCCGTACAGCAGTCACTTTCTGTCTTCAAACGCCGGTTAAAAACTCACCTGTTCTGCCAGCACTTAATTGAAAAAAAAATGTTTGTGAACTGTTTTCTCTCTTATTTCGTTTTGTGACTTTTGGTTATTGTCGTCTTCTCTTTGCAGGTTGACTAGTGTAGAAAGTTTTAATTGATACTGCATGACTCTGGTCTGAGTTCTTGAATCCTGATTTACCTTTACTAGTTTCAGATACTCCAAGAATATAACTAAGCACTCTTGTAAGTCGCTCTGGATAAGGGCGTCTGCCAAATGCCGTAAATGTAAATGTAATTTCTTCCTTATCTATAAATCTTCATCCAGAAGTTCACAACACTGCTAATCCCCTCATATTTTATATTTTTACAAACAAAGATTTACACACTGTTGTGTAAGTGACAGGAAGTAACAACTCTTTACAACTGTAGTGAGCAGAAAATGCATGTTTTTGTATTAATTGTGCTGCTGCCACATGGCTGGCTGATTGGATAGTTGAATTAATATTCCTAATGAAGTGCTCAGTGTTTGTAATAAAGTGCTCTATTCTCAATAAAGTGCTCTATTCCTAATAAAGTGCTTGTGTTCCATGTTCCTCGCATTTACTTTGGTATCAGATATACAGTATACAAAACTTGCAAATATGCATGCAACAGCTTTTATCTGTTTGCTCCCTTTGGAATAACAGGGCATGGAGCTAACATATAACAGCTGCTCACTATTGATACGTATAATAGTTTGAGAGCTGCCTGGATTATTTAGCAGAAACAATCATACAAGCTTTGCTCTGAACCCTGTCTTATTGGTAGGCTAAGAGGTATTGATCGGTAAACCCAATTTCTTGAGATGTACCAGCGATCAGGAATGGAAATTGGTACTCTCTATGGAGAGGAGTGCTGAAAGAGCATCAGCAATGCCAGGGAGCAGTGGGCCCTGCTATGCTTCCCTCTGGGATGCCTCTCATCTGATACATAGCCCCACATAAAGTACCCACAGCACCATCTGGACACCTCTAATAAGAAGAGGCGTTATGAATTATTGATTCTCCAAGTCCCCTCCCTCTCCACTCTCTCCTTCTCCTTAAGATATATATTCCCTTTAAATCCAAGAGCTTTGCTCTTTGCCTTGGGTTTTGAACACAGCACTCTGAGCGAGCTGCCAAGCAATAAATGCCTGAGAAAGAGAGACCAATTAGAGGCTCTAAGGATGCTCGTACCCCTTCTCATTCCTCACCTCTTGATCCTCTAACTTCTCTCCTCTGAGGAGGGGTCAATGTCTAATTTTCCCCAAGTGTTCCCGCAACTCTGACCAATGCTTAGAGCCAAACAAATACTGTGGCTTCTCCTGTGCCAAATTCTGACACTTAGCAAGAGTAATGACATAATATCAAATAGCAAGTGATTTCCAAGTCATCAGCTACACCACCAATCAGCAGTTGAAAATCTGGCAGTATCACTGCAAGATGGCTAATCAAAAATTGTGAATAATTGTGCACTTGTGCACTTTGCATTCTACTGTGTAGTTTATTGTTCTGTGTAGCACGTTGGTCCTGGAGGAATGTTGTTTCGTTTCACTATGTACTGTACAACACTGTACATGGTTAAAATAACAATAAATATCTACTTGACTTGACTTGATGTGAATAGGTAACATTGGGTCCTGTACTATTAATCTATCAACTTGTTATATTTTCTGTTTTGAGGCTTACATACCAGTAACAAGAAAATGTATACCCTGAGATGTGTCAGGTAAGAAATATCTCTAATTACGACTAGATCTTTTCCACTTGTTTAAATGTTGTGTATTTTTATCCTGTAATTGTCATTTTTGACAGCATTTATTTAGTTATTATAACCACAGCAATAGTAAATCAGTCAATCGCAATGATGCAAAATCTCTCATCTCATGGTTAGTTGATCAAAACAGTTGTATAATAGATTCAAAATTAGAAATTAGTCATTGTGCAGAGTACAGGTACACAGGCAATAAAATGCAGTTAGCCTCTAATCAGAAGTGCAAAATACAGTATTACTACCATTATTATTTACAGATAAAGTGCAGGGAATGAGTAAAGAGAAAATGCTTACAGAATGTGAACAAGAGGTAAGTAGGGTTATAATTAACAGTATAAATAGTGTATGAGAATAAATATGCATATATATGTTTGTGAAGATATATAAAATACATATAAAACATATAAAATACATATAAAAAATACATATACACATACAGTATATACTTAGTGCAAGTATGAATAGTGCAGTAAGAGACAAATATGTAGTTATGATAAAATTTGCATTGTTATAACAAGTACAGTGTGTAATTAAAGTGATGCAGTTAAAGTGACTGTGATGAGTTCAATAACGTTACAGCCTCAGGAAAAAAGCTCTTTCTGAGTCTATTGGTGTGGGAGCGAAGGCTCCTGTAACATCTGCCAGATGGTAGGAGATTGAAAAGTCCGTAGTTAGGATGAGAAACGTCCTTGATAATGTTCCTCGCCCTACCCAGGCAACACTTCTGGTAGATGGACTCAGTTGTGGGTAACTGAGTGCCAGTGATGCGTTGGGCAGTTTTCACCACCCACTGTAGCGCTTTACAGTCAGATACGGAGCAGTTGCCATACCACACTGAGATGCAGTTTGTGAGAATGCTCTGGATGGTACAGCGATAAAAGTCCAATAATATCCCTGAGTGCAGGTAAACTTATACATGTAGATGTACACATATACATGTGTCAGTGTAACTCATACATTCTCCTTATTCAAGACTCATGTCTGTTAGTCTCTAGAAAATACTCATTCAAAATTCTACATCAAATGAATAAAGTAGTGTAGAGTATATAAGTGAGAGTTATCAGGATTACCATTTTATCAGCCTTCAACCTTGTGCATAGAGCTGGTATTCAGTCACTTGCTCACCTTCAGGCAATTCTGATTTATACATCAACCCACTGTATCTATCCCATACTTCTCCCATCTCTGTCTGCACCAGGTTACATGGCTCCCATATAAGCAGAGATATAATAAAATATTCAAAGACAGTGTGCACCTGGGCCAGCATAGCAATGCTTGATTGACTCTGCAGAGCCAAGCAGAGGTAGATGATGATGGTGATGATGATGGTGCTGGTAGAGAACTAGGAGGCTATATTTATCCAATGATGACATTGTTCTGACATGCAGAGCCCTCTTCTGGCAACTGTGACTCCCTGCCACACTCCTCTGTCACTTTTACAGCCCAGCCTCTGCAGCATTTCATTCCAGTCAAGATATGGCCAGCTGATCACAATGTCATAGATTTCTAGTGCATCTGTAACGTGACTTACTCCCATTGCACTTAGTAGCATAGCTCAGTAGATAATTACTGTATTAAATGAGAACGGTGTGAGCAAAAGTGTTGGAATATTTTGAAAAAAGAGAAAAATGCTCTTTCATTTTTAAACTGATGGAGCATAAATAAAGAAATAAAAAACTAAGCCCTGACAAGTGCTTTTATATTATATCAACAAAAAAAGGACACACTGAAGGACATTTTTTTAGCCAACAAAAGGAATTTTAAAGCATCCCATTTACTTTCCTTTGCGAGATTACATTAGTAGAATTCCCAAAATGAACTGACAGAATGACTTTCATTTCCAGGGAATGTGGAATCCAGACTTCATTTTAAGTAGAGGCAGCACTTTTAAAGCTATTTTGTAGGCACACAGTGCAGTGGTAGGTAATTGACATTAAAATACGTAGTAAGGCCTGAGCGGCCCACTGTGCATTTGAAGAACCTGTGCCTCTTTTAACAGTGTAGCAGTTGGGAAAAAAGTGATTCTTTGCTGATGGAGAAGCCTCTGTTGTGTCTTTGCCAGCTCTCCACCTTTAAACAGAGCACAATTCACAGGATCCTATTGAAGCCATAACATCAACCACAGAGAGGGGGGGGGGGGAAGAAGCAGAAGGAGACGAAGAAGAAGAAGAAGAAGAAGAAGAGCATTATTCTAAAGATAGGTGAAAAGAACTATAATACTGTATATTAAATAGTTGTGTATTATACACTGTGGCATTTACAGACCTATCCCCTGGAGGGTACTCTTCATGAAACAGAGAAAGGCATTTACATCTGCTTTTTTAAGACTCCTCCTTGGAAGCCCAGGACAATAATAACAATTTAAGAACTAGAACAGTGAACTGATTAGATGTATAAATACACTATATGGCCAAAAGTATTCAGACACCTACACATTACACCTACAGGATTTTTCATGACATCCCATTCTAGATCCATAGATATTAATAGTCAGTTGCTTCCCCATCTTCTACTTTTATTCTGGAGTGTTTCTGTGGGAACGTTTGCCCATTTATCCAGAAGAGCATATTTGATGTCAGACACTGACACAATCTCCATTGAAGTTCATCCCAAAGATGTTTGGGACCCCATAGCATTATCCCTCCTCTACGAAACATTACAGATGGCACACTGAAGTCAAGCATTTAACATTCTCCTGGCTATCTCCAAACCCAGACCCATCCATCAGACTGCCTGATAGAGAAGCATGATTGGTCACTCAACAGAACACATTTCCATTGTGGTGGAAGTTATTAGGTCAGACTTTAACACACTATGCACCTAAGCACTCAGCAACCCCACACTGTAATTTTACATGGTCTGACACTTTGTGGCTGAGTTTCTATGACTGCTAAACACTTCCACATTTTATAAAACAGTATATCACAGTTGATTGTAAATATATGATGATATTACAATAATTGTAATGGTCGCTCTCTCCCTCTCTCTCTCTCTCTCTCTCTCTATATAT
>JAOVVF010000044.1:18090342-18101269 GCA_028565595.1 Duopalatinus emarginatus
GAGGTGGTTGGAGGGGGTATGGGGGGCCTCAAATGAAAATCTGCTTAGGGCCCCATAAAGGCTTGGGCCGGCCCTGCACTGGTGTGCTGCGGTCGAAGATCAGTACACCAGTGCCAATATATGACAATATAGTACGACCCTCGAGTCAATATCTCGCACTATAGCACTTTATCTCATGTATCATTGCTTAAGTAGAGACACACACTTGATTGTGTTGAGAGCCTTACCATGAAGCTGTCAGGTGAACATGGGCCTGCCCAGAGGTCTGTGTTTACAGTGCTGTGCTGTTTGTGAAAACATGATTAGAGAAACTGCCGTTCTCCAGCTCCTGAGAGTGACGGCTTTCCGCTCATACACTGCAAACTGTCTCTCCCACACTGATTATTTATAGCAGGAAAGGGTGACGGGGGAGGACATTGACTTTGACACCTGTAGAGGCATTTCTACTTTAGGAAAGGATCAACCCTTATTACCTGGAGAATTGAGAATACAACCAATGTTCTCCAGGGAGAAACCTCAAAATGAACAA
Organism: Duopalatinus emarginatus; assembly: GCA_028565595.1. Classification (NCBI taxonomy): domain Eukaryota; kingdom Metazoa; phylum Chordata; class Actinopteri; order Siluriformes; family Pimelodidae; genus Duopalatinus; species Duopalatinus emarginatus. The sequence goes on from JAOVVF010000044.1 coordinate 18,090,872, forward strand.
AAGTGTAATTGAAAGAAACACTTCACCTGGAAACAGGAACAGGCTTTTTGCTTTTTAGTCAAGAGAGATCTGTGTTTCCTTAGAGAATAGGCTAATATATGTCAAACAGCTTTACGAATAAGGCTTGATTAGATGTTACATAAAGGACAACATCTTACAAGACAATAGAAAAGGAATTGTGGACCTCCACAAGTCTAGTATATTATTGGATGCAATTTGCAGATGTTCAATAGTACCACATTCATCCCTTCAAATGATAATATGCAAGTTTAAACACAATGGGACCATAATACCCTTAAGGAAGAAGACATATTCTGTCTCCTTGAGATGAACGTACCTTGGTGCAAAAAATATAAATCAATCCAAGAACAACAGCAAACAACCTTGTGAAACAGGCACTAGTAGAAACAGACAACAGTATCTATATCAACAGTAAAATGTGTCCTATAACAAAATGACCTGAAAGGCTGTTTAGGAGGAAGATGCCACTGCTTCAAAACCACCATAAAGTGCAATTGCACATGGAGAAATCATAAATAAAAATGAACAGTTTGGTCATTATGACAATCATTATGTATGGATTTTTTAATTTGCAAAAAAAAAAAAAAAAAAAACACCATCCCAACTATTAACCATGGAGGTGTCAGCATGTTCTAGGGTGCTTTGCTGCAGGAAGGACTGGTGCACTTCACAAAATACGAAAGCCTGTAAAGTTGGGACACTTCTAAAAATACAATAAAAATGGAAATCTGTAATTTGTTAATTCACTACTTTATTTAAGAGACAAAAGGACAATGAAAACACTGAAAATCTTTTCTATGACATGCTTAATTCAATTTGATAATATAAGCAAATTTATAAATTGATGCCAGCATTACACACGAGAAAAAAGCATTAAGGCATTGAGAACACTCTGGTATTTCTGCACAAAATTAATATATGGCTTCCTCTTTGCATAATACAAACTCAAGTAGCATTTCTTGATGCAGCGGCAGACTGTGGTAAGTGACAGTGATTTTTCTCTTGGCCTTTATGCACCAAGATTACCCGGACTCCCTAAATCTTATGATATTATAAGCCATAGATGGTGAAAGACCTAAGTTCTTCGCAATCATGCACTGCAAAACATTGTAAAGAACAGATTTTTGAAAAGAACAGACGTCTTCCATCCACTTCTGGGATCGATGCCTAGTTGAGATGCTGCACTTCACCAGGCTAGAGGCAGTCCCACACAATATTCTTGTTATGAAAAACTATTTGCTAAACATGTTAAATAAACTCTGTATCATGAATTTCTAGTTGACTTTTTAGTAAGTTAATGAAATGTGCCTTATTGGTTTTCTTCTTTAAGTTCATTACTGATTGTTACAACAAGGACACACCTAATTATATCTATTTGTTTGCTTGTTTGTTATTTGCCAGATTTAATAGAAATTGACTTTAGACACACAGTGACATACGTTTTCCTAATAAACCTGGACTAATTGACCCACAGTAAGGCAAATGTGGAGTTAGGGTCCTAGATCTTTTGAAAGAGTGTTCACGTTTCATCAGAGCAGTCCTTCTTGTTATTTTATAAGGTCAACTCAATTATGTGGTGACCTCAGATAATTATTCCATCTTAGTATGTTAATAAACACTGAAGGATCCCGCTGACAGCCTCAAGTGGGACTTTGTCACTTGCAATTCAAATTATAGATTGACTCGAGGGTGCAAAGCACTGAAAGCAGACAACAGGTCTGTAGGTTGGGATAGAATACTGAAAATGTCTAGGCATTGGGATAGGGGCTTATTTAGAGACTTGTCTTCATGCAAAACAAACAGAATACTTCCTCTCTCAAATAATTAAGTTAATTATAATTAATTATGTTTTTTGTTGTTGCTAAAATAAAATGTTTGCTGCCATTTAATCTAACCAGTCATATCCCATAGATTACAATGGTAGTTAGTGTGTGAGCTACATTCAGAGAAAGTGTGACATACAAAAAGTGTGAAAATTAGCATAATTATTTATATCATATCATGTCATTTCATGAATCACTTGTACTGTATACAATTACACAGTAAACAACAGTCTAGTAGACATTAGAAAGACATAATGTACACGAGATAGTGAAGAAGTATTACTTGTGTTTTCTAGGGATGCTGACATTCCTGAATAATTCAGCTATGTGACCGGAAGGTCCCTGATTTGGTGCCCTGTACTGAAAAATCACGACTGAATTGCTTTTGAGCAAGGCGCATAAACCCAACTGTCCCCCAGGTGCCATGGATAGGGTTGCCCACTGTTTCAGGCAAGTGTGTTCACTGTGCTCTAGTGTGTTTTTCATTATATAGATGAGCAGTGTTGGGAGTAATACATAAAGTAATCTGTAATTTGATTACTTTTTTCAGTAACGAAGCAATATAGGATTACTGTTCAATATTATGTAATCTCATCAGAGTTACTAATTTTATAAAAAAAATTAAAAATAAACACGTTACTTGTGTTACTCACTTTCCTGAGCTGTTCTCTGTTACTGCTGCCTCATTTTCTCTGTCTGGTTTTCTTCGCCAATTATAAGATTCTGGGCTTAAAGTACAATTATTAAATACATGGGTTGTGTTTTTGTCTTTGGGGTGTATATGCTAAAATACCTGTCTAATAAAGCTAAACTGCAAGTTTGTAATATTGCACAATCCATCCACAATCCTTGTAATACATGAAATAAATCAGAATTGCACCACGAATGCTTCAGAAGAGTTTTCAACTAGTCATCAAATTTCACATATTTAGTGGGTCAAATGAGAAAAAAAGTATTAAAAAGATGTGTCACTAAATAAAAAGTGTTATAGTTTTACCTCTGACAAGGACTTATTATTATAATTTTTAAAATCTTTTTTAATGCTGAAATCATTTTTAACAATAATAATTTTATAATGAATAATTATTATTAATAAATTATTATTAATTTTATTTTTATAAGTATCAATTTAAAAAAGGTAATAATTAGGAAAAATGCATATTAGTTCATAATAATAATAATAATAATAATCATAATAATAATAATAATAATAATAATAATAATAATTTATTATTATAAACTAATATGCATATTTCTAAATTAATTTTTTTTGCTTATACCTATAAATATAAAATTACATGAGACTCTCTTTTGCCTTCACTGACATAATTATATTTTTTACATTTAATTTTTTAAAAAGTAATCAGTAAAGTAATCCCATTATGATTTCTGTAATGAGTAATCAATAATGGATTACTTTTTTAAAAGTAACTCCCCTAAAACTGTAGATGGGTTAAATGCAAAATGGGGTTACAGTGCATTAATCAGTTAGGGTACAAAATATATCCTGTTTATATATACAAGGTGCTTCCAGATGTCATAATAGACAGAATTATTGTGTACCTTAGTATTAAGAGAAAAAAGAAAGAGGGCATCATTGTGACATATCACAATTTCATGATTGATTTCACAGAAATTGTTGGAAATTGGTGGAATATTGGAAACATTTACTCAGCAGACTGCCCCAGTTATGAAGTTGAAGAGTATTTAATTTGTGCATGAAAGCTAAATTAAGCATTTTAAACCTTTAATTGTTTAACCTGAAAATATCCTGCATTTTATAGATTCTAAATAATTAGGACATTTTGCCAGAGGCAGAAAAAAGAAAGTTGCCAAATTGCTATATTTTCTATTGCCACTGAGGAATATGTCTTTTTTCTCCAGCCCACAGGCATACCACTAAACCTAAATTGCTTCACTTACAATGTTCTTTAGTGTTAATCATTTAAATAAGGTTGTATGATGGATGTGCATGAATTACATCTAGAGCTCATTGTTAAAGAAAACATAATTGTACATGACAGCTGTATGATTTAAATAGCTTGTTGTTCTTTTGCAGTCTATTCATTGTGTGATATTGTTTGGCTATACAGAAATACTGTTCTCCTGCTGTCAATTGTGGGGTTGTCACTTACTTTTAGATGACTGCTTAGATGTTTATCACGAGATGGACATTTGTCAGCCCCAGGCCCCCAGTTGATTTGAGTAATTACATTTTTTGTAATGAAACCAGTTGCTTTGAAGGCTATAGTGTCTGGAAGCATTAGCATTATATCAGATAATACCTTTTAGGATTAGGGAAATCATTGCATATTTTTGATAACAGAATGCTGTGGGAAAAGCAGTTTTGTGTCAGATACTGTGTGCTTGGCTCTGTTCTGATATTTTGCCTTTGGTCTGCCTCTGTAAGGATTACTGATGCTCTAAGATGAAACTCAAACCCAAAAGACTAACCACTGAGTAGATGTCACTATATAAATAATACACAGATATCTAGCTCAGACACTGCAGAATATGAGGTTCTAAAGCACATTTCTACTCACTGCAATGCTCCTGCAATATTTGGTGTGTAATACTGTATATAACCTAAATACACAATGCAGCTAACTGCATAATCAGAAATTCATGATTATGCTTTGCAGAATAGCATGGCAGGCTATCACCAAAGCATAGATGTAGACAATTATTCATATCAAACCATTATTAGCCCATTAAGGGGTATTCTAGTCCAGGTTGCTATGGTAATAATATCTTCTGCCAAAGGAAACAAATAATCCATTGTGTTGTGTTTCCCTAGATATTTGAGCTGTCAAATATTGCATTTCCTTATATTATGCATTATATATTTATTATTTGAACTATATTATTTTATTCTAAAATCTATAGTAGTGAACAACCCTAAAGAGGGAGTGCTGCTAGACAGGAAGCTGTAGCCAATATAAGGTCTAGTATAAAATCTTCTGTTTGTTCATTGCTCCATTTTATACAGGAATTAATTTCCCTGCAGTATTTCATTCTTTAGACCTGTGACAGTTTGAGTCAGCTGCATATTTCCAAGTTTTCACATGTATGCAATTATCTGATGAAATTTAGAGCACCAGCAACAAATCCAGCAGAATCATGTCTGTATGCTGCCTGGAATACATCAGGTTAAGTCAACTCTAATAATTATTGGCTTCATTGTACTGGCTGTGGCTGGCTGTGGAGCCAGTGGAGTAAATGTGTTCACTATGCTGTCCCATTATGCTGCAGAGAGAGAGAGGGGCTCTTTTGTTTTATTCACAGGCTCACTGACCCTGTCCTCTACAAATCACTAAGTAAAAAAAGAGGTGCAAAGTAAACCTTTATCACGGGAGGGGAAAGTACCTTTTATGATTTGACAAAGGCTCTGCTAATGGGAGTTATCTATCCTGAGCTTTCAAAATGTCACATTCCAGCCTTGGTCATTTGCATAACCTCTAAAGCATTTCAGTGAGTGTGAGTGCATTGATTTAGTCGACATCTCGCGAGGCACTTGCCATGTTGACACAGTCGACTCCATCAGTTTTAAGGCACTCCCTAATCCATTAAGTGGACTCTCTAGTAGGTACCTCAGTGGCCTCGCCACAGGCTATTTCCACAGTCCTTCACATTATAGCTCACAGCACATATCAGTACGTTATCATAGTGCAGCCCATTAGTGTCCATGAGAAATTAATTAGGCTCAGAATTGATTATACTTCAGGAGATGTCCTTGTCTTTGCATCATTACCAATACAGTGCATAGGTGAAAATAAACCTCTGTTCTCATCATAACAATATGACAAGGATCTTTTTCAGTAGATTCTGTTTCATGGATAGAAAGCATGTCAGTTTATGAAAATAATGCCTTGATGAAATGCCACATTAAGGAAATAAATATATTGTAGTGCAGTTGCACTGTTTGTAATTATAGCAAATAGTTTGCCCTTAAGCTGCACTTCTTTAGTGGACTTTATTCTGCATGCATTGTTATATCTTTATCATTCTGTTCCTTGCTTTTTTTGTTGGAAGGATGCAAAAACTAGGGGCTAAATAGTGGAAGTGTGCACTAATTTTCAGGCATAATCATACCACATTCTGTATGGTAAAATGGTAAAGGGACACATTTTATAACACAGATTATAATAAATGTAATATAAAACTACACCTTTTACAACTTTAACACAAAGCATATTCTTTACACAGCAACTTCATTAGAACACTTAGTAATCATATCATCTGCACAAATACGCCTCAAATTATGCCTCTGTTATCTCTGACTGGCTCTAAAAGTATTTGTTTAATAAGTACTTTATTTAACAGATTTATGTTTGTTACTGAGCTTTTTTAGTCCTATCTTGAGCTTTTTGGTGGTTGACATACCACTTCACAGCAGCTTTTAAACTGCAATTTTCACTTCACACAGAGTGCATTTAGTAGGTCTCAGACAGTGTGTGTGTGATGAGATGCCTTAGTAAATTGAATGATAATGCCAGACTCATTGTGAGCACTTTTTCTGGTGACATTTGTGGTTGTACCTGTATCTGTACCTCCAGATGTACATACATCTGGCCCTAGATGGTTAAACGTAGATGAGGTGTGATAAATTTACCAATGTTTTCCTCAGTGCATTTGCACACCAAAGTATGAGTACTAACAAGTTTCCACTGTTTGGCCTTTGTGCAGTGCCCTCAAACCTCCTCCTGGTGTGCTGTACCATCGCTGACCCTGTGCACTGACTTCAGCTTCCTGACAACTTTTTAACAAAAATGGAAATTTCACTGTACTGTAATGTACTGTACTGTACATGTTTAATTTATTTTCTAGGTAGTGTGGCCACATGTAAAAATCATGTAAAAAAAAGCATTACTTACCGTATCATTTTTCTTACTTACCTCTGCAACATGTTTAAATGGTTAATTGACCGACTCATGTGCTCCCCTTTGGCATTGTTTGGGATTGTCCTGGCACCATGTGTTCAGAATCTCCAGACAATCAAAAATCTGCCGGGTCTGAAGGTCAAAGGACAGATGAATACCAGCATGAGATGTCACACCAAGAAATAACGTGGCAGCCATGCACAAAATTGCCTACACAGATCACAGACATCCACCCATCTGTTGTAGGACAGGAAGGAGAGAGCTCAGTGTTATAGTGAATAGGTTTCAATGGGCACGCACCAGCCGCTTTGTCATATTTTGGCCAATTTGTACATGAAACATTTACTCTAAATCTCTCAAGTGATTTTCATAATAGGGAGCTGTTCTAATCCTCATAGGATTCACAGTCATTAGCAGAGACAATATGGAATCAGTGGTTATATGTCACAATCAGAAAAAAGGGGCTAAAATAGGGCAAGGGTTGGGGGGCTTTGTTTTTGTCCCTCAGCCAGAGGTTTGGATTTCTTTAAAATTGCATACAATTAAGTCCGTTATTAAATCTGTCTCAGATTTTATGCTCAAACACATTTCACGGCTTCATTTGGCACATAGTTATAGCATTGTCTGAACTATTATTTAAAAATTCTATGGGGAAGTTGTTTACATTAGTGCATTACATAGTGCACTGTAAATCTAGCATGCAACTAACATATAATGGTTGTGGATTAATTAGTGCCACAGTTAACAAAAACGTCTTTTGACATTTGCTTGGATGTCATCTATTGGGTACTAATGGCAAAAGACATGTGCTTTTGGTTTTTAGAAAATAATTATACATAAGTCATCCCATTTTTTTTTCCAGAGAATCATTATCATCCTCACTCCCAGATACAACATTACATATCTCTGTATTGCACTATATTTTAGTGTAAACAAATATACTGCTATAATAGTCCATTGTTTTCAATGCAATCCTGCAAAACAAAAAAAAAAAGTATTCGCTTTAAAACAATTACAGAGAGGAACAGAAACAATTTCTTTTGTGTTTTACATTTTAAGACTCTGACATGTCACAAAAGTGTGTTTTGCATACCAGTAAGTGCCATTTTGGTCTGGTGTCTCTGTTACTCTATTTCATTCTTATGTAAGAAATTCACTTGTCACAGACAGATCTGAAACATTCAAACGACAAAAAATAGGCACAGATTGTCAGACAGATCCAAAACAGTAGGAAAGCTTCATAAAACAGGCACAGATAATGAACTAACAGCACAAACTAAGTAAATCAAATAATTAAAAGATCAAAAACATAACAAGGGCCAAAAAAAGCAGTTAATAACAGCTCAGAAATACCAGGTTAAATACACTGAATAAGACTGCACAATAAACAAATCAAACAGACATGCTTATATAGGCCATTTCTCAATACAAAGTATGCCAGCTTTGGATTGGCATATGTGGTAGTACAGGCTTGGCAAGTTCAGCTCATGACTACAGACTCTAGAGGATGGAAGGACATGGTATGGTCATTGTGTTGATGATGTGTACCATAACAGCCATTATACCAAGTGTAATGAGTTACTGTAATAAGGTTTTAAAATGTGCCAAAACATTGTTCAAAAGCACAAAAGCAGTGCTTTAGTGAAATGTTAAAGTTAAATGAAAAACAAAATTGTAAACCTTAATTTTTCCCTGAACCAAATTGATTTGCACAGGATCTATATAATGAGACAAAAAATGTACCTGTTACACACAAATTTAATTATATGTTGTGTTACTACTGCTATTACTACTACTGACACATTAGAGTCAGCGGCAAATATAAAAAATGATGTCCAAAATAAGACTGGTCTCTGCAGGTAACATGAGAACTGACTGCCCGGCCATAGCTGCCAAGGAATGCTGGCTGTATTGCTAGTGGGGTTGGACATCTGCAAAAATGTCAGAGCAAATTTGCGTGTAACCTCTTGATAAATAAGCCGCATACTCTCTAGAACTCTAAACAACTACATTCTCACCTTAAAGAAATTGAAAAAAAAATTGTATAACTTCATTTCGTGACACCACAACAGTAGAATTTCTACAAGTTTTCTTCAGCAATCATGCAGAGACTTGGCAAGATGCAGACTTCTGAATGGAAAAGTACTTGGGCTGTGACTGATGACGTTTCCCAAGTTCACAATAACATAAGTACAGACTAAAACATAGATTAAAAAATGAGCATTGTGTGTGTGTGTGTGTGTGTGTGTGTGAGAAAGAGAGAGAGAGAGAGAGAGAGAGAGAGAGAGAGATGAGTAATGAGTCCCAGCTGTGAATGATCAGAAGCTTGTTAAACTTGAATGTGGAAGCTGGGATATGGAGTTCTTAGCAGACATGTTTGTATGCAGTAAGGGATCTTTGGAAATGGAGTTTGGTGTCAAATGTGGCACACACCTGACACCTATAGAGTAAATAATGAATAGGTGAGTGAGAGAGCTATTTTACACATTGGATATTTGACTGATATAAACAGAAACAGGGTTTTTTTCATATTGCAAAGCTCCATCAGCTTGGGATTATTACTATATAAAGCTCCTGAGCTAGTGGATACTAAGCAGATGGTGGGGGTAGTGAACTATTACTTATGCTTTGTAGTTCAGTTTCAGCTTCTCACACCTGATGTGTCACCTCTTGAAGAAGTCATTCTTCTTCTCAAAGAAGGACCCCTACTTCCCCAGAGACATTGTTTATTCATCTATCAGATTTACTTTTTGCTACTGCAGCCTCCCTGGAATCATCCCGCATTTATTACAGAGGGTAATAAATTGAATTCATATACAGCAAGCCTGTATATATTGTTTGACTGGGGTAAACTGTGAGCCAGACATCCCCATTTCTTCATTCCTTCCTCAGACCGTGTACCTGCAATATATACACAAATGTACACAAAAAAGAGACAAAAGCTTCTAGCAAAATCACATTTAAAAATCACATTTTATATTTTTAAACAAATATTAACCCTTGTGATCTTTTGGCATCCTGCCAGTGATGAACATGCAATACTGTGAACCTGTAGTGAATGACAGTGCTTTAAATCATGTCCATATATTTCCTGATTATGGCTTCATCCAACAGATATGTCCATTTACAGAAAAAGTAGCCATGCCTGATCTGCTTCCCCTCATTAAGTCACCATGCCTTTTTCACTCACTCCTTCTACATCTCACTCCACTGCCTCTCTATGTTTACTTTCCCCTTTTCTGGAGGCAGATCTTTAATTTATCACCCTCCATAGCCCCTCACTCTTAGTCTTATTGATGGACTTAGCTGCTCCAAACTAGAATTTATCATTTAAGCAGGGAAGACTGCACTGTTACTTGAAGACTGTATGCCTAGTGATGGGGAAAAGAAAGAGGCTAAATAAGACCACTTAGAGAGAGAATTAATGATTCAAAGCACTTACATATGTAAGTAAACAATAGGTAAAAGTGTGCTGCTTATTGTTATCATTCATGCACATGGCCTTTTGTATGCAAACTTAATAGTGTATACTTGTAATAATAAAGAAGTAAAGTAAAATAATGCAGAAGTAAAATAGATGATGAAAAATCACATATATCACTGTAGCGTTTCTCTTTTGCAACAAATCCTATTCATTACATATTGCCCAATGAATACAGTTGAGCAGTAATTTT
>JAOVVF010000044.1:18114161-18143041 GCA_028565595.1 Duopalatinus emarginatus
CAGAGCACCATGGTTTGGGGCTGCCCCACGCTCCGGTCAAGTGTGTTCAGCGAGCCCTAGAGTTCACTGGTGTGTGTGTGTGTGTGTGTGTGTGTGTGTGTGTGTGTGTGTGTGTGTGTGTGTGTGTGTTTCACTACATGGATGGGTTAAATGTGCAGGTCACATTTCTCTGTGGGTAAGCACAGTCAGCAAATGGTTCAGTATTAAAAGACATCTCTAGAAACCTTTTGTAAAGAAGAATAGGCAAAATCCCCAAAGAAGAACTGAATGGCTTTTAGCAATACAAAAAGTGTTTACAAGCAGATATTGCTAGTTTGAGTATTTCAGAAACTATCATGTGCACAGACTCACAGAAACAGGGCAGTTAAAGATTAGAAGCATGAGAAAAATCACCTGGTCTCTTTCGATTCTTCATCTCTCCAGTTTTGATTAGCCTGTGCACATGATAACTTCAGACTCTTGTTCTTGGCTGACAGAAATGGAAGCCAATGTGTTCCTGCTGTTGTAGCCCATACATCTCAAGATTTGATGTGTCGTGTATTCTCAGTTGCTTTTCTGCAAACCAAGGTTATAAAGAGCGCTTATTGCCGTTTGTTATTTTAAGACAAATAAGGTTAGATGTTCAATTAAAATTATAATAAAAAGAAACCTTTATTTGTCAAATATACATTACAACATTATAACATTATTTTCTTCACATATCCCAGCTTGTTTGGGGTGGTTTGTACAGATGGTAGCTTTGATTTATATTACTGGAACAGTTAGTACATGATGTTGTTAGGAAGCAACAGATATGTAGAGACCAGTATTAGTTTTGAGGATGAAAGCTCATTTGTCATGGCATCTCGTCAATTTTAGAAAGCTTTCTTCTGGTTTGGCTTCCTCCGGGACAGATAAACTCGATTAGCAGAGAAAGTCAATTAGCAGTAATAATTTTTTTTATTTATTTAGCTAAATTTATATGTCAAACAATTTTCTTTTGTCCTCAATTCTGTTGTGCTGGATAGGTGACACCAAATTCACCTTTGTAATTTCTCTTCATCTTTTGCTCTTTTCAGGAGCTGTGATTACACCACTGAAATAACTGGATAAACCACTAAAATATTTTATAAGGCTATTAATTTATATATTTAGTCACATATGAATCTCTCGAGACAAATGAAAACTCTAACATGTGCATGTATCTAGCGCTCATGTGATGCTGAATGCTGCATTTTGTGCATTCATCCAGTCTAACTGCTTTTTAAAAACAAGTTTGTTAGAAGATATAGCAGACAAGTGCAAACAGTTTTTAGTTTTTAAAGGGCTTTATTATTCTGATTTAGTGACACACAAATCTTGAAAAAGGACAAATCTAAACCGTGTGAATGGTCTGAAGTCTGAACAGGTTACATTTAGACCAACTCTTCAGTGTACATGCTTGAGTAGCCTAGAGCTTATAAATGGGTGCTGCTTTATAGTGTTATTGCTTTCTGAACTGTAATTTGTAATGTACGTCTTTTTTTAACTAAAATTATGGCATATACATGGGAATTACAGGGAAAAAACACTATTTACACAATGTGGGAATTTGTTGCTCCAGCATTCTTATAATCTTTCCTAATGGTAAATCTGTCATAAAGAAAACATAACATTTGTTATTATATTTTTTGCATTATCAGATTCTTGACTAAAGATACTTCTGTTTTTTTCAGCCATTTATCAGTTACTTTTCATTTTGTGAACTTTGTGATCTATTTTGTGTGGCCTTGTTATGGAGTTTTATAGGTACAACAATTAATCTGTGGCATGCATTAATTATTAATTATTATTAGAATATTTATCAATGCAAATATGAACAAAGTCTGCAAGAGTTTTGTAAATAAGTGCAAATTTGTTGTTCATTTTGGCTTAGGCAAACATATAAGAACACAAACAACACAACCTTACTGATAATTAGGTCCATTAGTTGTTTTAGCACCTTTTGCTCTGTGCTTTTTTTATTGTTGATAAAAAATTAATTTGCTGTTTGGGATTAAAATATTATATTATATAAGCTATATTATTATAAAATAATTATATTTTAAGCAGCACCACCCACTTACATTTTAATTCATCAGGGATTTTAGAAATTGGTTTTAACAGTGAAAATATCTTCCAATGTGTCTGCCATAATTTCCCTGCTACTCCTCCAGGCTGCAAGATGTTTCTCCTGTCTGTCTCAGACAAGCGTTTGGCCTTGGGTGCTAGTCATACATGGTGTAATCCTTAAGGATTAACAGAGAGAGCCTCTTCAGTGTGTGATTGCATGGTATTAAAAATAGAATACTTTGCTGAACATGGGCCATAAACAAAGCCCTCCTGTCCCTTCTTTACTAATGGATGCACTGCTGCTTCAGGCTACCTGTGTCTGGGAACAATCACACACAGTTAAATGGAAACAGGTTTGGTGAAGGATAATTCCATGCTGAACATACTGCATGCATCTTACACATTTCATTTGTGTTCTATAGTTCAGCATGCTCATTTTCTGTAAACTGTCATCTGCACATGCACATTGACCTTGATTATTGCCATCAACACTGTTGTAGAGACAAACAGAGTAAATGTTACATATCCCCTCAGTTTAGTATTTATGCCAAATAATGAAATCATAGGATTCACACCGTTGTAGATGATGCATTATTTAAATATTGCATTATAAAACGCAACAATGCATTTTGTATTTGAATATATTATTTATATATTCTTATTAATTTTATTTAGGTTTTCTTACTATGAATTTACATTTATTTTTACTGCATAAACCTATGAATGACACCTGATAAGTTTGTTTCTGTTTCTGAAAAGGAAAATCGTCTATCCAACATCCACAAACATGTCAAGTTTGTTTCTCAAGCAGAGAGAAAGAACAGCCCAACCCCCCTCCACCCCCAACCCAACAAATCCCTACATGCGCACACTCACCAGCTACCAAGGAATCCGAAAGTAGATTGATTAGGTTCCCAAAAGAGCAGTAAAACAAGTGGGTTTCAAAAGAAATAAAGAATATGCTCTGAGGCAAGTCAGCTTTTTCAGATCCCACTTCACCAAGCATCAGCACAAACCGAAGACGATGTCAAGGTCAGCAGAGATATTTTGACTTAAATTAATCATGAGAGGAGTCATCACTGGACAATCTTGAATGCATTTCCGCACCATTGGACCAAAAAATTTGACGCACTTGCTTTTTCTCTCACTCTGCATATTCACACAAACATATACAGCATTTATACAAATATATTTACATTTTGCTGATTATGATCAATCCCTGGTCAGTATTCACTGGATATGGTGGTCAGAAAACGCACTCATCTCTGTCTTAATTTATTAACAGTAGAGCAGCACCAGCATCATTCTAAAAAAAAAAATTCTAAATTTCATTGCAGAAAAGTCACATGAACTTTACATCATACATTTCAAGCAAATGGTGAAAAATACATAAAAATGTAAGCTAAATTATTTTTACATGCAATTTGTTTTCTGTAAGCTCATGGGGAAAATTCGTCCACATTTTTTTTATTTTAATGAATTGCTATGTCATTATTTTCATACACTAAATCATTATTTTGAATTACTGAGTCATTATTTTGGACAGCATAGTGGATAGCACTGTCGCCTCACAGCAAGAAGAGCCTGTGTTCAAATCTCAACATCCTTTTTGTGTAGAGGTTATCTTCTCTCTCAAAGTTTGTGTGGGCTTCCTATGGGAGCTCCAGTTTCCTCCCACAGACCAAAGACATTCAGTCTTGTGAACCAGAGATACAAATTGGCCCTAGGTGCGTGTGTGTGTGTGTGTGTGTGTGTGTGTGTGTGTGTGTGTGTGTGTGTGTGTGTGTGTATGCCTTCTGATGGACTGGCAACCTGTCCAAGGTGTTTCTCTGCCGTACACCCAATGAGCGCTGGAATAGACTCCAACACCCACACAACCCAGTAATTGTCTTAGACAATTATTTTGAGACATTATGCATTACTGTGAGATACTAAGTCATTATTTTGAAACATGTGGAGCCATACAAGCATAGCAATAGGTAAAGGCTATTAATTTATTTATTTATTTAGTCACATATGAATCTCTAGAGAAGTCTGAAGTCTGAACAGGTTCTCCAACACCCACACAAAATTTAGAGAACACCAACAATTGGAGAATAAACAGTCTGTAAATTCTTGTCTTATTCTTGCACCATGAACTGTCCATTAGGATCTCTTCAATGTACATGCTTGAGTAGCCTCGAGCTTATAACCAGCTGCTGCTTTATAGTGTTATTGTTTTCTGGACTGTAATTTGTAATGTATGCATTTTTTTCTAGCTAAAATTGTGGCATATACATGGGGATTACAGGGAAAAAACACTATTTACACAATGTTGGAATTTGTTGTTCTGGCATTTTTATGATCTTTCCTAATGGCAAATCTATCATAAAGAAAACTTAATATTTGTTGTTGTATAACTATACCAAGATTATGCTATACTATTATGCAATGTGTTAATTTAGCAAATTACAAACCATTAAATATATTTGTGTTAAATTAACTGCAATAATTAAAAAAAACGTCTGCCTTAACTGACTACATCAGGGTGATCTGATACGAGCTGCTATAGCCAGTGGAGAGTTTGCATAGTGTGGATATGGAGGCCCTTTATGTTACCTAATAGGAGCGTTCCTTCTGGTAGGACTGGAATCACTTCCATACAGTGCAAGAGATGCCAAAGTTGTAAAGGATGGATAGGAGGATGTTGTGGTTGACTGTATCAAAGGCAGCAGGCAGGTCAAGAAGAATCAGGACAGATGACAAGTCAGCTGATACAGCTGCAAATACTAAAAAAAACACAAGCATAAAAATGGACAGAACCATTTGATTATATTATATTTAATTCCACATTAAAAAGTGCACAGTGAGTAGTTAAAAGTAAGTTATGTCTGCTCATTGATGAACATACAGTTGGTTTATTAAGGAGAAATTAAATATAAACGCAAGAAACTGGTCAATAAACTAACTGTATCTTCATTACCAAACAAATAAAACAGATAGAAGCATGCTCTCGAATGGTTCTGTCTCCTTTCAGTGTCCCTAGGAAACACTTCCATTGTGTTGCGAGTATTTTTGCATGTGTTTCCGAAGTTGCATGTGTTTTCAGTGCTTGCAGTGTGATTCGTTAATGTTGTACAGTTCTTGTCATTCTGATGCTTGTGTTTTTAAAATTTGCAGCACAGTTTTAACTTGAGTTGAGTATGTTTTTTTACAGAACCACTTTTAATTATTATCGATGTCAATGTCTGTCAATGATCTAAATATATTACTTATATTATTAACTTTGAGAAGGTAGTTATCAAGGTAGGCGTAATAAAAAGATGTGTGCCTTAACTTTTATCGCATTTTTTTCATACATTCCTTAAATTCAGAAGTGGTTGAACCACCAAGAGAGCTACAGCAATGTAAGACATCGCTGTTATTCTTCTCATTAAATTGAGTGTCGTCCTCTCAACTTTCCTCTCTAAAGGGAGACACTTAGAAAAGCAGGTATTCTTTGGTTAGCTCGATGTTGTTAAAGAATTTGAACTCATTGTGTGAGAAAGAGTCACTGGCAGGCATTGTGCAGCTGGGAAATGCTCTCCTGCAGTTTGTGCTGCCTTAACTGTGACTACACTCCTCATTAAATACAACTCACACCCACGCAAATCTCTCTCCACCATCAAGCTTTCAGCAGCCTTTAATGGGCTATTGCCACTCACCAAGTCAGTTCCCTCCTCCATGGGATAATGGTAGTGCCAAACATTTTCCTGAGATCATGCAAGTAATTATGATGAAAAACATTAATAAGACTGATGTCTGCCTTGTGGAATTTATTCCATCATTAAAACTGGTAAATATGTTAAATATGTAAGTACTGTATTTTTGTTCTTTCGGCACGGCACAAATGGAACTGATTGCTATGGACTTCCCACTGAGACTTTTCAATGTGAGTGACCTAATTATATAGTCCAAGCTTTTTGGGTTGCTGAAAATTTGTTTGTTATTGATCCATCTCCCACCTCCCCTATTGCGATCTAAAATGCAGCACTCTATTGATCCCAGTTTGGCATGCACAGTCTAGCAGCACTGTATTCTTTTACCCCAGTCATTAGGCATTGATCTAGCTAAACTTTTCATTTTCCAGTCAGATGAATTCAGTAGGCTGGATACCAACTTTCATTCCTACAGTCAAGAGGGAGTTGACTTTTTTTCAGATAGACCGCTACAAGCCATGAATTTGGACGCAATTAAACGATTCAGCCCTTGTAATCATAAAATCAATAAGTCATATGCTCCAAACCAAGCATGCATTTTCTTTGTTTGTTTCTTTGCTTGATTGCATTTGGTGGAAGACTTAAACAATTCTTTATTTAGTGTACATTTTCTAAATGTCATTAACACTGCAACTTATGATGCATTCTTGTCAAAAGAGCATAAAAAATACCAAACTTCCAATTGTGGAATAAACTTCAAGGTAGAGCTTTTGTGGTTTTGATTTGCAAAGCTTTTGTTGCTGCACTGAAGAAGAAAAAAATAGATAAAAAAACAGTGTCTATTTTTGTATAACGACAACTCTCTGCAGTCTTGCTGTAAGATGTTAAATTTACAAGGCAAAGCCAGCCTGCACTGTGAAGGCTTGCTGAGATTCTCCCGACAGATGAGTGAGAAATGAAGGGTGGCAAGTCAAAAAGGGAAGCACAAAGACACTACAAGTTGAGGTAACACTTTGGACAAGCTGCCTGCCATGAAACTACATAAGTTCAACAGCATTCTGTCATTTATAGTCTTTATTAAGCTCATCTTATATTTGCCTATGTAGTTTTCCAATCCTCATACACTTTTAAACACTTTCCACACCACATTTATAAACAATGTCATGACTGCTCTGATAGAACATAGCGAATATCCTTTTTATAAATTAAAATTATAAATTTATTTAAATATTGCATTGTCCATTGTATCTTGTCTGACCCTTCTTACTTTTAGTCAAATTGTAGCTAAAGTATTGATTCCATGTGGGTGCAAATTTTCATTTTATGGGGAAGGGAAGATGAGTGTACTTCTTTCTACTCACTGTAGTTTTACCTATGATAATTTTGTGTAAATATAATATTGCAATAATTCTACTGAGAACCATAATATTACAACAGAGTTTATACTGCTTTGAAATATGTATCTTCCCAATGCCTGGTTTATTCAGAGATGTCCCTTGGTGTGAATAAATAATGTTATTCTCTCTCACTTCAGCTTACATAAATATGTGTGAACCTAGACAACTTGCTGTAAGTTGAAAGACTTCTGAATTCATTTCAGAAAAACAGAATGAATTGATGGTTTGTGCAATTGATTCACACTGAACTATCAGTTCAATCTTTCTAACAAATTTTTACACACAAGGACTTTCACGCCTTATGGACAGATGTGAATTGAGACTATGTATAAAAGCTTGGCCACAACAGGGTGTTGTTGTCATTGTGAATCCCTACCGAAAAGGTCAAATCGTTTCTCACTCACACAGTCTTTTGGAATGGCATAGCCATTATGGTCGATGGTGTGAAGGTTAATATTCATCCATCTCTGGTTCCCAAGGGCAAAGGAGAGACCGACATGTGGCGGCAACTGAAATGCAGACCTCTATCCCAGTGTGCCGATTGTTGCCTGAGTCTAATGAATGCCTCCTCCATCAGCACTGCTGGCACTGTCACTCTGGGTGAAAGAACCTCTGGCATGGCAAATTAGAAAGATATCTGTCCTTCTGTTAGCATGCTGCTGATGCAATGGAACAATTTTGTACAGATGAGACCAAATCAATAGCATTGCCTCATTCTTAGTTTATCTCTAGTCATCTGTAGTTCAGTGCTCATTGATGCAAATATATACTGGCCACAACTGATTAGCAATTCCTTATCATTCTCTGGCTGAAAGCCTTAAGAAAATACTATATAGCCAGTTTGCATTATTGCTAAAATCAAGCTGATATGTGCAGTTATTGTAAATCTGTTACTATAATAGCATTTGGGTGATTGTGGTGTGTGTGTGTGTGTGTGTGTGTGTGTGTGTGTGTGTGTGTGTGCTGCTCTGGTTGGATTTGTTTCCGATAAATGTATAGCATAGCTTTAAGAGGAGTAGCTGTGAATGTTTTTCAGTCCATTATTGAGAATAACCTCCATGAGCTTGTGTTCACTGAATTAGGAGTGGTTATTGGGAAGGTGAGTCACTCACATAACGTGGACTGTTGTAGAAGCTGTATGAGTGCTGGAGGATATGAGAAAAACCTGCTGGGGGCTGGAAGTGCAATGCCTATGATTAGCTGGGAGTTCTGCAAGATGACGCTGCATTGGGTCCTTAATCTGATTACTTTTGCCTTGGGCAAAGAGGTCAGTTTCAGTAAGCAAGGAATTGTATGCTTTTTGTGACCACAATAAATAAAAATACATTTAATCTTAGTATTACACACTTATTGTCATTTGTAATGTTTGTTCCTGTTATAGCAACAAGCTGCTTGTTAAGGAACTATAATTCACCCTTTTCACAGAGCCTGATGACGCATTTCCGCTTTTTTTTTTTGCAGGGTAAATAAAGCACAGCTGTAATAGAGTTTACTGTGTCTCTGTATAATCTCCTACAGATATGTTTGGCTGACATCAACCAGATAATAGATGAGGTAAAATGACTTAAAGCTGAAAAGGGTTTAAACTTTTTTATGAGGTGGTATTTCTTTAATTACGAGGATGAGTGATGAATGTTACACAGGTAGGCAGGTCAGATAGTAAGAACTGAATGAATGAATAACTAGCTGTTAATCATTTTGCTCCTATTTTAACAGTTACTATAATTATAAATATTTGATGTGCTTATTTAAGGCTGTAAGTGGGATAGAAAAAAAGAACTGTGTCTCTCTTTATATACAGTTTTAAACATGGGTGAAAAAGTGACAGGTATTAGGACTAGGTGTCATTGATCAGGAGAAATGCAAAGCCCCACACAGTGCAGGAGATTTAAATAGGAAAGTTCATCAACAAGGAGACAAATTAATATTAAAGTAAGTAAAAATATCTTATATCTGTTAGGTAAGCAATGGCTAAAATTACAATATCTTATAGTGAACTAAATCTATCAGCCACATGTACAGAACTGTTCTACACAGTTTCTGCTGTTAATTTGTCATTCTGTTCAGGTAAACAGACACAAAACTGATTTTATGTAGAGGAACAACAATCAATGACTTACAAAAATAATGTGTATGTTTTGTGCCTTTGCAATTAATAAAATTAATCTGTTTAAGACATAAATGTCTAATTATGTGAAAACTGAACCGTGGTTGTTTCCTTTTACTGTTACACTGCAGTAGCACTTGCTATGCTCTTCCATTCCTCTGGCACGTCCTAGCTGCAGTGTTTACCCTGATATTTTTTACTTCTGTTTTTCCAAACCTAGAAATGTGAAATGGGCCAATTTGGTGGAAGTAAATGCTAACATTGAAACATATTAAATGCTCTCAATTTATTTAATTTTTTATTGTTGTATGAAAGCAATTGAAAACTTGAGATTGTGTTATTGCTTTCTGTTTGTGTTTGCCTCATCACAGCCATGCTCTTATTTCACTATAACCAGTCTCTTGTGTTTCATTGCTTCTTTTTTTTTTTAAACTAGAACTAGGCATGTTAACAATGAAAACTATTATATTAATATCTTTAAAAAAATGTGGGGAAAGCAAACTACAGAAGCAGACAAGTTTTAAACATGTGGGATTTTGGTTTAATTTACCATTTGGTTTCATTAAAAAAGCAAAGCCATTAATCACTTATTTACTCACCATGAAATAAATGATGTATATTTCAAACCAATATAAACATTGGTGGCATTTTTAGTGGAATATTTTTGTCTGTCACCTTTCCAACAAATGTTACATAAAAAGACCACTTAAAGATGTCTAAGATTTAAATGAGACTACTCAATTAAAAATATTATGATATTCAAGATCAGTATTTTTGAATACTGAGATATTCAAAAAATGTTGAAAACAGTTACCATACTTTGTATAACGGTACTATTTGTAGTTCTGGTAGAAAAATTGCATTCCTTTGCCGAGTTCCTGTTTTACTGTGCAATAACATTAAAATTGTATCTGTCTTTCTATCTATCTGTCTTAGCAAATAAATAATAAATGCTGCATTTTATCAGAGCAAGACTCAGATATTTCGAATGAATTTAGTGTCACTATAAATGATTTTATAGTGTGTAAATATTTTTATGAAGATTATTAGTGTGTGTAAAATATGGGTCT
Source organism: Duopalatinus emarginatus (assembly GCA_028565595.1). Classification (NCBI taxonomy): domain Eukaryota; kingdom Metazoa; phylum Chordata; class Actinopteri; order Siluriformes; family Pimelodidae; genus Duopalatinus; species Duopalatinus emarginatus. The sequence goes on from JAOVVF010000044.1 coordinate 18,124,483, forward strand.
TGAAATAACTTAAATATATATAATTGCTCAGCATAATCTCTCTTTCTCTCGCTCTCTCTCTCTCTCTCTCTCTCTCTCTCTCTCTCTCTCTTGCTCGCTCGCTCGCTCTCTCTCTATCTCTCTCTCTCACTCTCTCTCTCTCCCGCCCTCTCTTTCTTCTCTCCCCCTCTCTCTTTCTCTCTCTCTCTCTCTTTCTCTCTCTCAATCTCTCCACCTTTTCCCTCTTTAAATATGACCGCTAGCATGCCCGAGTGATGAATTGGCAGGAGGGGATAAAGTACACAGCAATAACTTCCAGGCAACCCTCAGTACAACAAGGCATGGGACCACAAATTTATCATTCAATTGTCAGAGGATTTTATCAACTATGCTTTCCACTGCATCTTTTGATTTATTTCACGATTTATTACTGTTAGTCTGAGTTAGAGTTCACGAGTATTATGGACCATTGCTGGGTAAAAGAATATATTAAAAGCTGGTATATACTAAAAGCTACTTTTTTTTTTCAAATAAAATGACCAGATTTGAACACAATACAAGTAAGTTATGTAAGCAAATAACAATGAAATGGACAGACACAGTTCCTCTGATTACACAGTGCCTCATGATTATTTTTTCTTGACTGTGTTTCACATATTTTTTTAAGTAAACTGTGCTGTTTACTGTACAGAAGTGACATGATTGTGTTAGTGATTTCACTTCGTAAATAAAAAGGGCCAGTCAACCCTATAAAAGCTTCTGTTATTCTTATCCAGCACTATTGTGACATCGTAGGGTCAGTGAGTGTACATTAAATAATAACATTTAATTTAATAACAAATAATTTAATAACATTTAATAATAACAAAAACACACACAAACAATAACCAAAAGTAAACGGACACAAACATACATAAACGTGAACCAAAACTGAAACCAAACCAAGCTTGATGAAAACTAAACAGAAACAGGGCAGGGTCAGTGTCCAAGACAAAGTAATCCACAAAAACGAGGTCCAGGGCACATGAAGTTCTTTTGATCATTTTAACGAGGCACGATGTGCATGTGGCTGCACCAGGCCTAAATAGTCCATGTAATAAAATCGATGGCATAACTCAGATGTGCACCTGCAGTCACATAACCCCTTCACACAGCCAGACACACCATTCATGATAGAGCTCCCCCAAGGCACGGCTCCCAATTCGCCTAAAACACCAAAGGGCAGGTGGGTGGGCAAAGATGTCTTTGGGACAATCCGCTACCCACGCACTGTGGATAGCTATCCCGTCAGCCTTTCCCGCTGGCATGTCATGGTAGGCCACTCCTGCAACCTCAAGGAACATGTCATGAAGGATGTAATGGTCACTTTAAGAGACTGTGTTAATTGTTTCATGCTGCAATGTAAGAGAGAGAGAGAGAGATTGAGAGAAAGAGAGAGAGAGAGAAAGAGAGTTGGGACATGAGAGGTTCAGCACGCTGGTGGTTATTCTGGTTAGTACTGAATGGAATGGAGTGTGGGTGGGCCTATGCCCAATAAATGGTCTGCCCACCCCCACTTCACCCCCTTACTGGCATGGCAGCTGGCATTATTGTGACAGAGGTGTGACAAAGGCATGCTTAGCAGGTCCTGGATAGTGTAGACAGTGGATCAGGGAACTGGAACCGGTCCACTTTCAGCCCGGGATCGTGTGGAATCAGGATCAGCGAACTGGAATCATCCACTTCCGGCCTGGGATTGTGTGGGCTCTGGATCAGGGCACTGAAACCGTCCACAGGAGGATTTAAATGCTGGAGGAAGTTGAGGAGCAGACTTGGACTTTTCCTCCTTAGGTTCTGGAGCTACAGGCCTGAGTTCAGTCCTGCCCTCCTAAGGGCAAGATACAGGCTTGAGTTCATCCAGCAGGCCAGGTCCTCTGTGTTCCCAACCTGACATGCTTACTTGCGGCTTTTGCCCACTTGTGGGCAGGCCCTGTGAGCTGCGATAGCATGAAACTTATTTTGTCCACTTCCAGAGTCACTGGATTCATCAAATATACGAAAAAAGGAACACTGCAGCAACAGCTCCTCAAGCTCAAACTGGTGGGATGGCAGGATAGGCAAGTACATATTATAAGCAGCAGGTAGACAGAGGTGTGCTTAGGCTCCCTACATTTCCGGCTTGTACTGTGACGTCAAGGGTTTGGTAAGTGTACATTCAAACTCACATACAACAGGGGAAGGATGTAAGGCAGGGAATGCCTTTTTAATAATCAAACCAAACTGACCACGATGAAAAGTAACAGAAACAGAAACAGGGCAGGGTCAGTGACCAAGACAGGGTAATCCAGAAACAAGGTCCAGGGTACATAAAGTACTTTCGGTCATTTTAACGAGCCGCAATGTGCATGCAGCTGCTCCAGGGTTAAATAGCCTGTGTAATTAGCGTGATGGCACGACTCAGGTGCATGCCAGCAGTGACGTGACCTCTTCATGCAGCCAGGTGTGCCATTCATGACAGCTATGTCCTACACACTAGTGTGCAATTAAACTGCTTCTGGAGAGATCTAATGTTCTAATGTAGTTAATTGCATAAAGTGTTGCTTATAGGAATTGTACACTTTTTTTTTAAATGACTGTAATAGCAAACAATCTTTTGCATGACTGAAAGTCATGTGGTGAAGCTGAGGGCTGAGGATCAGGTTGCAAATATGGGTGTGACACAAATGAGGACTGCAACATTTACTAATCTAGATCATGTTAGGGCACACTAAATTGCTGTGTCATAGGCATGGTAAAATGCTGAATCATTCAGTCAACCCCCTTCATTTATGTCTTTTTGTACTTACCGAAACTTGCACACAGATACAGTGGTATAGTGGGTAGCGCTGTCACCTCACAACTAGAACAGCATGGGTTTGGTGGCCAAGGTACTTTCTGTGTGGAGTTTGCATGTTTTTTACTATGTCTGTGCAGTTTCTTAAGGGAGCTTCAGTTTTCTCAAAATGGTGGCCAAATTGGATATACTAAATTGAACCTAGATGTGAATTTGTCTGTTGGTCTGTCTCTCTAAAATGGAATGCATATTTTCCCAATGAGCGCTGTGATAGATTCAAGCACCCACTGTGACCCAGTAGTAGGATAAGTGGCTTAGATAATGAATAAATGATACTACAGGAGGTGCTCAGATAAATGAAATATACTTATCAAGCCCGGCTGGGGGAGAAGGAATCTTCTATAATTTAAAAAAGACAGTCTGACGAATAGTTCCTAAAATAAGGTTTCTGAAGAACCCTCTTATGACACCAGGGACTACATTATCCATCTAATCGCAAAGTATACACATTCCTACTCCTGTAATACATGTAATACGGCTTTAAGAAGATGCTTGGAAATGATTATTTAATCACAGACAACTGGTTTATTGTGTATTAACTTTTCAATGAAAACCCATGCAAGCAATATATGTCTCCTACCAACTAGATGCCAGTGCACTTCTCTCTGGCTGGTGTTGAGAAGTGGGTGGTCATGAGTGGGAGGCAGAAATCATAAGAGAAAAAAAATCCTGTAGGCTACAAGTACATCTGCAGCCCATTGAGTATGCTCTTCACATACTCCACACTCTTAATAGAGAAAAACCACAACTAAGTTACCATATTTTCAATAATTACACATGAGGGGGTGATCCAGGAGTACAAGGGCTTTTTTGTCATTTTTTGAAATTCTTTGCTGTTTACAATTTAAATGCACTGGCAGTAAATGCTTCAGCACTGATTTTAAGGGCTCTTTGTGTTTTTCAATTTATATTCAATTATTCTTTTCTTTTCTTTTTTTTCAACAACTGACAGTCCTATTTTACATGAAATACTTGAATTATATACACATTCTGATCATCTGCAAAATAATTAGGAATAATAATAAATAATTTAATTTTTGTATAGGTATTAGCTTTTGTATACAGTGAATAATAATTGCAATATTGTGATTCATGACAGCTGAATAGTTTGGTTCTATTTTAAAATATATATTTATATATATATATATATATATATATATATATATATACTGTATATATAAAATGTTTTTTTATTTAAAAAATTTGAAGCTAGAAAATGTAGTTCGTACAAGAATGGCTTCATTGATTTATAATATTTCTTGGCCAGATACAAATACAACAACAACAGTATTACCTAAACAGACAAAGGCCTCTGATAAATGCTCTGATTGGTAAAATTAAGGAAGTCCTTTGTGTTTTAAAACTATTCTTTGTGGACTGATAAACAATACTAAGGATAGAGCAGGTAGATAGGTCCACATGGACCATGAAAGCAATAAATAAATTAATAAATAAATAAATAAATACAAATAAAACCAGTACAAGAATGACCCTGTTACAATGGACACTGTAGATATGTACTTTTTAAGGAACTGCTGCTGTAATAGACACTGTCACTCTATTACTTATCCTGGAAACTGTCCTGGAAACTCTAATTTTGTATCCTGGGACTAATTCGCAATATGCTATATTTGCTGCTCACTCAGTGAAGATTTTTTAATCCTGAAATTGTGCACATTGATATTTCAACCTCAGACATAACTACAGACTTAAGTGCTATTCTGAAGTTTTTATGTTTACTTCAGGAGATTTAAATTAGCCAAAATATTGGAAATGCTTTCTTAATTTGGCAACTCAAAATAGCAAATAAGAAAAAGTGATAAAATAACCTTCACCATCCCACACACATAATGATTTCATGACCTCAATTTAGTACTCTGTTGTGTGCAAAATTAACTGCCTCTGATTATATACAAAATAAATTGCTAAATAATAGGATATAATGGATCAAGTTCTATTTGTTTCTGAATAATCAAGAAGGAAGCCATATTGTTAAATTTAGCTATAACTGATATCCTTATTATATTCAGGACTTTGCAGCAATATATTGGCAACATGCTAGGCTCACTTTAGATTTTTATTTCAGTGATTGGCATTTCCATTCATATATCATTATATTAGTCCTTTTAATCTGCCTCTTGGTAAACACAAAACACTAATATGTTGTTTAATATACAATAAGAGAGCAGGTAACAAGAACAAAACCAATTAATAGAGATGTGTGCACGGTTTAAACTTAAATAAAGACATTAATAACAAAAAGCAAAGAATAAACAAAAAAAACTGCAAAACTGCCAAAGTATAAAAATGTATATTCGGGAAAAGAATTAAAACAAAGTGATCAAAAAAGGGCAAAAATCGAATGATTATAAAATGTTCAAACACAACCATTCTTCACCAAACAAAGAAGGACAATGTCATAGACATCTAGCCAATAAAGCAATGGCCTAGCAATGATACCAACTAAAATGTATATATGGAGAGGGTGATTAAACCAGACACAAGTATGTGTACTACATATGTAATTCCTGCATGGTTCATCATATGATTCATTTTTATTTGAATTTTTCTGTGTTTTTCACCTACTAAATATTTAAAAAAGAAAATGAGAAATTCTGATATTTCCAATCCTTCATCAGTAGACATAAGCTGTCACACCCAATGTGGAATCATGCTTTCAAATTTGTAATTTTTGCACATAATTTTCTCATGACTACATTCGCATGAAATCTATATATTTTTTTTAATTATATGATCTAGTTGGATAAACCATGAAAGGAGTCATTACAAATAGTTGTAATTAGGTTACCCTGAGAGGCTTTATACAGTTACCAGGCTGTATGTGGGTGGGAGGATTTCTGACAGTCCTGCGCTATTCACTCTCACATTAAGTCTGGAGACACAGCCATTGAGCACAGCAGGAAAGAATCACCCTGCACCCACTGTATGAGACTCTTCTCTTGGGGCTGACATATTCACGCTGCTCCTCCTCCTCCAAAACAGGGTTCCTGTCCTCCTTCCTCTAGATCTGCCATGGCTCCACACCAATGCCAGCACCCTTGTGAGAGGGAGGAAGGAGGGTGTTGATGGATGACAGGCCTGTGTTCTCCATGCTCTAGAAGCACAGCAGCAAGCATGGACCAGAGCAGGTGCATCGACTGAGACAAAGAGTATTGCCACATAGATTTACCAGCTGAGCTTTTCAGCAATTCCTGAAATGTGAAATAAACAAGTCTCAAATATGTGTCAGTGTTGAACAGTATTTTTCTTTTTCTACACTATTGATGTAGGGCATTGATGATGTTCATGAGGATGTCACATCTTTTTTCTTTTCTTTTTTATTTTCTTCAGCATAATATGATCATTTTGCAAGCCATTTTGTCATACAGCAGGCAGAATGATGTGCAGCAGTGTAGAATCAAGCTGTGACCAATGGTGCATTATAGTGCCATGAGGTTTGCGGAGTTCCCCAATAGCTCAGGCTCGGTTGTGCCAGTTCATCGTAAACCTGGCAATTTGCTCCATTTTAGAACATAAATGTGATTTTATAAGACAGTATGCAAATGTCAGAATGATTGACTTAAACGTGTCAAACTTCTTTTGATGTTGTAGGAAGTATGTGAGCAGAGGAAGTTCTTCAACGCACCAATGAAGTGGGAGGAAGTATCGTATAATTGGATTTTGATTCTTCTTGTTGTCATGGCACCCAGAATCTGTCTTTTCATGTAAGCTTTTTGTCTGTAGAGGGGAGAAATCGCATGGAAAGGGATGATGTTCTTAGTGGAGCAGGCAGAAATAAATAGGATAGACTGGAATGTTGAGGGAAATTACTGTTTTTGGATTCAACATAATTGCTTTAGAAGTGGCCAGATCATTTGCATCTGAATAAATCTGATTTCATCACATCTAAAAGGGACATGTCAGGGAAATCTGTCAACACAGAACATCTGATGTTTAAATGTTTAAATTAGTGGAGGTATGCTGGCCTTGTCGTGTTTGTGATAATGTCAATGCAGATCAAAATGAGTCACAACTGACTTCCTAGAAACCAAAAAAAATAAAAATAAAATGACATTTTTAGCATGTTTGATGTCATAGTGTTGTTAAGTCAACATGACATGGACTTACAATCTAATACTGTCCTGGAGTAGCTTACTAATAGAATAGCTAACATGCATTTTAGACAGGCTGAAACTAAAGGGAGCAAATGTGTCGTGATTGTGTTCAGAAATACCTCAGCAGTGCAATATGACATGACTCTAACTCATTCTGACACAAAAAGAGCATAATAACCATTATACTACTGAGTGTTTGATGATCTTTGTCATGTGCTCTGGTGTAGAAAATGTCTTTGCTGGTATACGGTTTTGTTTCACCAGTTCACCTCTTTAGAGAGCACAGCTGTCACTGCTGATTTAGTTATTCTCTGGGGATGAACAAGACCAGGTATCAGCTGAATGACTGGGATTAATTCTCATTCACACAAACTAATCCTAAAAATCCCTTGCTGAAGCAAAGGCTATTAGCTAATCATTTCCATTATTAATACATGTTAAAGTAATCTAGTGTAGCAGTTTGTCAATAAGGCTGGCAGTATTCAGGAATATTAAGAAGGATACACAGCAGGATTAATTCAGCAAAAAAATAATAATACAACAACAAAAAAAAAAGATCTATTGGCTGTGTATGTGTGTGAACTCTAATACACAGGCAGGACAGAATGCACTCCTGTCCACTCCCAGTTAAGCTCTCTATTTATGAGTTATGAGCTTGCTTATGCAGGAAAGAAGTCACTAAAACACTTGTGTGCTAATATATTGGAGGAGTCAAGGAGAGTATAGGGTCAAGTTAAAGACGTGGGAAGTGGTGGGTCAGAGGACAAATTTATGAATGCTAACAGTTTTTGTGACCCTTAAACTACAGTGTTTATAGGGATTTATAATCATAGTTATATAAGCTCTGATTATCCACCAGACACACCAACCAACATTCAGATTGTGTGGTCTCTTGGGGGAGGTCAAGATCTCTTAGTTCCAGACTCCATTATAGGTTCCAAGTTCATTTTCATCATCCTTAATTCTGCTTGGAGTCTCATTAACTGAACATCATTCACTGCTGTTAAGGATGAACCCACATGGACAGTCTAAAAATCCCCATGATAGACATATCTAGAAAATTGTAATGGTCACTGACGGTAAAATAGGACTGAATAGTTTTACTCTTCATCAGTGATGTCCATCAGTAAACAAATACAACAAAAATCAGACTTCATGTTATAACTATAATGCATTTCCTGGCTATACAGTTGCACTATGTAGCAGAGGATTATTTATAATTGCACTATTCAGTGTCACCTAAGGGAAGAGTACAGTTCTTCTCAAGGTTTCTTCCTCTGGTCATCTTGGGAATTTTTCCCCTGCATGCATCACCTCTGGCTTGCTCATCATCAACGTTAAATCCAGATTTTAATTTCCTATAAACCTGTTGGGACAATGTCCATTGTTAAAAGTGCTATATAAATAAAACTGAATTGAACTGAATTGAATCATGCTGTTCAACTTTATTGTCCTGGGTTACAGTGGATCTGGAGCCTGTTCTGGGAATAATGAAGACATGGCCGGATGGGATACCATTATACTACAGGGCAGCTTGCACACATATTCACACCTAGACTATTTTATAACATTGCTAGTCAGCCTACTGAGATTTTAGAAAGTAGTAGGACATGAAAGAACCCCAAGTAAACCTATGCAGATCCATGTAAAATATACAAAACTCCAAATAGGCAGTAATTAAAGCCCAGGATTACTGGATATCCTGGAGCTGTAATGTTGCAGGACCAATTAAGTCCTGGCTTTTTTATATAGATGAATCCTTATTTTTCTTATAATAAAGTTGCCCACACCCTGATAGGCATATTTCACTGTATATGAATAAAATACTTTGCAGATAATCTTATTCCTATTATTCATCAAATCAGTTACTGTGATTTGCTTAAAAGAAAAAACATGAAATTTTTGAAAGTTCTGATAAAAGCCACATTGACCCCCTATGAGTTTCACATACTGACACAAAAGAAGTCCGCTTTGATATGAAAATATTAATTTAAAACTATCTTAATTTTGAGGGAGATGAAAAAAGTTAGCTTTTTAAATACATGCTCTTTAATTGATGTTTTTCTATACACAAACAAAGAAACAGAAACTGGGTTGAAGCCAAATCAGCATCTAAATTTAGATACAACACAATGATTTTTAATTACTTACCAGGACAATTACAAAGAGAGATGTCTGTTAAAGGATGAGCCAAAGCATAAAAAACATCACATAAATACACTACTGAAAAAAATATGAACACTTCTCTAAATTTATATACGTAATGGTTGTAATAACAATGGGATCTGACGTTCTGACCATGAATTATAAAATACCATAGATGATTATAAATAACACATTTCATTGTGCAATGAAACATCATCCCAACCTGTCTCACAGTTCAATTATTCTACAAAAAAATTACATTGTGTTCTTTTAATATGTCCTCTGATCGCTTAGAAATCAGAGCAATCATTTTAGGCACAGAAACAGCATAGATCATCACAGCTAAATTTCATCACTAAGCATCCAGACACAGTGAATCGGTGAGATCAAAACGCCTTTGTGGTCTTTGGGGATATTTGAGACAGAGATTATCTATAACGTCTTTGGGTGAACCGAGAAGATGAGTATCTACTGAAAGATAGAGATGGAAGTTTAGGCTGCTTACACACTTCAAATATCTAAACGTGCCTGCTGTACTGATTATTATGACTCAGAAGTCAGAAGTTTGGAAAGTCAAGATGAAATATTAACAGTCATTTAGGGGGCTTTCTGAAATTTAAATATAAGTAAAGTCAATCAAGTAGCTGATGGCAAAGGAGAATATTCTGTGGAGGCTTAAACTCAAACATATTTGGCTTATAAATGTCTGCTATCTGGGCATGCATTCAGAAAGATTCCAAAAACTTGACATTAACTGACACTGGGTGGTCAAAGGCCTTATTCTTTAACACATTGCAATATTTCACTAGCGATGGAAGTACTGACAAATTACACTTAAGTGAAAAGTATAAAGAACATGTCAAAATATTCCTAAATTAAAAGTGAAGTTGCTACTTGTAAATGTTTTCAAATGTACTAAGGTATTAAAATATAAAACTAATGAAGATGCAGACATGAGGCTAACTTACTTAAACATAAGAAGTTAATAGTAATACATTAACAAAATAAAACATAATTCTTCTTTACTGTTTTAATTAAATAAATGTTTTGTTTTCCTATTAGAAGTAGTACAGAAAACTGATTTAAGCAAGTTAACATTAGCAAATTAGCTAAACTTACCTCACTGTGCTATTATAATGCTAAAGTAGAGTTCAGGGCTTTTATGGATGCAAATAAGGCACATCATTTTATATAATCCTTTGCTTACTGAAACATTTTAGTCAGGTAAAGCCTGAGGTACTCCTCAGGGTCGATACTGTTGTCTTGTAGCTTTATCCATCTTCAAACTATAACACAAACTACATTGTGTTGCATGAGAAGTTCACTGCACAAAATGAACTGGCATGTTTCTTGATAGATTTTTCCACATTGATGAACCTAATTGGATGCTAAATTGAAATGACTGGATGCCACACTGAGCTCATTCTTTTGATGTATAGTACACAGTCATTATCTGAAGGATAGAAGAGACCTTGTTGATTCACAAGTGCATTTTAAAGTCTTAATGAAGTTGTAAACAGGTTTTTGTTTTCCTGTTTTCTTTAAAATACAATTAACAGTATATGTATACTGTTTTAACAATACTCATGTAAAGTATAAATACACCAAAGTAAATATTCAGAATAATAATAATGTTCTATGACGCAAGCATTTTCACCCCTGTATTTCACTGACTGGTTATGAACAAAAAGGAGAAAGGTCTCAGTTGGAACAGTAGTGAATGGAGAAGGGCATCACTTGCCAGGGGCATGTGGGGGAATTCTGAAAGATTGATGAGGAGAAGATGTGTATGGTGAGATTGCCAGTGTAGATAATTGGACTAATCCATCCAATTTTCCTTAATGGATCATTGCTGACTCTTCCAAGTTGCACAAGGTCTTCTACCAGCTCATTAACCTGTTACACTAAATGCCACAATGTCTCCGTAGACTTGCATAGGCAAACAGTGGTCTGTTGATCTGCACTGTCTCAGGATTCTTCATCTCACTTCCCTTCCTAAATAGTTTAAAGAGGACCCTAGATGAACCCATCCTGCATTTCACAGTTTTCTTCCTCTCTGTTTCTCCTTCTCTTGCAGATGTACACATATGAATACATACAAATATGTTTATTCTCACCCTATATTTGCTGTGTGATAAATAAGAGCATATTTCAGGACTCAGAGTGCCCCCTGCTGGATCACAGCACAGCACCAAGGAACACGCATCACTGCTGTGTGCGAAACCAGCCATGAAATCAGTCTGGCACTGGTCTTGGCACACAGAGCCAATGGGCCTCTTATTTCCCCCAAGTTCCATCTGAAGCCTCCAGGGAGTCAAGCACTGGACAGCAGGCCCAAACGGGCTGCATTTCCATCAGCAGAGCCCTGATCCATGGGGATAGGACACAACCATTCCTCAAAGACGTCACGTAAGGCATCATACTACTGTCTACATTCCAGCAGTCAGAGGCAGATGTTTGTCCAGCTCCAAAAATCATTATCACCTTTATTTACCATATTCATTTTTATGACACATTTTGTTTAACATGTGTTTGGTGCTTCCTTGCCTTAACATTCAACTCTGTTTCTGCCTCTTGCATCATCTCATGTATGCTTTACACTATACTTTTCCAAAATTTTGGAAAGGTTTGTCAAACCTGTCTATTTAGTCTGCTGCTTTTAAACCTGTTAACATGTTAAAGTGTTTAAACAACTGACATGTTTTTTTTTTAAAAAAGAGACAATATTTGTGCAAGCGCAGCTCATGACCCAACAATAGCTAAATGAGCTTTTTGACATAGATGTAAAAAAAAAAAACATTTGTTGCAGTGTAGTCAGTGATAAATATGTATATCTTTCCTCAGTATATTTAGTAATAAATCTGTATATCTGTAATGAACATGAACATTTGGATGATGTCGACCCCTTACTCTTATATGTTCACTCAGGTCTGTATGTCTGTGTTACCCCATGGCTCTCCCTGTTATAGCTGGTCTTGCCAGAGTCCCCACTTGCAAAGATCACAATCAGATTACTGTACAGTGTACACATAAAAACCATAAGGATGGCTATGAATGTTCTTCCTTGAATACACTTAGGACTGTGCTAAGAACAGTTTATACTCAAAAGTTTTGTTTTATTCATTGAACAGGTATTAACTTCAGGTTGATACAGTAGACTGTAAGTTAAAGTTATAATTAATTCAGATTCTAATGCTTATACTTATAAGCCCATATGTTCCTGTTAACACAGTTTGAGTCTGGTTCATCTCATGGTTTCTTCTGCTTGTCATCTTCCGATGCCTTTGCCATTGTCGCCTCTGCCTTGCTCATCATATGCTTTATTTATTTCCAGAAGGTATATATTTCTGTAAAGCTGCTTTTTGACAATGTTCAAAAGTATTTGGGTTAAAACTGTTATACAAGTAAAATTAAATTTAACTGAAAGTTGGTATGCACTGCTGTTATGTGAAAAAATGAAAATGTGAGGAACTGAAAAGTGAATGAACCCAGGGTTGATCACTTTAATTAATTCAAGTTCATCTTTAGTAGGAGTTCTATCCTCGTCAGGATCATGTGAAGCTACAGCATGTGACACAAACACTGGGTATGAGGTAGGAACACCATGCAATAGGACAGCGGTCTATCACATGGCACCCTGCACACATATACTGTACACACTTACATACACCTTCACACCTAGGGACAGTGTAGAATAGACATTTAACCTGTGGGCAAGATTTTGGGACATAGGAGGCAACCAGGAACCTCTAACAAAGTTCATATAGACAGGGTGAGAATGTACTGCACAGACAACTCAGGATTCAACCAGACACCCTCAGATCAATTCTTATTCATTTATATTTGTAACTCTATGTTCTGATTTGATTGATTACAAGTCAGCTTCAACAAGAAACATTCAAAGTCTGAATTCAATATTACTGAAAGTAATAAAAGCAGCCAGCATTGTGATTAATAAACAGACTGTGAGTCAGTTGCTGCGGTTTGTCGAACATTTTGTTATGTGGAAAAATTGTGTCAGTGTCAGAATATTATATACAGTACTTTCAGGATTTATAAAGAGCATTTGTTAACAGCCTGAAGGTTGCTGAAAATATTAATATGTAATATGAGAAAGAGAGAATAATTCTGTTCAGCATTTACACAGGAGAGCATAAGGATATAAATCCATGAAAAATTGTAAAAGCCTAGGTCCAAATTTTGTGCACACAAGTGTATTCTACACATGCACTCACCCACGCACAAAGAGAGACAGAGACAGAGAGAGCGCTCTGAAAAAAACCTCATGTTAGTCAAGCACTTAGCACTCATGAATATAGTTCTACCTTGAGTAATTAGGTCCACACTAACTACTGTGCAAAAAGTGTTTGGTCGGTGGTGATTCAATCTGTATGCATGTTTGACATATAGTTAAGCTCTTGAGGTCTCTCAGCAGCAGTTGTAAAATAGGTTAAATGAAGCGACGCCTGTTTTTTTATTTGTTAGTGCACAGTTTTATATCCATTGATTTGTCAGTTAGGTCAGAGAGTCCTTCATTTGCATTAATGTATTCTGCCATTGCTGTCTGTTTTCAGAAGTCTCTGGTGAAGTAAAGGGTGCTCACCTACCACAAGGATTTAACTGGGTCATGGCAATGCACACCCCAGGCCATGTTTTATATAACTCTTCATTTAGACGCAGTTTCAAAGCAGCAGTGATAGCGAAGTTCAATTTCACACCAGCCTATAAAAAGCATGTTGTTCCGTGCAATAATACAGGCTCAGACACCCACAGTCATTTGAATACAAGTTTGGAATCCAAATGTGGATAAATTGCATAATGCTGTAGAGTAGCAGTACAAAATGGTAATGTCTAGTAACATATGTTTTCCCCTCATGTTGCATTGACAAGTTTTATTTTAGTATGTAGTGTAGATGTCAAATTATGGTACCCTACTATAGCATTCTTATATGCCAATATTGTATCTCACATTTTGAGTTTAAAAAATACCAAAGTGTAATTGCTAAACAAATGTCTTCACACCACAGGGAAATATGACTGATATATGCATTGTACTCATTTCACGCCTGATGGACTACCACCTTTAACACGGGTGGGGTTTGTGTTCTCCACAGTTTTTAGGTGCTACCATTCCAATAAAGCAATAATAAAGGCGTACTCTTTTTAATTGGATATTGTTGACTGGCAACTCTATCTCACTGCTGGAATGCCCCTACCATGTAAATTGTAATTGAAACAGCCAGGGTTGCCATATGGGACAATAAGACTGCTTATGCATGGTAAACACACCCTATCAATAATTTGCACCTGCTCTTTTTTAGTTCCTGACAACAGTAAATGAATGATTGCATAGCAGGTACCACCGACACCTCCAAACCCCAGGATCCCCAATTTAATGTTTAATCCTAAGGTCAGGTTAATGTCTGTGTTGAGTCCCTGTCCTTAATCTCCGCTTACCCATGTAGGTTTTGATTTTCCTCTAACCTCCAAAAAACCTGCTTCTAAGTGTATGAGGCAGGGTTGGGCCTCATGCCCTTTAATAAATCTATTGATACTTGATACAATACTAATAGAATACTAATAATACAAAAATAATTAATCTATTTATATTCACCAAGCTCAAGATCTAACAAAATCCTACAGTGACAAAAATGCACTTTATAACTATTTTGTCATAAAATAGGATATTGTAGGGTACAATAATCATCTCTGTAGATTATGATAATTTTTATGATAGTGATTTCATTATGTTTCTATTGAGCTTTTTTGTTTGTTTGTTTTATTCCCATGTAAAAATACATATATAAAAATACATGTGAAGCACCAATCCATCAATCCACCAATCCAAGCCATAAGATTAAGACCAAACAGCTGCTAAAAGATTTGACCCATGAAGCCATGGACTTTACAAGAGCTCTAAAGCTGTGCTGTGGTATTTATGGCACGAAAATGTTAGCAGAAGATCTATCTAATGTAACATTGAGCATTTTATTTAGCTCTGTTTTTCCATGTTAAATAATGACCACGAAAAGCACAAGTATGTGTCCATGCACACACATGCTATGCTCATGCTTTGTTACATTAACGGATCAAATAGCTTAGCAGGGAAGAAGGGCAGAATAAAGTTCAGCGCATGTGTTGATGTTTTATCAGGTTAACTGTATGTGCACAGTTTGCAGACTGTATTGCTTTGATCATTTATCATACAATATGTCCAGATTTCCTGTGTCTATTCATTACAGTGTAACTATAGTTACATCACATGTAGTAATGCCTAGTATTACATAGGTATCAGTGCAATTTTTATGTCACTAAGTCAATGATCAGTTCAGGCATACTGATTTAGTTTAATGTAATGCCAAATCCCATGATTAATCAATGATTAATTGTTTATCTTCTTCAGTAATCTTGAACCGAACGAAAAACAGATCCAGGTAAGACATCCAGTGGCTGTAAATGAAAAAGGAACAAGAAAATCACAAACAATGTATGGTAGATGAGATACACTCTTTCACTGCATATTTCCAGTAAGACAGTAAATGAGTCTTTTCTGTACATTTCAGATCAACAGTGAGGAAAGCACACCCTAGAGCAAAGTTTAAGACCAGCAAATCAAGGGAATTGACACGAAAATGGAGCAACATCATTTCCCTAGTGACTAGAGCCATTTTTAGCTGAGAACTCTACTCTACATACTAATAAATGATTCAGTGTAGAACTGATGTTGTGACGTTATCTGAAACTAGCTAAATCAAACATACTTCATGTAGTCAGTCTACACTTCATAATACCGGAGTTATCATTTCTAAGAAATGGCAATAATCAAGTGGGTTATCTGTCTTTCTCAAGAAAAGAGAGCACACATCATCACTTTTCTCTGCAGGGAGCTGTAATGGTAATGGCATGTTCACCTGTTCCACTCATGTGTGATCTGAGTGCAGAAGAGATTTTCTTGCAAATGTAGCTTCTTCATCCCTTGACTGTCAGACAGTAGACTTTTTAACACTGTTTTTTTTTTTTTTTTGGATTAGCATATTTCGTATGTTTATTTTTATTGATATGAGCTAAAAAACAAGGAAGGATATGTAAGGTCAGTTGCTACTCTTTAAATAAACTCCCACAATAATAAACAACCATATTCACACTGCATTCAGTGAAAATCCAAGAAATTACTCAAATCAATACCTCTTAAACAGAGAAGTGATTTGAATTTTAAAATGCTAATACTAGTAACACAAACCCACTCGTTTCACTCCCATGAGAAAAAGCTGCTGATTTCTGCTGCAGGCTTACAAGCAGAAGAGTACAGAGTCCAAGGTCTAATGGTTGAGTGCAGCATGGAGGTTGGCCAGGCCAGAGGACTCTTAGACCTACTACTCCTCTGGCATCTGGCACCAGAGATACTGTTTATATGTAGCTGGCACTCATTCATCTGAGAAAACATTCTTGCTGAGTGCTGGCTGAATCAAGCAGAGATCAAGGGACATATCATATGAAAAGCATACAATTAACCAAACATAGTTCATTGCAGTATTTTATTATATTTGTTATATTTATGCATTTGGCATATATGGCATTTGATTTGAATCCAATAGAAGACCTTTGGGCCATTTTAAAGAGAAAGGTAGAGCAACACAACCACTCCAGCAAAAAGCAGCTAAAAAGATTGTCTCTGAAGAAAATCTCCAGAAATTTGTGCAATGCTGGTATCTTCCATGCTCAGGAGGATTGAGTCTGTCACCAAAAAATAAAGGTGAAAACACTAAATATTCAAAAAATAAAAGATTTGAATCTAATGAAAGGTGTACTGACTCTTGTCAGTGGGGCCTATATTTTTAATATGGAAAATCTAAATTGTTAGTTTTTAATTTTATATAAGAGCAAATATCTACTGTTCAACTTAGAAATAATGCAATTACTGTAAGGTGGTACAAATTTTAATTATTTGATATTTAAGCAAACTTGCACAGGGGTGTAACCATTTCTGGCATATACTGTATCTGTGTGGCTTAATTGTATTATTATTATTAGTAGTAGTAGTAGTAGTAGTAGTAGTAGTAGTAGTAGTAGAAGTAATATTACTTTGTTGTTGTTGTTTTCTATTACCTTTTGTTAGACAGTACAGAAACACCTTCTCTTTCATTGATATAAACTGCTTACTAATGCAGAATATCTCATAATTATGTGCATTTTCCTGGCTAGATCAGTTAGTAGAGTATGCGACTCAGGGTCATAAGTGCAATGTTGGGCACCAATCCATCCACTGGGGTGCACACACAAGTGCTCTCTTCATGCCATCCCCAGGCATGAACAAAATGGGAAGGTTGCATCAGGAAGGGCATACAGCATCCGGCAAGATAACAATAATAATAATAATAATAATAATAATAATAATAATAGAACCTGCACTAAATTAAATATGTGGACAGATGATGTGCTGTGATGAAAGACCATCTGT
The DNA here is from genome assembly GCA_028565595.1 of Duopalatinus emarginatus. Classification (NCBI taxonomy): domain Eukaryota; kingdom Metazoa; phylum Chordata; class Actinopteri; order Siluriformes; family Pimelodidae; genus Duopalatinus; species Duopalatinus emarginatus. The sequence goes on from JAOVVF010000044.1 coordinate 18,142,052, forward strand.
AACAATCCATGTGTGTATGTAGATTACACAATAAATTTTTATTTTAATGAATTTTTCAGCATTTGAGACCATGCATTGGAACTTAAACATCATGTTACACAAACTGCAACATTTCTACTATAATACTGTTCTGCTCTCCTAAACACATAAATCAATCCATGCTTTCAAATATTATACAGATTGATGACTGCATACGATACATTGCCTACATGCTGATTTTCTAAATATGATGTCATATCCATTTTAATATTCCACTTTGATGATTCAGTGCTGAATGCTGGATGAGAAAATACAAACCCTTTCATTTCAACCCTAGACTGATTTTTCCAGGTGGTTCTTTATTCTCTTAAGTGTGAAATTAACATATTTAGTAACTTAGTGACTAAGCAGTCTTTTTCATACTGCTCTCAACACTGTCTATAGATGAAGCATGGTGCCAACTCTATGTGAAACAGAGATCAGTGGTTCTAGAGTGTAGCACTCTCTCTCTCTTTCTCTCTCTATCTCTCTCTCTCTGGTAAAAATACCAGCTGCCATGCTATTGCTGTGTAATAAACAGCTGACAGTAGTGAAGGTTAAGACAGGTTTTACTCTACTTCTATGATATCAGCTTTAATGACCAACTTGGAGCATTGCCACCTCCACTGAGCATGGGCTACCACCAGAGAGAATGTGTGTGTGTGTGTGTGTGTGTGTGTGTGTTGTTGGCCACCATGCTTATGTGACATGCAGAGAATCCAGGTAGGCCATTACGACCCATGGTCCACATGGACTGGCTTGATTAATTAGAATTCAACCAAGAGTCCTCAATGGCCAGTGTGCATGCTGTGCAATGCACCTGCTGTGGCTTAGAAAACATCTGCAAGGCTTCTCACTTGGCTCAGAACTAATCAGAAACCAACTGTAAAGCAGTCTGTCATTCAGCTTGGCCAATAAGTGTGTGTGGGTTGGTGGTTGGATGGTTGTGTGTATCGAGGGGGGGGGGGGGGG
>JAOVVF010000044.1:18143141-18160239 GCA_028565595.1 Duopalatinus emarginatus
GGGGGGGGTATGGTATGGTAGGGGGGTTGGTTGGCAAGGCAATTTTATAGCAAAAACCCCACAAGGATAGGAATAACTGATAACTTTACATTTGCATGGACATTTGGCTGGTCTCCATGAGAAAAATGAAAAAAAAAAAAAAAGATAAATAAACAAGAGCCAAAAAAGTTTAATCTCAGGGTTGATGTTAAGGTTAGGGTTTAGGTATAGCATTAATTAGCTTATTCGACATATTTATTATGTCAGTAGAAGGGCCTTACAAGATGTGCAAAACAAACTGTGTGTGTGTGTGTGAAGGGGGGGGGCTGTTTTAAGTAAGTAAAATAGGCAAGCACATTTATTCATATATGTTTTAATTTAGCATAGAATCGTGGATATTTCTGTCAGATTGATACAGTGGCACACAGAGTACACATACATTATTATGTGATACAAATGGAGGGTCATGTAAGGTCAGGTGCTGCTCTTTAAATAAACTAAATGACCACATTCACAATGCAGGCAGAAAATTCAAGAATTACTCATTGCCTCCTAAGCAGAGAAGTGAACTGAATGTTAAAATGCTCATATTGGTAAAAAAAAAAACAATCCTCTCATTTCACTCCCATGAGAAAGAGCTGCTGATTTCTGCTGCAGGCTTACAAGCAGAAGAGTACAGAGTCCAAGGTCTAATGGTTGAGTGCAGCATGGAGGTTGGCCAGGCCAGAGGACTCTTAGACCTACTACTCCTCTGTCATCTGGCACCAGAGATACTGTTTATATGTAGCTGGCACTCATTCATCTGAGAAAACATTCTTGTTGAGTTCTGGCTGAATAAAGCAGATGCAAGGTTTTAAATATTATGAACATATCTATATCACACAATTACTACATATTTACTACATCTACTTGTTGCCATGTGCGTCAGGGCTGAATTGAATCTTCTTCAATCAGTTCAGTTTTATTCCATACTTGTTTTACCAGGTGCTCCTTTATTTTATTAAGTGTGATATTTTAACATTCAAGAGATTCAAGATTTCTTTATTGTCACTTTATAATGTACATGCATACACTTAAAATTACACTTTTCCATGCATACAACTTCCCATAGTAAACTGCACAACATAAAGCAAACATTTGTGAACAATTAAACAAACAAACAAAACAGGTTCTCCAATGTCTCTTACCTTGTTTAATTCATCAACTTGCACTTCAGAGTGCATTGTTGGTCAATTTTCTATACTACTGTCTATTTGGCCCATTGTCTATTTCTAACAGCAATTTCCAAAAGATATTGTTGACACATTGCTAAATAAAAAGTGACACGTTGCCAGTGACGACCAGGTTTATGCAAACAATCTGCTAGTGGTTTTGTATTTGTGTTTATACAAAACAAGAAATTAATAAAATGGATGAATTTCAGATAACATTTGACCTGTATACAAATCACATGATTAACCAAATAAGTAAGTAAATAAACAAACAAACAAACAATCTTTAAATTCTTAATGATTTTTATTTTTAGCTTTTTGTCCTTTTCCTTCCTCTTCATTTATTTGCATTTTTTCCAAACTAAAATTAGTTGGTAGTGGTAGGGCAGTGTAGAGAATTTTTACTATTTTTACTGCTACAACTCATCACTGTGGAGCTACTTTTTGGCAGAAGATATTGTATAGTATAATTTGTGTAATGTAAATGTATATTTAGACTGCAATTCTGGGCTTCTTTGATTTATTTTCTTTCTTTCTAAAAAACTGTTGTATAAAAGCAATAGAACACTAGAGGTCGTGTGTTATCACAAATAACATCACAGCTCTGATGATATACGGTACTTGCCTCCAGCTCGGGTCTGCGACCAAGTCACAGTCATTATGTTATTCCTGATAACACACTCCCTCTGATGTTCTATTGCTTCAGCAACAGTAATGTCAATGTCAGAACAATGTCAATGGTGGATGATCATAGTAGTGACAACACAGAGAAACCAGTTTAATTACACAGAAGGTAATGTTAAACCATTTTACCAAAACCACTGCATTAATAGAAACAACAGAAAAGCAAGTTAGTGGTGAAATATAACTAACCAATACTTTAGAAATGTCAGTGGCAACACATCCAATGTTTAGATTCAGAATAAAGGTATGGTGTTTGTGTATCCATAAGCAATGTGTATCTGTAAGCATTTTATTAATGAAGATTATACTATAGCTGAGTTGAAAACGTGGCCATCCGTGGCCTACAGCCAACTAAAATAGTTCAGATAATCAAATTAAGAGGTTTAAAAATTACATTTTTACCCTACAGTCATCCAAATCTTAGTTCAAACTAATGATGCAGGTTATGTTCAGACAGCACTATATTTTAATAGAAAGACACTGTATTATCAAAGTTTAGGTCTATATATTTTGTGGTTAAAAAAGCCAGCCAAAAGTGACAGCTAACTATAACACTCAAATCAAACTAAATGAAAGAAAAGCAAAATGCCTAGAACATGTAGACAAACATAAACAACAGTTCAGGAAGCCAGTTCTGGGAGGAGTGGTAGTCAGTAGGTTAGGACACAGGGTTGCTGATCGAGAGGTCACAGGTTTAAGCCTTAGTATAGCCAGGCTACAATGTTGGACCCTTGTGCAATGCTCTCTACCATCTGTGCTCAAATAGACAGCCATGCACTTAAAATTGCAGTGAAATGGGAGGGTTGCACTAGAAACAGCATCTTGAAAAATCCTGTGCAATATCACATGCAGATGAGGTTGATCTGCTGTAGTTACCCAGTGACAGGGGCACCTGGGTTTAAAGCAGTATTTTTTTTAATTGTCTTAATGAAATACACACCTTTTTCTCTGTGGCAACACTACTATGCATTCCTTTTTAATGGCATCACTTAACAAGTCGTGCACTGTTTCGCTGACTAGTTTGGCCTGCATGTTGTATTTCTATTGATTGGAACAGTTTCTACATTTGAGGGTTTGTTTGAGTATTGTGAATCGCAGCATGTATAGTGCTACAGGTATAGTCCTTTTACAGTTTGTAAGCTATCACCTTAAAACCAGTATCCTCTTAATAAGAGCTGGATTTCAGTGGCTTTGTGTGATATATAGCCTTTTTTATTGTGCATAACATGATTGTTGAGGTGTGCCGGGAGAATACAGCAGACCCAGTGTGAGTTGAAAGCTGAGTGGTTTTATGGGTTAATAGTGCCCTTCGGCATGTAAAGAACAACAAAAAATATATAAAGCATTTAGCAACCTCTTAGTGCTTTTGTCAAATTTGCATGCCAATTTGTCAGCATTAAAACACACACACACACACACACACACACACACACGTCGGTTTCAATAACTATGTCAGGACTTTTCACAGACATATGATTACTGTAGCTAATTATTGCTATGGCTATCGCTAACCCTAACCTTAACCTAAGTGACCGAAAATAAATCTTTTTACTCTTTTAGTTTAGGAATGTTTTTTTTTTTTTGTTTGTTTTTTTTTTAATTATTAGAAAAGTCAGGACAATTATCCTGACATTCTTATGTGTCCAAACTTTGAAGGTGTGTATTCTGGTAGTTGTACTGACTATTCACAAAAACAAACTCACGCACACGCACACACACACACACACATTTGAATATATTTGTATGAGCTCTAGAATTTAACAACGTCACAGTAAAATACTCTCATACAATACCATCTACTTCTTTTTCTCCTCTTGAAATAAACCTCCATAGGCCATCACCTCAATATCTTAGATTGTAAGCAGCTGGGGAAAAAATGCAGAAAAAATGCTCATTCTTTCATTTTCAGTAAGTGCTTTATCCTGATCAAAAGCCATGGTCAAGCTGGAGCCCATCCCAGTAACATTGGATGCAAGGAAGGAATAAACCCTGGATTGGACACTAGTCTATTACAGGGCACTATATACATAGCTATTCACACAGTCACAGCTGGGGACAATTTAACAATACCAGTTTAAGTAACAGAATGCTTTAGGAGGTTGGTGAAAGACACCATATACACACATTTCTTTCTTTCTTTCTTTCTTTATTTATTTATTTATTTATTTATTTATTCTAAAATACACTATGGACACCTGGCCATCATAACCCTATGAGGTTCATCCTCTACACAAAATTGAAAGCAGACAATTATATGTCATTGTTGGCTGTAGCATTACAATTGCACACAGTGGAGCTAAGGCCTAGTCCAAATATATTCCATGTGCACAGCGAGATCCATGAATGCATGATTTGCCTGCACAGAGCCTTGCTTGAAATCTTAATGAACAAGTGTTTTGTTTTGATTTTAGGTAAGTTTAGCTATAGGTTTAAATTTGGACAATGATCTAGCAGGTATCTGAAGGCTTGATTGGTTTTAATTTGCTTTAAAAAGTAGGTTCTCTAGATCAATGCTAAGTTGGTCTGTCTGATTCTATATCACACACCACAGTACCGCAGTTACATGACAGTACATTGCAGAGCTACTATGCCATGTATACACATCTCATTACACAATAACAAAAACAACTGTATTCAATATATACTGTGAATACTAAATTTCACAAGCTTGTGGCAAAGTCAGTCTTGCATTTTAAAAGAATCTGTTTCAACTGGCCAGTAACATTTTAAATGTCACATTCATTTACTTTCCTAATGCAAATATGGTATCTCATTAATAAAGTCTCTTTCAACACAGAAACTGGTTCTTTCTAAAGACTTGTCAAATAAGAATAGTGCAGAGGAGCTTAGGAGAAACTGTTTGAGTTTGACTAACACTGACAACAAACAGATCATCATTGTCAGAACTTATTATGATACATTCCTTGAAAATATGTATTTATACATGAATTTGCTGTGTTTAAAGTGACTAAAATTGTCATATGGTGTGATGTGAAAATTATTTTATATAAAATGAAAATTAGGTACTTCTTTCTTGTTTAATTTATGTCAGTGTCCTTTTTAAATCATGTTTGCTTTGATATTCAACATTTCCTTGTAAATATTTAGAAGCAAAATGTAACATTTAGCAAGTTATCATACCAAGGAGGACATTGCTCCTAAGTCTGCACCAAACCACAATGTGTCCGAGCAAAAAAATGTATTTAATAAACGCTATTTAACATTCAAACAAAAAGAGTTGAGGTAAAGTCTTTTTTAATTTTTTGTTAATATTAAATTTATCTTCAATGGCATAAACATTTGAAAAATACGAGGTAAGTGTGTGATTGTGTTACAGTAACTAAATTAAGGAAATTTGCAGACATTAATATTGGTCAGAGGCCAATGTTATTTGTGTTCACAGCTGTTTATATATTCTAATGACTGTGCTTATAAGGCATTACAATGTTGTCTTATAAGTCTTTACAACTTGAAGTGTCACAAAAAATTATAAAACTTCAATTTGTTAGTTGTCCTTTTTATATGCCTGGTTGCTAATGCCAAATAATGAAGAATTACAAGTGCCCTGTGCATACTGTAGTAAAATGAGATGAACACATAATTACTCATGAAGATCAATAAGGCACCATTACAGACAATAAGTAAAGTGATATGTTTCCCGAGTATCAAAAGGCCAAAGAAGCTTATAATGCTTTGTGACTTTTTATGTTGTAAATGCTTATATGATAACATTACAATGCCTTACGAGTACAGTCATTAGAATGTATAAACAGTTATGAATACTAATGTCATTAGTTTTTCATAGGTTTTATAAACGCATTATAACCCTTTGTAAATGCATTTATAATGCTTTATGAATACTTGATTCATAGAAAGTGTTACTGAAGTGTTACTATGCAGTTATTGTTTAAACTTTCAACTTCTCCTCTGTCCTGAAATGGCATTATTGAGGCTATTTACTTTTTCCTCCTTACCCGGAGGACTTTCTCCCTCCTTGCAGGGTCTGCATTCAGTCTCTCCCTGTACTTGCATGTCGTCTCCTTGCTGCACATATCTACTTCAAACTGACAAGAAATGTAGGAATATAATTTTTTTAATGCACATTATATGGCAAACATGGTAACATAAATATAAAATTGGGAAGGAAATATCAGTTGTACAGAGTCTATTTTGTTCATTTTTCATCACAGATTTTAAATTATATATTTTATTTTAAAATATGTTTTTTATTTTATTGTAAAATATAAAAGTCATAGTCATTTGGTGTGACAGATGTGTCATATAGTGTGACTTGAAAAAACTGTCACACCATATGACATAGTGTCACACCATATGACATTTTCATTAGTTAAGCTAATTTACTGGGCAGCTAAATAAAGCTAGCCTCTATTTAGCATGCAACTGGCCACATGGCAACAGTGATTTTTAATAATTTATAAGGAAGATTTGTAAAAAAAAAAATAACATTTTTATGCAAATTATGTTACACCATAAGGCACAAAACTTTGACCACTATTGATGATGTCAGATGCACAGCCTTTTATGTTACTGTAACTTCCTGGTCAAGCAGGATCCTTGTCACCAATAAGAGGTACAAATTAATGCCCATTCAAAATCTACAATATAGTGTCATGCCATATATCTAATACCCATTTAATGAACAATTTTTTTTTTCTTATATACATATATACATCTATACCCATGGGGCATAGACTTCATAGGCTTGTGAAAATGTTCCCATACTTCCTGCAGAACAATCCACAATTATGTTATATTCTGAGGTGATTCCCAGATGTGTATGATAACAGTGAGAACTAATTTTGGTGGGAATGGCAAAACCCCAAACTCAGATGATCGTTCCTCTAACCACAATTTGGCTTTTTTTTTTTTGACATGTGTGGTTGGACATGTGTAGCATTGTCCCATTGGAAGAGAATCAGAATGAATGCAGGCCATGGTGCAACTCTTCAGAAAGGAGGCACAAATAGTGTTCAGACTCGTCTGTACCAGAATTTCTGACACTTCAGTGTGTGTACAGTGTATATACTGTATATATTGGTGCATGTATATAATACTGGTGCATGATGAAACAGAGTGATGAATCAGTTACAGAGATTCAATAAATAATAAATGAGTAAAAAAAATGAAGCACACCAGCCCAGGGGGGCAGAAATCCAGAACATTTTAGTGATTTCTTCCTGAGCTGTGTGGATTTCTTACAAAAATGCCATTTGTAGTGCTCACAGAGAACCAGAAGGTCTTTAGTGTGTATAATAGAATATGTGAGAAATGACCAAGATTAATGGCGTTTATTCAATTAAAAGCTCTGTCAGCATGTGTTACAAAGCTGTTGTATTTAAACAGAGCAGATCTCTTTTGAATTCAAACTCTGGCTAAATTGGAAAGCATGAATCATTGTGGCAGCTTGGGGTAAAGGGTTCTTGCTCATTTCTTCTCTTATATACTTTTTCGTTTTTATTTCTTTATTTATGTTTTTGGTGATTATGGGGGAAAATATATTTGATATGACCTTGAATGAAAGAAAATGCAAATCCTATTTCATTAGTGCAACAGTCAAGGACATAGCCACACAGCATCACAGTCTGTATTTGAGCAGTCAAGGGCATCACCATTCGAATTCTGAAAAAGATCACCTGGAATACAATTGTGCAAGATGATTTTTCCTACAATATCACCTTTCCTAACCCAGTCGAACAGGATTGCTATGTCTGAAGTAAGGACAATTATACCTTAAGAGAAATTTAGCTGTGACACAAATGGCAGGTGTGAGAAAACAGTAGCTGTTGTGGCAAGGTAAGTAGGGCAGGTCACACAGAACTCCTGCTTAGATGGTAATGGTTTCTACACATCCTGCACCCCTCTGTAAATTCTTAGGGCCTCAAGGAGGGTTTCCATGGTAGCTAAATGTGGGAAAGATTAAAGGGGAGAGAGGGGAAGTCACACAGAGGAACTCATCTCTGTTTGCTCTAGTTCATTGCCCTGCAGCAATATCAGTGCACCAGACACCTGGGACCATGGACACCAGAGCTCAGAGGGTGCACTGGACTGGCAACCTCTGCTGATTAGTTTCTCCAGGATCTGGAACTCCATACGCGCCATTAACCTGCATCCAGCGAGCAGGGCACATTAGCGATCTCACCCATATTCACCTGTGCAGAACCACACGTGCCAATTACTGCATACATGCTGATTTTAACATTAACCACTGTGTGGATTAAAAGTTTCATACTGAGAGTTTGATTGAGGAAACATTGACAAAATTAGAGTAGCTCGTTTACATTTACATTTACAGCAGCATTAAGCAGATGCTCTTATCCAGAACAGCTTAAAAAATTCATATTGATTTACTAGGAATATCCTAAGCTAGTACTGATAGACGAGACATACTTGAAGCTAGGATACTGCCAGAAATTAGCCATACAGTACTCAATATAAAACTTTAAAGCCTAAACAAACTCCTAAAGTATGCAAAACCTAGACAGAAGAGTCTAAATGTGTGTCTCCCATGTGTCTTGGATGATGGAGGGTCAAGCCGAGCCATACTTAAAGCACAAAGGATTCTGGGTACACATCTGACTTTGACCATTGCCATCAGGAAGGGCAGCACTGGACCGTACCCAGCGTACCCAGGGTTTTATATCTGATTCTGGCTGCTTCAGGAAGCCAGTGAAGTGTTTGCAGCAAGGATGTGATATGGCTAAACTTAGGAAAGTTGAAGGCAAGTCGAGCTGCAGCATTCTGGATTCAGACGCAGGGGCCTGATCGCCTGCAGTGTATTGATAGCCAGGAGGGAGTAGCAGTAGTCTAGTCTTTATAATACATATTATTACAAGAGACTGAACTAATACCTGTACAGCCTGCCTAAAGAGAAATGGCCATTGCATTTCCATCTGACCAGAACTTTCTGTAACAGTACACATAACAAAATAAAACTACAGTATCTAAACATGAACTGCTAGAAGGTTTCAGGAGGGAAAACGTAAATACTTTATACAGTGTAGATAAAATCAGGTATGTGGAAAGGAAAGTTGGTCAGCTGGATACAGCGCCATCTGGTGTCGTGTGAGAGGAAGTTCGCCCGTCGCGCGAGTTACAATTATAAATATTATAGTTATACATTGTTTTTTTAATACATTCTTTAGTTATTTTTAACTATCTTGTTATTTAATTATCGTAACCGTCAGCGGGTGAAAATAATCAGCAGTGGTGTGGGAATTTTGTCAGCTAACACCCGGGCGTAAGGTGACACAGGTATGCCATCCTGCGCTTCCGGGAGGCGGTGCTGGTTAGGTAGTGCAGTATGGATTTACCAGGAAGGAGAATACGAATAAATGCCCTGTTGTTAACCAGAGACACTTGAGAGACTTGTGCTGTGAAGATTAAGATTAAGATTAAGTCAACTGCGATTACATGCTTACACTAGTACCTGAAGAAGTGACTGACAATGGGGTGTTCATAAACTCAGTAACACGGTAAGTGTGTATTTATATCTCACTGCCTTCGCAGTCTATGTGTTTATTTATGTTTGTCTATGGAGTAAAAAGTCACGTAGAGTCCATTTGTGGACATATTTCTCTTCTAACTAAATGTTTAGCCAGTGAAAGCCAAACCTTGAGTTCTCATGTTAAAATATTAAAGTATGTTTTACTTTTCTTATTGTCCTGCACTAATCCCTGTATGTATTTCCTGCTGGGAATTCAAGGCGTTGTTTGAGTCATTCTGTAACTCATTACTGAACGCTGATCATCTCTCAGCCCTGGCTGCTAAACACACGGACAGTAGTTTAAAAAGTAGTTTCCAGAAGTTTCAAAAAGCTTTCAAAGTGTAGTTACAGATATTTACTTTTCTAGAGCAGTCATGGATTTTGAAAGAAGTATGACTTTTTGTCTATGGCTGTGGTAACTTGAGATACGTTGCATAATTTCTGACCCTTGTGCCCTGCTGTTTTCCACACACAGAAGCAAGTGAGATCTACTCATATACAATGAGGCTGTGTTGATGTGCTGTTCTCTCTGAACTCCAAGTCCAATTCCAGAATGCAGCCTGCTTGCCAGCTTGGCACCTCCGAGCTCCAGTTGAAAGTGGACTTTTTTCGTAAGCTGGGCTACTCTCCACGAGAGGTACAGGTGGCCCTGCTGAAACTAGGCTTAGACACGGACACAAATGCTGTATTGGGGGAGCTGGTACGATCTGGAGCCAGAGAGTCACCAACAGTGAGTCAGGAGACTGATGATGGAAGCTCTGGCTTTAGCCACCGTGGAGGAGGTGGATCCAGCAGTAAAGATCTCCACAGGGACACTCAGCGCTTAGCAGCAGTAGATGAAATTGACAGTGACCTGAAACCCATTGTGATTGATGGAAGCAATGTGGCTATGAGGTAGTGTGAAATAGTTGGTTTGTACTTTTAGATGAATCTGTTCATGGAAGAAATATCTTTTTTTTTTAAGTTATGTTAAAGAAACATATGTAATTGCGCTTCAGAAATGATCAATTAAGCAATTAAGCTTAATAAGTAATTAAGGGAGGCCCAAATTTCTCTGCTATTTAATATATAGTTATTTGCAGTCTGCTTAGCTTATCAAACATTTCTTCAATGTCTGTGTGGTGTTTTAATTAGAGCAAATATGCAAATTTCACATGGTTAAAAATGAGGTATTTTAAGTATGTGGTCTATGATATTCCATGTGTGCCATGTTTCGGAATTTGACCTTTAAGAGTTATGCAAATAATTGTTGTCTGCTATCTGTTGTTAAATTAGCTTTATGCATATGCAAATATGTCTCTGAAATATTTATTCTGCTTTCTAATCCTCTCTCTCTCTCTCTTCCTTTTCTGTGTTTCTCGTAAAGTCATGGAAACAAGGAAGTTTTTTCATGTCGTGGAATTGAGCTGGCAGTTAACTACTTCCTTGAGAGAGGGCACAGGAACATCACAGTTTTTGTGCCCTCCTGGCGAAAAGAGCAACCAAGGCCAGATGTCCCCATTTCAGGTAAGGACACTCCCTTCTCAGAAATATGAGTCATCAAACAATCATCTGTGTCATCACCAGTTGCAGTGTAAATACACATCTCATTTAGTATCTAAGATGATGCCGATGTATTGATTCCTCTTTGTTTTTGCCCATTAAAGGCATAAGAATTCCTCAGTGTAGTGAAATGTCATGGTGTTTTAGTGCATTGTATTTTTTTACATGAAGACTGACCTGTACAGCTAGAGATTAGTAAATAGCTGTATGTTCTATTGTCATGCACTGATTAAATATACTGCGACAAAGGAAATGCTGAAGTACATTATTTATGGCTATATTTATTTTTTTCTGTAACCGCTGTTGTTTTAGCTATTAGAAGCACACCTCAGCACATGACTCATGTACTAAGCATTCTAAGCAATCTATTTTGGATCTGTAAAAGTCATGAGCCCAGTTATCATTTAGGTCTGTTGGGTACAAAGGTAATTTATTTTACTTTGTACTTCTGAGAACAACATACTTGTTTCCTTGTAGAAATCAATCTGTTATATCAGGAAGAATAAAGCTCCCTTAAGGCTTCTTTGGGAATTCCCCCACCAGGAAGTTCAACAATATTTTTCTACTTCCTTCTGTCACTCTACTGGTCTCATTAGAAATTTGCCTGCAGTCATGTAATAGGTGCAGCTGCTTCCTGTAGAGAATGTCATATCACCTCAAATATATTATTGCTGGACTGGTTAGCTTTTTTTTTTTACTTTCTACTCTGTACTATCTAATAAGAAGCATGTTCGATAAAGATACAGGATAAGAAACAACATAAAGACTGATAAACAGAACAGAAATACATTAGGTGATGGGTAATCTTTGAGTGATTATGTTGGATTTTTTTTATCGTCTTGTACTTTTCAGTTTTAACTTTAGTACACAAATTAATATGTGCTGTGTACACCGATCAGCCATAACATTAAGTCTGCCTACAAAAACAGCTCTCACCCTGGTCAAAGTCACTCAGACAATTTTTTTTTGTCCTTCCAACATATTAACTTTAAGAACTGACTGTTCGCTTGCTGCCTAATATATCCCACCATGTGGCACATGACACTGTAATTGTATAACCAATGTTATTTACTGTCAGTCCAATTATTATTGTTATTATTATTATTTTTTTATTTTTTATTATTATTATGGCTGATTGATGTATATGACAAAAGGAAACAAACACAGAAACAGTGATATTGCTATTTAAAGGGATGCAGAAAAAAGGAATTGAAGTTTGACTGTATTTTGATTTCAGATCAACATATTCTAGCAGAGCTGGAAAGGAGGAAGATAGTTGTATTCACACCCTCTCGCCGGGTAGGGGGTAAGCGAGTGGTCTGCTATGATGATCGCTTCATCGTCAAACTTGCCTGTGAACTGGATGGCATTATTGTGTCCAATGACACATACCGTGACCTTCAGAGTGAACGGCCTGAATGGAAGCGCTGCATTGAGGAGGGCCTACTCATGTACTCCTTTGTAAATGACAAGTATGTGTTAAAGTCTTTGAAACATTCTACTTGTAGTATTAAATGCGTATTAAATCTTTATGAAAAATATTGCATGTACATTGCAGTTTGGATTTTTGGTTGTTTATCATCATCAGGATTATTCAGTGTAAAAGTATTCCATGTAATTATTTTTATTTTCACATTTTGACAGGTTCATGCCACCAGATGACCCTCTTGGCCGCCATGGTCCAAACTTGGATAATTTCCTCCGAAAGAAACCTCTGCTACCAGACACGAAACGCCAGCTTTGTCCTTATGGTAGATACTTTATTTGACTGTATAACGCTTTACTTCTTTCAGTTATCATTTTTCTGTACATATTGCTGACACTTGGAGTAATCAATAACTTTGTGTAGCATGTGATAACTATTAACCTTGGGTTTATGTTTAGATATACTTTAAGCTGTGGCCTTAAGGAGTTATATTATTGTCCATGATGAACCTCTTTTTCTCTCTTAGGAAGGAAATGCACATATGGAATCAAATGCAAGTTTTATCACCCAGAGCGTACCAGCCAGTCACAGCGTTCTCTGGCAGATGAACTAAGGGACAATGCCCGTCTGTCCAGTTCTGTCCGCTGCTGTGCAGAAGAGAGCCGGAAATCAGGAGCTTCCGTTAGAGCACCCTGTCTCACTGAGTCTAGCTTCAGTTCATACTTTCCTTCTTTAGAGCAAGAAATGGAGTACAAGCTTACCCTGGAACCTGCTGTTTGTGTACCAAGAAACCAACTCAGTGAAAACATCCAGCAAAACTGGGATGCTGTTCCTACAAAGTACCAGGCCTGCAACCTACCTAGTCACACTCCTCTGGATTGGCATAGTCTTTATTCCCCATACCTCACTACTCCTTTATCTAGTTCAGATTCTGGCCTTGGCTCCTATGAGAGCCAGTTTTCAGAGGCATCACAAGGACATGATGATTCATGCAGGATTAGCTCTAGGCACAAAGAGCAGCAAGATGTGCCTTTTGCTTGCACTTGTTCTTCTGAGTCTGTTGTCCAACCAAGCATCTGTCAGTACCCTCTTCCCCAACATCCACCAAACTGCATTGATTATGATGTAGCCCAGCTCTGCAGGCCCTCTAACAATCAAACCTGCAGCCTTCCTAATTACTTACAACTTAATGGACTCCAACACAGCCAACCAAAAGCAGGTTCCGACACAGTTTGGCTCTCTCAGACGCCCAACGTTTTTAGTTTACCTAGCCGTCCCTATGCAGTCAGACACCACAGATCTGCTGATGTTTATGGGAGCAGACAGGGTATCCGTGGTCCAAATGTTGTTCCATTTGAGGCAGAGAGAGAACAGACAAGGAAGAAACTCCATGCAATTTTTAATCCTTATCATGTGGATACGGTTATGGGAATGTTCCCAAAGCTAAAAGATGCCCAACAACTGGCAGCAGAGATTCTTAAGCTCAAGTCCAAAGGAGAGTTGTTCTAAATGTTGTACTATGGTAATAAAGAGATACTTTAATAAGAGTAGAGCTCTGTGCTCATAAGAAACTGAACTCGGGTCTAAATATTGAATAACCCTGAATCTTATGAAATGTTGTATTAATATTAGTGTTTTAATTCTTTTGCTGGATTGTTTTCGCTTTGGCTTTGACCAGATGTCTTTAGGGTTATTATACCTGAATGTGACATCACATAGTAAATGTGATGACTATGTATGACATGAAAGTCAAGTTCTAGAGGTGTTTATATTTGACTACAGGATCTGTGTCATGCTGTTAAATGTATTGCTAAAGATCATGCTATATTGTTAAATGTTTGTTGTTGATGCACATTGCATCTTTAATGTATCTAATTTGTATATTAAGATGTAGTTTTATGGCTGAAAGATGGTTTAATGTTAATTGTGTTAATGGTGTCTAGTAATTGTTTAAATGACCTTCAAAATATAATGTTGCAATAACTGTATTCAGCCAGACTTTCTGTACAGTAATTTTAGTTTTAACACTAGTAGGTGGTGCTGCATTATACTTTAACCATTGGAAAAAAATGTATAGTACAATAATGTACTAAAGTATTATTCATTGTTAATGATACTTGTATTATTACATTTAGTTATTTATTATTACAGTGCCACAATGTCATATTTTTTAATATATAACATTTTTTTTGCAAAAATAGTATGTACAAACATCACTGACAATCTTTGACACCTTTTTATTTTTCACGAGTCCCCAGGAGTTTTGTTAACGTTAATTATGTTCTCCTGTTTCCCTGCAGTATAAATAGGAGAAAACACACACACACCACTTTGTGGTGCCTTCTGTAGGCTTGTGGTTAAGGAAGCAGGCCTGATCCCAGGGTTGAGCCCCACAACCGACAAGATTGACTGAAGTGCCCTTGAATAAGGCACGTAACCCCCAGGCATTGGGGCACATGTGCTTACTGCCCTCTAGTTTGCGTTCAGTCGTGTGTGTGTGTGTTTCACTGCACAGATATGATAAATGTGGAGGTCAGAAGCTGAATCAGACATGTTTTGTGACACTACTGAGGCCAGAGTTAAACATGGTTGCTGTAGACATAACAGCCTCTCTTAAGATTAGAAATGGGAGGGAAAACCAGCCATTGTGTTTCATTAAGGGACATTTTAGGGACATAAGCTTTCATCCTGCAAATTCTTATTTCCAGAGCCACATCTGATTACTTGTATGCTTAAAAAGCAACTCGGGGTGCTTTTACAGCTTCTTACTATGCTCAGTACTCACAGTGGACATGGGAGTAACCCAGCATTTGACCGACCTTTAACATTGAAATGTGGTTGAAATTAGTCAGTTGTTGTTTCAACTTTGAAACAAGGTTTGATGTTGAATAGTTGAAAGGTTGGTAAATTGCTTATAAATCATTGTTGAAATTTCAACTTTGCATCAGTATTCAAATTCAGCCTATGAGACATTGATGTTGCTGGTTCAAATTTGATACACAATCCAATGTTAATATTATATTGACCTAAAACAGTGAGTCAACTTTGAATGAACATGAAAATGCCAGCTGGGCATTAAGCTATGGCATTTAAGTCAACACTGACATAACAAGTGAACAACATGCTCCGATAAATAGCACAGTTAACCAAAAACAGTATGTCCTGGTGCAATAAAGCAAGAAGAAGCTAGAGTCTGTAGGACAGCAGTATTTATTACAACTACTACAACTACTATTATAAAGTCTCAGCATGTATGCGTATGTTCACAAGAAGTGCCTCTTGATTGTTCTGGCATTTAGTTAGTCGTGAAAAAAAAAGAATTGATATGTCTACTCCCAGGCCAGTAATAGCTTGCTGAATGCCACAAATGCGCCATGCCCAGGCTTGCTAGAGAGAGAGACAAAGAGAAAGAGAGGCATGTTGTAAATAAGAAATATTTTGATCACTGTCATTGTCAATACTTGACATGCTCATATTACTGTCATTTTTTGTCCAAGATATTATTTTTGCAGTATGGTCTATTACCAGTCAAAGTAGCACTGTCCCTCATAGGTGCCTGCTTGATTTACATTCTCAGCCAGCTCCAGCTCCACACCCAAATAAAAGTCAGATAAGCCATGTGGTCGGCCCATATAGCGCAGGGTTCCAGTGCTAATTCGGCCTGTAGGCAGCAAAATTCTGACCCTGTGGCCAATCTGCAGGTCCATTGGGGAATGGGGAACAAAGGCTCTTTGGGGACGAGTGCCACTTCTCCATGAGCCAACACTGATAAAGAAAAATAAAATATGGTGAATAAACTAAAATACATGCAGTGTTCAGAAACCTAATGTACATAAACATGCATTCTGCAGACTTCTTTAAATATCTACATCTAATCCTATGAGTGTATACTGAGAAGTGAGATTGTACCTTGTGCTGACGGACAGAGCAGATAGAAATCTGGAGTCAGCTGTAGCACAAAAGGAGCCCTGACTGCAGGTCAGACTGTTTGAGTAAGTCACATTATGCAGTATTTTCATATTCAATTGTTGGATTTTATTTAAGGCACACTACAGTAACCAGTAAGTAAGAGTAATCAAGTACCTGAGGAAATCAACTACTCCTTAAAGAATAACAATAAAATGTTGTCTGCTGAAGAACTTACTGCACCATACACGTTTCTTTTCTTCAAAGTTGTGTCCGTTCTTTATTTCAGTCTCTGCTGAATCACTTGCTTTGTGCAAGGCCCTAGTGACAATCTCAGAGTACAACGAAAAAGGATCATTCTCATTTCAAAATGAGTTAATCACTAGTCTATTTTACCAAATGTATTTTGCAATTATAACATAAATATGCACATACCTGCTCTCTTAGATCATGCTGTCGCTTCTGCAGATCAATGAACCGCATTTCCCATGATGCCTTCTGGTAAGCAATCTGAGCTTTCAGATCCTGAATCTCTCCCTCAGCTTTCAATAGCCTCTTGTGTACGGTACAGCTTTGCTCATGATAATGTGACTTCTCCCAGGTGTGTTGTCTCTCCGATTCTACAATATTTTTTCCCCAGAAATGTGTGAGAAGCTTAGTGCAATTGTGTTGTTTTTCATGCGAGAAGCATTTGTAATGTAGCCATCCTGCCACCTGATGGGCAGGTAGATGCATAGCATAACTTTACAAATTATAAAGTGTCACAGACAAGCAATCTATCTATCTATCTATCTAATCTATCTATCTCATATATATATATATATATATATATATATACACACACAT
>JAOVVF010000044.1:18178044-18229541 GCA_028565595.1 Duopalatinus emarginatus
GTCAGATTTGACACATTTGGTTTAATCTAAACAAACTTGGGTGTAATTGCTCTGTTAGTGCAGTTCAGGCCCGGGGCACCTCTACTATATAATTGGCTGCTATGCAAATTCGCTCTGAGATTGATGATGATGAGCTATGCACTGCCTTGTCATTGTGTGTGATTGATTTTAGAAAAACTTATTCTTGTTTAATTCATAATGCTAGTAGAATGAAGCATATGTGCTATTTATATATGTTCATGTACAATGTCTATATTGTCTATTCTTTTTCTCCTTCAGACTATTTATGTTTACCCACAGAAGAATGGCAATCACTGGCAATGATGTAACACTGCAGGAAATCATTCCCATTTCATATGACTTCTCTGTTGTTGAGGGTGAGTCTCATAACATGACACATTAATGTGTCATTAATGACACATTTCTGACATTTGGATATTTCTGACATTTTGTTCATGCACTTATGCAATTAGAATTAAAATGCTGATGCTTATAGATACAATGAATTATACATGCTTTAAACGCTACAATCAAAGTGCAAGGCAAGAACTAATTGTTAATGAGAGAACCCATATTTATTGCTAGTTCATTGCCTGAATTAAGAATACATGCTCTCTTAAGAATACATACTGGCACCTGCTGGTGAGTAATAGCTAGTGTTAAATGTGCCTGAAGTACATTCTTGAGAAATAAATCTTTGATTTGAAACAATCATGGTAACATTTTAATATATTAACACCATTACTAAAAAAAATAGAAAGAACTGTTGCTTTCTGTGATTTGTGGATTGATTTTTTTTTTACTTTTTTTTCAGTGTCGTCTCCTGATGAACTTGCTGTAGTTGGTATGTATACACTGCTTGTAAATAATAAGCAACAACATTTCTTCTGTCACTTTAAGACAAGTCTAGCCCATTCTGGTAATATTTAAAGAATGTACTGTGTTATTCTGTTTCCTTGTTCTCTGCAAGGTGCCGATACTCGAGTTCGAGTAACATTCCATACCAAGGAGATGGAGCTTAAATTGCCTTTTGGTTCCCACACACGACTCTTCCTCAGTGAAGTTAACAGAGCCTGGTCTGGTAAGACATCACCCTCTTCCTATCATTAGCCATCACTGGATAGACTGGACAACTTTTTAGATTACATAATTTCCAGCTGTTTAGTAAAGGCAGCATCAGCTTTTTTCCAGAATGCATTAGAATAGAAACTGTGTACAGAAGGCACACCAGGTAGTGCTTTCACTTCATACTTAGGTTATTGTCATTGGGGAGTTTCATGTGTTCTCCATAGATCCACCTGGGTTTCATCCAGGTGGATCCAGGTTCCCCTAAAAACATGCTGGTAGGGAATTGGCAGTTTTGAATGATCTGTAGGTATAAATCAGTGTGTAGATGTGTGTGCACTGTTGTACAATTCCCACCTTTATTCCCACCTCATTTCTGGTTTCCCCCATGCAGACCACAGCCCTGACCACAGCCCTGAATAGGTCTAACCCCAACCACAACCCTAAATAGGTCTAGAATGTTATTAAAATAAATTATGAATTAAAGTGAATTCTTGAATAGGAACTCTGTTACTGAAAACTCAAAGCATGTTAAAGGCTACAAGGAATCTACTTAGACTTCTCATACAATTTGCACTTTATGTTCTCCTGTGACTTCCTGTATTATCTTATTTGTTACATTATGGTTCTGAAAAAATAATATATTAACCATAATATATTAACCTTTACAGTCCATTTATACTGAAGTTATTACTACTTTTGTTAAGTCTTTCTCATCCAGATACAGTAGACAAGGCTGTGGGACATTCATTTTGTCACTGATGTCTAACTGATATGCTCAGAAGATATCTTCATTACCAGGAAAAACACAAGAAGCGTACAAGTTAGGAAGTAGCACTGTGGTCTGTGTTAGAAATGTGTGGTTGAACTGAAACCCCCTAAGGATTTTTTTAGAAAGGGAAGTTCAATTCTTTTGTGAGTAAGAAGAGAAGAAAGGAAAGAATGAGTATGTTTAAGTGATGTTCTTGAATGCCTTATTGGATGTACATAACTATATATTGTGTGGTTAGAGTAAACATTTTTAATGTTTTTCATATTTCATTTATAAAAGTGTGTGTAATAGTGTGTGGTAGTGGTGAGTACCTTTATGGTGAAAAGAATACGAATTAACACAGTGGCTGCAGCACATTTCTGACTATTACAGTCTATACCTGGCAGGAAAAAATAGCTAGGCTGCACTTTTTGGTTAATTAACCCTTACTTTTTGTTTATGGGCAATACTTTTTGTTAAATGGACAAGTGTAAGGATATGAATGATTTTGACAAGCTCCAAATTCTGACAGTTGAGCATTGCCAAAACAGGTCTTGTGGAGTTCCTGGTATTCTGCGGTTAAAAAAATAACAGAAGAACTGAACTTTGTAAACTCAGTACAAAGTATTTAAATATTACGTCTAGCCTATTTTTTTAAGTAAGAAACTCTCTAAAAGTATAACCTGTAGTGTTCCTTTTTTCACTACACAATTACATACTCATGGGTATGCCAAATAAACATCCTGAAATATAGTACGCTAATTAAATTTGTAATAATTTATAAGAAATACTTGGCTGATAACTTCTGATAGTTAAAAGAAATAGCAAGCCTTAAATTAAGCTTAAAATGAACAATTGTTATTTAAATCATTGTCCTAACATTGCGCAGGCATCATCTCTGTCTCTTCTTTTTCTTCTTTTCTGCCCCCAACTCTTGATGCCTTTTCGAGGCCATGTCCAATCACAGGTGTCTGGCAAACCTTTTTTGGGGTCTTTGTATAGACTGGACAATTTTTAGTTAACATACTTTCCAGCTGTTTAGTAAAGGCAGTATTACCATTTTTTTCAGAAGGCACACCAGGTAGTGCTTTAACTTTATACTTTCACCATAGTTTTACCTGTGTTTCATCCAGGATCTTGTTTTTTCACCCATCTCTAAAAAACATGCTGATAGGGGAATTGGCTGTTTTAAATGATCTCTATGTATAAACCAATGTGCAGATGTGTGTGTGTTTCCATTCATTCTTGGTTTCCTCTGTGCAGACTCAAAAACTACCACAACCCTAAATAGGTCTAAACTGGTAAATAAATCAAAATAAAGTGCAAGGGAATTGTTGAATTAAAAACTTACCTTTCAGGACTCCTTTAACTGCAAATTAACTACTTAGAGGAGTTTTCCAGTTTGTATGTCAGAGACAGGCAGTTTTTATTTATCAATAACAGTTACAATTATTGTTACAGTACATCTGTGAGCTGTGAAGTGAATTTGGAATCTGGTTTCCAAATTCTTTTTTCTCATTTCTTCTTCTGATTTTGATAGCTAAAAAAGTAACTTACTAACTTTTATAAAGCAGTAATACTGCTTCCATTAATGTCTAACAAAAATACAATACCATATTAATAATACAGTTGATTATAGATTTTTATTTGTTGTGTAACATCACATCTGAGTGTGAAGTGTCCACCGAACAAGTCCTTGTGGATCAGCTGTTTTAAGAAAAAGACACAATAGAAGGAGCATTTTAATACAAACCCCTTACTCAGAAGCATTCAGACGGTGCTCTCAAAAATTAATCAGGAGCTTCTGATTCACAAATTCAGGCATGCTATTTTATCTTTAATACATAGCATTGGTAAAAATAATAGTTATTTCACTATTATTTAGGTGTGATGTCATAGCTCATGTCACATGTAGGCTGGTTACAAATACAACATCCCCCAATGTAAAATACGTTGTGCTGTCATACCAGTACACAGTCACTCAGCTCATCTTGAAAGGAGACTGTAAATACCTGTTTGTTTCATTTCCTTTTTTCTTTCTCCTTATTTTTAGATGTCTGTGAGCAGTACCCAGCATCTCCTAAATTTGCCTGGCTTACTAAGTACCATAAAAACTGCAAAGAGCCTGGATCATTAACCCCCAACGCAACACGGAAGATTAAAAAAAGTGGCAAGTGATAGTCATGCTTTCTTAACAGTAGTTGTACTAGTAGTTGTGCTGAATATTGAAGGGAAGTGAATCCAAAGCTTTAGATGAATACATACAGTAAACACTGCATTGATTTTGCCATTTAATTTTTTTACTTGGGCGATTTAATTGATTTTTTAGTTTACCACTCACGCTATTAGAAATGAAGAAGTAGACCTGGGTTTTTAAGTTAAGTTTAGAAAAGCACTAGTAATCAAATAGTTAATTATAGGAAACACTTACTAAGTAAGATACTAAGACATTTTACATAAGGCTAAATTCTGCTGGTAATACATGATAGAACCATTCATACAGTTTGTTATGTTACAGTTTAAGGCAAAATCAGAAGAAAAGTAAAATCTTGAACTAATGGTGTGTGATAGCAATATTATGGCCGATTATTGTCAAGCTCCGCTACGTCCCATTAAATAAACATTTAGGCAGTGACAGAAGAGGCTGTGTTTAAAGGAAGCTGTCAGGTGCAATGTGTGAATGACATCACTGTGTCAGACATGTGGTATGTCTCTTGACTCTGTTAATTGGATATAGTACTCTATAGCTTGACTCTGTTATTGAATGAAGAACAGTTGCCATGTTTGTTTATAATTTACATTATACTTAGCATTTTCTGTTAATCTCACCAGGCCATCTGAGTTTTTGTTTAGAAAGACAGTTCAGATCTTTGACCATTTGCCAAACGTCCAGACCAGTATGTCTGCATACCACACTGTGCTGTCTTATGTCTCTTTACTGTGAATGAACAATGACCTTTACTTAATATGTGGCATCAGCAAGAGCTGAATGATCTTAGTTTGATAAAAACTTGAATTTTGAATATGAACCTGCCATTTAGATAATTATTTCTTATCTTGTGTGTGTGTGTGTGTGTGTGTGTGTGTGTGTGTGTGTGTGTAGAGGTTATAGTATTTGATCACTAATAACTGACTGCAGTTATCTGAAAGACAACAGTAAAGCAGTATAGGTCAACTACAAATACTACTGGTAAAGGAAACATGCTGATGGACAGTAAAATACTCTTTATTAAACCAATGTCACTTTAAAGAATGAAGGCATACTGTAGTGATTTACTTTAGTCATGTGACTGTCTTAAGCTGATTGCACAGTGATATATAAAAAAAGAATTCAGAAAATTCAGAATCATCTTGTACAAATAATAATCGTAAAACACGTCTGTAATCGTACAGTGTTCAAACCCTGGCTTGTTTTGTATAAACTGGCAGCTCATTTAGTAGTGTTTAAATCGGTTGCTCTGCTGATCGACTGGTCGCGTCTGAATGTGCTTTGTGCGCACTCATGTCTGCGGTTGCTGCTCTTCACAGTACAATATGCTGATGTTTCAGCTCTATGGCTGAAGCAGGTAGTGTTTTGTGGTCTGTACTTTGCAGGATGCCATTGGAAATAAAAGGAAATGTCTGGCGGATACGTTGGTGAGGAACAGGCCTAATGTTGTCTTATTGAGCTTTGTTAGTACAGTTGTCTTTACTTTTACCGGTTTAAGACGATGGTTATAACCGATGTATTGACTTAAACGTGCATTTAGTTAGGTTAGGTTAGTTACTTCGCTGACTAGCTTCTGATAGAACTAGTATGCTAATACAAAACGAATGATGAGCTAAATGCTAAAACTAAGTTACTGTTATACATAAAGGCAGAGCTAAAGTCTGTTTAGTGCTAGTTTAATAGCTAGATAAATAAATACACACATATCCAGAGCTGACTAGTTTAAACACGTTAGCAGAGCTTCACATCGAAGTCCAGCCTTTATCTGTGTTATGCTTGCTAATGGATTACAGGTCGATTAACATTGGGGATATTAGTTGTGGATATTAGTTGTGTAGTCTGACTGAAGGACATGTTTCATGTTTCATGTTTAGTTCTGGAGACTTTCACTGAATGAGATAATACACATATTACTGTCTGAAGAACCAGTAGACTTAAAGCTGTAAATAACACTGGCTTTGTGCTCTACTTTCACATGTCACATGTATGACTGAAGGGTCCTCAGTGTTAAACTGAGTGTAAGTAGACTAGTAGTGTTTCCTGTGTGTTTCCTGTGTGTCTTGTAGCTAACTCTGTATTACTAGTGTCTTCTTGGTGCTGTTTGCTTTTGCTTGATAAGTCACACAGTGATATGTAGCAGATTGAAAGCCTATGAAATCAGTGTATATGTTGTCGTTAGTAAACTTTTTTTATTCTGAATATGTTAAAAGTTTTGAGTGTGTTATAAGTTTTTGTGTTGGAGATGACTGTTTTGGGTCCTCCCACTCTCCACCTGTAGTGTGGCTAGTATAGCTGCAGAGGAACACATGTAACATTAGGCTACATTTTTAAAAGTAAGATTTGTTGCATTTTATGATTGAACATCTGATTTATTTTTTTTTTACCTGTTTATTCTGATCCACTGTGTGTGTAGTTGTGTTAGTAGTGCACTAGGGTTTGAAGCTTAGCCAAGAGGGTCCATGAGCAAATTAATGAATAATTCATGTATTATTAGTAAAGTAATTAATCTGTTTAAGTCAATTAAGAGGGTTTAATGTTAACTTTATTACTAATATTAAAAAAAACACAGAGATGATGACAGCTTGAATGTAACATGTTCAAGAATAAACATGGCTCCAATAAATAGCTGGAATACTATTGTACACATCTGAAGAAGCCTAATAGACTATAAACTATATATGTGGCTGCAAAATACTGACAGCCCCCACTGTAGACTAACTGCTGGATAGATTGCTTCCCAGTTAAACTGAATATTGTGTCTGATCAGTGGTAATTCCCTGTGATTCCTACAGACCGATCCCACACAGCCCCCAAAGAAAACAAACAGGCCAGTACCAGAACTAAGACGATAAGAGAAGAAAGTCTCCATGAAAGGTGGGCAATTTGAAATAACACATTTTAATTACATGTCTAATTGTGCATTATGTGCATTTATCTGTGGCTAGTTATCTGTGGTTAGAAATGACCATATAGGCACTGAGCAAAGCATGGAAGAATGTTACTATTTTTATTAATATTATTGTTATTATAGGGAAATAATCATTGACATGGTTGATTGACATTCTGTGGTCTCTTATTTTTAAATAGCAGACCGCTGCTATGAATAACTGACCATAGATTCTGGAGGACTATGTCGCATCATATCAATATGCAGAGAAAACAAAACTTTAATTATCATTAACAGTGCAGGTTTATTTGTGACACCCTGTAGAAAAAAAAACCCCAAATAATCGAAGACTTTTAAAAGTATTATTTTAACATGTTTGGAAGCTATAAAATCATTTTTAAATGAATATTTTATGTTAAATTATTGATTTCTTTAGTAAGTAGCCATGTATCGAGCAGTATACTGTACAGTGAGATGGTCATTATTGCAGAATAAACCCTGTCAGGATAATGCGGGTGTTGAAGCCAGACCTGCAGACAACTAATGTCAGTACTGCTGTTATTAAAGAAAAATTAAACACCACCACATGACCTATCAGAACTAAGGATTTAACTTGGTTGTGAGGTATAACAGTATTTACTACTCAGAATACTTAACTACAATGGAGAGAAGAGGTATACCCTTAAAATCAGACACCTATAAAAACATATTACAACATATTATATAATATATATATATATATTAAATATATGTGATCTAAAAATAAAAGTATCTCAAAATAACACTGGTCTGGGGAGACCTGACTGCACAATTGGTGCGTGGGTTACTAAACTTCAACTGAGTAAGATTTCATTAGTGCTGCTCCACCCTTAAGCATACCACGATAACACGTCATCAGATTGCCCAACCCTAGTTCCAGTCTTTGTGTTTGCTAAGCATTTATGATTGATGTACCTGAAGGCTAAAGGCCATGTATATAGTCTGCTTGTATATTAGAGTTTTACTGCTGAAATTTAATGCCTCTCCATGTTTTAATATATAATTAAGTTTAGATTTGGTGTAGACAGTTGACAGTGTGAGATTATTAGTATAGGGTGTAACAATACAGTGTTCACAATTCGATTTGTGATGGTTTTACTGTTTCAGTTTGATTACCAAAATAATTTGAAAAAAAAATTCTGAATCATCAACAAAAATGTACATTTTTGTCTATAAAACTAAAACTACATAGCTTTAATGTTACAGTGCTTTAATGTTGTAAACAAAATGTTCTACAGCTTTATCATTTTTTTTTAATTCTTACCTAAAAATGTATTTAATACATTTTTCTGCTAGTGATTAAAGCATGCTGAGCTCTGTAACAGCATCTAATGTGTCACTTTAAGGGGTAATAGTGCTTCAAAATCAGCTCAATTGTTTAACATCTATGGCCTTGTTCTCAGGCACTGTAGATTACAGCAGTGCAGGGCTAGTGAAAGCTACTAAAGATCTTTATAACTGTTGTTGTTACAAGGTTGTATAATATATAATGTATAACCAGTGATCTGGCGCTAACGGTAAGCATGCTCTCTATATTTTATTGGTTCCCCAAATTGGGGCCTCTGCGGTTCAAACATTACATTGGCTAATTAATATTATTTATAATAAATTAATTTATAAATTTATAAAGGTTATGATGTATGATGCACTTTAATAAAAAAAAACTTGCATTATGATGCATTGTGTCATACCTAGTTATCCAGCTTTTGGAAAAATGATTATCACATTGTACATTACTGTGTTCAACCTTCTCTATAACGGCTGTTTTGTACTAAACGTACAATGCTTTGTGCATGACTTTGTGGGGTATTCAAAGAAGTAGGTAAGGACAACCCTGAATTAGGCCATTGACTTTCAGATATTGTGATCCGTACTGAACAAGCAGCTCCTTTGAGCTTTGATGTCAGCCTGATCTTTGGCTCTGAATAAAAGTGTAGTGATTGTGTCCATTTTCATCTTTCCTTTCTGATGTCCTTTTTTTCAGGAAGATACATAGAAGACACAACAGAAGTATTTTAAAATTTAATTTGCACCTTTTAAACAATAAATTAAATATGCCTGGTTGCCTCTTTTTTTTTCTTTCTTTTTTTTTTTTATTATGTAATATATTACTGTGCATGTCTATTACTGGTCACTGCCTGAACATGTCCTGCCTGAAGATTCTTTTTTATAAACTGAACAGAGCAGTGGATTTTGCTACAATTATCATGTGCTTGTTTTGGTTTTTAGTCAAATTTAGAAAACTTACTGTAGTCCAGCACAAATTTTTAATTTTGCTTGTTTGACACACTTAATCAGCCTGGCGATTTGTACCAGGTCCCTTAGCAGGGAACCAGCCAAACTATATATTCTGCCCCAATTCTAGATCACTCTGGGTGTTTGTCAAGCTTTAAATATAGTTTAGGGCCTGTTAATTTTTAGGGTTGTTACTGATGAATGTGAATTTCTACAACTTAGCAACAGCCAGGAGAGAGAGAATGTGGAAGTAAGAACTGAGCTAGTTCGCACATCACAACACACTGTATCCAACAAAGCCCAGATGCTCACCATGCCCCAGTTTGGCCTGCGTGACAACCTCATCAAGTGTGAACTCCATAAGAAAGAGGAAACATATACCTACATTGAAGACTTCAGGTAAGCCTGCTTCACAGTTAACTGTTTTTAAGCCAAGCAACCCTCATCTTGCCTCATGTCATGTGGAAGTTGTGCTTATGAATAGTTGTTAACCACTGTAACAAAAGCCGCCTTTTAATTTCTGATATTTGAATGTGTTTCCTATTTCCAGACATTTTAGGGCTTACAAAGATCACTACTGCCCCTATAGGATACATTAGTTATATATACAGTCATGTATGGGTCTCATTTGTAAATTTGTATAAACACAGGTTCATCTTAGAATTCTTCTATTTCAGTTGAAGGATCTGCCCCTATATTTTACATTCTTAATGCAGATATGTATGTGTATGTGTATATGTAAATATAAATGTATAATAATATTTATCTGTTTTTGTTTGTTTGCTCATCAGCTTCTTCCTAGGTACATACAATGTAAATGGACAGGCTCCGAAGGAGTCCTTGCACACATGGTTGGCTTCCAGTTCTCATCCTCCTGATCTCTACTGTGTAGGGTAGGCATTAAACAGTTGCATTTCTTTAGAAATTTAGGCTCAAACAAGTCACTCACTTTAAATAAGACAAGGATTCGGTATGTTCATTATGATCAACATAAAGGATTCCCGTATAAAGTGTTTAAACTTATTGGGTTTTCTCACCAGATTCCAAGAGCTGGATCTCAGTAAGGAGGCATTTTTCTTTAATGACACACCCAAGGAGCAAGAATGGATGAAGGCTGTAACGGACAGCCTTCACCCAGATGCCAAGTATGCTTTAGTAAGGACTTGCCCTCACCGTGACAAATCTCTGAGTTAATATTGCTCACAGTATTCCTGTTTGGAATAAACTAACATTTCATTTTCATAACACACAGTATTTTAAGTGTCTGGAGTTTAGACTACCATTAGGACTTTCTTTAATCAGTGTCAGATATAGGTCTTGTGCTTTTATTGTGGGTTTAGAGATTTTTTGACGGAGAAGCTGTTGATTGCCCTGTCTTACAGATAAAGCTAGTACGGTTGGTGGGGATCATGCTGCTTCTCTATGTGAAGAAGGAACATGCAGAGTACATCTCTGAGGTGGAGGCAGAGACTGTGGGCACAGGCATCATGGGAAGAATGGTGAGTTTGTTTACATATTTGTTTGTGTGTGTATATATATATATATATAAGAAGTCTTGGGTCACTGCCATTTTCTTGGTCAAAATATCACATAGTTCAAATACTACAGGTGTCTTTTCACACTGTCTAGAACAGCTGTTCCCAAATGAATAGTTTCAGTGCCTGTTGCTTTAAATGATCATGAGTCATTGCTCACAATGACATGTTGTTCTTAGGAATTGTACAATGTTTTTTTTATTACATGTTATATGGATCCAGGTTGGGGAAAAAAACAGATTTACAGGGTTTTGCTGCCTATAGCTAGGCTTGTGGTTAGGCAACCGGTCTTGTGACCGGAAGGTCCCGGGTTTGTTTCCCACCACGGACAAGACACGACGTCCTTGAGCAAGGCACCCCAACTGCTTTCTGGGCGTTTGGGGTCTTCCCTCCTTCAGGCAAGTGTGTTCACTGCCCCCTAGTGGTTTACTATATTGTGTTTTACTGCACAGATGAGTTAAAATGTGGAGGTCACATTCATTTGTGTGCAAGCACAGCAAGCAAGTAGTTCACTTTCTTCACTTTCACCTTAACTAATGAGGACCCAGCATGGCGCCACAAAGGGCAAAATCTAAACAGCACAAAACTGACTGGGTTGTCTGGGTGTTTACAGTTTGTGGGTTGCTATGCACTCCAGATACCCAAATGAATGGACTAAAAACTAAAAAAGGTTTCATAATGTATTCCTTTTAAGTGTCTAAAGCTCTGGTGACTTTTACATGCTTTTACATAACTATTTATACAATTTATATTTCAACCTGCTTACATTTATGTTGGTTGTACTCAGCCTGTGTTTATCTGTGCTTTCAGGGTAATAAAGGGGCTGTGGCTATTAGCTTCAAATTCCACAATTCCAATATCTGCGTGGTGAACTCCCATCTGGCAGCTCATATCGAGGAGTTTGAGAGAAGGAATCAGGACTATAAGGACATTTGCAGCAGGATGCTTTTCAGACAGCTTGACCTGACACTTCCTCCCCTCACCATCATGAAGCACAAGTAACTTTCACCACCACCAATTTTTATTTGAAACCTAATTCCATGAATCGACAGGTACAACATGGGGTGAACCAAAGCACACCAGATGTGAGTATCAGTCATTTGATTACTAAATCCACTGTTCTGTCTGCAGTATTGTCCTGTGGATTGGTGATTTGAATTATCGAATAAGTGATCTTGAGGTTGACCATGTAAAGAATCTGATTGTGAAAGGGGATTTTGAAACACTTCACAATCATGATCAGGTAGATGCTCATGCCTAAACTCTTTTGTGAATACAACATGGTTTTAGTTGTGTTTTGAATGTGTGTATGCATTTGTTTGTGCTTTAGCTGAAAAGGCAAATGGATGAAGAAGCTGTGTTTGTTGGCTTTATGGAAGGTGAGATTGATTTCCAACCAACATACAAGTATGATACTGGCTCAGATGAATGGGACTCCAGGTAAGAGGACATATGATCTAGATTTTCTCAGTTGCTGCTTTGTTTTAGATTTATAACATTTATCAAGAGAACTAGCTTCAGGCATGGGTGTGTGTGTGTGTTCATATACATTCAGTGAGAAATGTCGAGTCCCATCCTGGTGTGATCGTATTCTGTGGCGAGGAAAGAACATAACCCAGCTGAGTTATCAGAGTCACATGGCTGTAAGAAACAGTGACCACAAGCCTGTCAGCTCCCTGCTGAAAATTGGGGTGAGGGAGACAGCCAAGGTCTAGTCTGTCTTCTATGAACACTTATAGTTGTGCCTGAAATTTTCCCACTGCTCTTTTTAGGTCAAAGTGGTAAATGAAGAAATCTATAAAAGGACGTTTGAGGATATTGTGCGGTCTCTGGACAAGCTGGAGAATGAGTGCATTCCATCTGTTTCTCTGGCACAGCGAGAGGTGAGTGTTCTGTGTAAAACCTAGAGAGTGGCAATGACTTCAGTTTATGCCTAGATTTTCCACTATTCTCTTGTAATGCATTGTTTTTCTTCTGGTAATCTTTGCTTCAGTTCCACTTCAATAATGTGAAGTTCATGCAGCATCAAGCACAAACCCTGACACTTCACAATGATGGACAGGTACCATGCCAGTTTGAGTTCATACAGAAGCTGGATGAGCCGGCCTACTGCAAGCCCTGGCTCACAGCCAATCCTGCCAAGGGCTTTGTGGCCCAAGGTAAGTACACTCCTCAAATGTGTTTTGTAATTATATTATGCAATGATGGTAGATGCAAATTTTGTTGTTGCATGATGCCACATCTGGAAGGTTCTGTATTGTTACTTAGTACTTTATTTAGCTAATTAAGAGCCAAGCCCTTGTTTAAATGGCTGCACTAACTGCAGTGGTAGTACGTATTTGCATAAAGCTGATATTTTGCCATTGCAGTGGTAAATGTTGTCTTCACACAACAGTTACATGCCGAAGTGATCTGTCAGCAATCCACTGAAATAAATAAGATAAATGGGTTGTGCTTTTTTGGTCTCTAGTTACTACTGAACTAATCATAGAATGGATAACAGCTAGGTTGAAGTAATTGACCAACTGTGCTTCCGCACAGAGGCATTTGACCTCCGCATTTAACCCTTCAGTGCAGTGAAATTAGTATTCTAATGCAATATGCTGCTAAACTAGTTGGGCTGTAGGAGTTGCTGATAGAGAGTTGTTAGAGATCTGAAGCTTCTTTTTCTGGTCCTAGGGGCCAGTGTGGACATTGACCTGGAGGTGTTTGTGAATCGCTCTACTGCTCCAGAGTTGAACTTGGGCCAGCAGCAGCTTGAGGACATTCTAGTGCTGCACCTGGAGAGGGGCAAAGATTACTTTATCTCCATCACAGGCTCTTACTTGCCGAGCTGCTTTGGTTCATCCATCCATTTGCTCTGCAAGCTGAGGGAGCCCATCCAGGACATGCCACTGGAGACCATCCAAAAACTAGTGAGTTACACTTGACATGTCATAATGAGCTTATCCAAATGGTTCAAAATCCTGGAACTAAACTACAAACTATAGTTATCAAATTCCTGAAAATGTTATTTGTTTTCTGTTTTGGGTAGATGTACAAGTGTTTGAAATGCTAAAAAAAAATGGTGCTGGTGGTTGTTGTGAAAGCACTAATGCCCTTGGCCAATTAAATATGAAGAGAATGTTATTGTGTTGTAGTCTATAGTGACTCTGGGTTGATAATTTTGTGTTTTCTATGAAAGAACCACTTGGAACCCAGTGAGATAAGCAGCCAGGACACTGAAAAGGCTTTAGACATTCCAAAAGAATTATGGATGATGGTGGACCAGCTTTACCGTAATGCGTGCGAACAGGTCAGGATGCTAAACTTATCTAACTTTTTTTTTTTTTTTTTAAAGCAAATAAGCATTCCTTTTGTTTCTCAGTAATGCCACAACTAAAAAATGGAATTAATCTTTTAAAAAGTCTTTGAATTAAGCCTTTTGCTAACGAAATCCAGAAACAAACATAAAATGCAAACTCAAAAAAGTAACCCTAAGCCTGCTTTTTATTTTAACTTTTTTTTAAAATAGATTTTAAGTTATTGCCATCTGTGTTTCTACTACAGGAAGACATCTTTCAGCAGCCAGGACTACGCAGTGAATTTGAGGTGATCAGGGATTGCTTGGACACCGGCTCACTTGACTCTCTTCGTATCCTGTAACAATTTTGACTTGACTTGTTCATTTGATAAATTCTGCGTGAAAGATATCTGTTCTATCATGTACATACCCTTGACCTAAATAACTAGCTGGAAGTAACCACTCTGTGGCTGAAGCTCTGCTTCTGTTCCTTGATGCCCTTCCTGAACCTGTGGTCCCTTTCTCACTGTACCAACAATGCCTGGACTGCTGCTACAACAGCAGCCAGTGTAAACAGGTTTGTATCTCCAACTTTTACTGGGTATTTAATGTAGATTCTTTTATTGGTTTAAGCACAACATGTGTTAAAAAAAAGAAGGATTCTGTGTGTTGTGTTAAGAATGTGTACATTTTACTAGACAATTTTTTTTCCTTTCTAGATTATTTCCATGTTACCTCAGTGCCATAAAAATGTTTTTAACTATTTAACTGCATTTCTTCGGGAGTTGTTGAAAAACTCTGCACACAATCGGCTGGATGTCAACATTTTAGGTAGGTCAAAGACATTTTCACTTCTAGTTTTTTTTGCATGTTCTTAGAAAAATGCATAGGCATGTTGAAGAAAAGCAGAACTCAACAATTATTTTCACAAATTAGTTTCAAAAATCTCTGTCCAGGACTACCAGATCAGAGTTATAGAGTACAATAGGTTATATACATGTACTTGCTTGTTTATGGATGGCTGACTCCAAACCTATGTTCTGATCACCATTGTGCATTAATGATAATTTTCACTCTTGTGTTCAATGACGAATGCTAGCATAAAAGCATAATATAATTGGTTTCTACTTTAAATTAAATTAAATGCTTGAACTGTCTTTCTGTTAATGTTCTTTGACAAGCATTATAATGCTACCTTAGAATGCTAAATCTGGTTCTCTAGCCATGTTAGATGTTAGGCCTATCTGCTGTAACAGTAAGGAACTATGTTGATTGGCTTGAACAGGGTTTATTTGGAAATTATCTGCTTAGACCAAGTTTACTGTGCACAGTTCCAAAACTAATCAGCTATGACCGTCAACAGCCAAACTATTACTAAAGCCAAGCTAGTCACAAAAGAAACCTTTCTAGAATTAAATGAACTTGATAGTTTTCTGTGCAGTTTCCAGTTTCTGAATGAGAAAACAAAATGCATGACCTGTATTTATGGTGTTATTTTTGTTTTGTTTACAGCCACAATATTTGCTTCCTTAATGCTGAGGCCCCCCACAAAGCAAGACATTTTGGAGAAAAGAAAAGCAAAGGAGTTTTTCCAGCATTTTCTGATCCAAGAATCCCACTAATGTACATCACTGTCTACTTAATCTCACACACAGTATTTGACAATTTTTATAGCTATAATTATGTCTAACTTGTTTATCATTTATTTTATCATATTGTGTTGAACCAAGAGATTTCAGAATTCAGAGATTTTAAATACTGTGTTAAAGACAGCATTGTTTTATTATAAAAGGAGGAAAATGAGGAAAAATAATATTATGCACATTGTAAATCAGCCAAGACATGTTTAGAGTACAGATTTTCACCAGAGCTGTGATGCTAAAATACAATATATAGACAAAAGTATTTGGACACACTTCTTAATTACTGAATTCAGGTGTTTTTACTCTGTGCAATTGCCACAATATGAAATCAAGCACCTAGCCATGCAGTCTGCATTTACATTTTGTGAAAGAATAGGTTGTTCTAACAATTCCAATTGTTTGAGTTTGGAGTGATGCCACCACTGCAACAATTCTGTGTGAACATAATGTTATAAAGTGTGGTCACTTTGTGTGGTCAGTGCTTAGGTGTGTAGCACATAAGTCATCAACACTCTGACCCAATAACTGCAGAGTTCCACACCTCCTCTGGCATCACCTCAAAAACTGTGCGGCAGGAGCTTCATGACCTGGATTTCCATTACTCAGCAGCTGCATGCACGCCTTGCATCACCAATCACAATGCATCAGATGGAGTGTATGGAATGTAAAGCATGTCCCATCACTGTGTCAAATCACGCTTCTCTGTCCGGCAGTCTGGACAAGGGTGGGTTTGGTGCCAGGAGAACGTTAACCACCTGACTTGGAAGAACTTGACTGTCCCACAAAGAGTCCTGACCTCAACCCCATTAAACATCTTTGGGATGAACTAGAACGAAGATTGCAAGCAAGGTCTTCTCGTCGAACATCAGTGGAAAATGCTCTTTTGGATGTGTGGCCAAATATTTCTACAGAAAAACACATTTTGTAGAAAGCCTTCCCAGAGGAGTGGAAGATGTTATAGTTGCAGAAGGGTGACCAACTCCATATTAATGCCTATGGGTCTAGAATAGGACATCATAAACGCTCCTGTATAAGTAATAGGTATCATAATACTTTTGTCTGGATAGTGTAGTTAGTAGTAGCAGTGTTTGCCTTTGTATAAAACCTTTATAGAATTTCAGTCATTCCAGATCATGTAGAATTGTAGTAGTTGAAAATAACAGAACAGCGGATCATTTTAAAGGTTGTTCACTAGTTAACTACATGCAGCCAAGTGTATGTTGACCTAAACACACACACACACACACTTGGCTTGAACATCCTGTAGCTACTATTATTGAAAGCAGCTTTTAAACTATTTAAAATATTGTAAAATAGGTCTTATTAAATATTTTTGTCTTAAGTCTACAGTGACAACAGTACACTATATAACATTGTGGTAGCTGCAGTGCAATATTTACAGATTTGTTGGGCAGCTGGATCATGTAGAAGTCATTATTTAAACAGCAAATGTGTTTGTATTTTAATGTAAATACAAAACATTTTATATTAAAAATAGATGCACTGGATTACAAGTGTCATTTTTTCCTGGATGAAGCCTTCATTATTTTTAAACAACTACTTTGGTTTTTTTTTTGTAATATAAGACTAGAGATGAAGTCCATGCCATCATGTGTTCTTACCATGTTACTTTTACTTGCTTACACACAGTTTACTTTACACTGACTTGGTTACACACAGTATGTGAAAAGCTTCATGAAGAACAGGGGTTGTGGATGTCTGGAGTGGGCGTTGAGACTGCTGTGAGGAGACAGAGGCGCTAAACAACGCAGACATTCACTTCCCAGGATGCTTCAGGATGAGGAACTGGAATTTGACGTTGTTCAATCATGCTGGGGAGGGGAAGAGAAGAAAGTGCCAGTAATCATAATTATACAAGCATTTGGCGACTACTTGAAACGGGTAAGCTTGTGTAGCGTTACCTGATCGACCTGTATACTGACTCGACTGCGTGGTGTGACTTATTTGTGCGGGTTGTCTTGTTCCCGCAGTGCCTGAGCTCTTCACCGTGTTGACTCGTCGTTAGCCGCTCAGCCAGCTGCCTAATTTTGCTTAGCTAGCGGTAGCCGCTTAGCTCTACTTCAGTAATGGTCTGCTTATCATGGCTTGTCCTAACATCCCTGAAGCGTGCTGCTAAAACCTTATTTCCGGTCGTTTCCGCAGAAATTGTAGCCACACTTAGTAATTTAACCTAGCTAGCTAGTTAGCGGTCCTAATGCTCACACCCACTGTCAAAACAAGCTAGCAGGCTATCATAGCTGTTACTGAATGAGCGTTAGAGTTAGCAAATAGCTAGCTAGCTGACTAATACTCGGCTTTCGTCTAAACGCCAAACAGTGTTAAATATTTCAGCCTGTCGTGTGGTGACGTCGTGTTTAAGTGTGTGTGTGTGAGGTGAGTTTATTGAATTATGTAATAGTACACAATGTAGCATGACACTGTTGCCATGCAGTCGAGCTTAGCTACCAGTTTAGCTAGTAGAGCTAAGCAGCTGGCTACAGCTCTGACTTAGACCTGGTTGTGTTACTGACAGTCTTGGTTTTACACAGTAATGTACTTCAGAATGAAGACTGAACTTTCTCTGTACAGATAACGGTAATGTTTGAGTGAGCAGACTGTTGTAGCAGTTGTAGTTAGACTAGTGTTCACGGTGCTGGACTTCACGGTGACTGGCACTGTGTTGAACTCAGAAAGTACCAGAAGCCTCTGAACCAGTCAGACATTCAGCACGTCTTGTAAAAACACACACACACACACACACGAGGGTGAGTCAAAAATGTCTTTTTCACCAACTTTTAATACATTATTTGTCCACATAATCTCCCTGCTTTTTAATACATTTTGTCCATCTGTCAAAAAGCTTTTATATTCCCTCATTGAAACTGAGCTGCGAGCCACAAATGCACCACAGTCTTCACCTCTTCATCAGACATGAATCTCAATCCTCTTATGGCTTCTTTTAGGAGACCAAACAGGTGATAGTCTGATCAGGACTATAGGAAGAATGCTTTAACAACAGGGGGTTGTTGACAGTATGGACAGCGGTGTGCAGATGTGTATATGACAACACACACTTGTATAGCAGTCTTCTGTGATGTTTGAATTTTAGGCTTCAGCTTTTAAGTGCAACGTTTTTTATGTCTGCTGCGAATCACATGTGGAGGAGCCATTATTTCATGCATTGCAGTCACTAATGAACATTTACATGTACGGCATTTGGTAGACGCTCTTATCCAGTTGTTAGTATTACAGGTAGGCCAATGTAGTGTTAGGAGGACCCTTATTGGTGTAGCACAGACTGGCTGCCCAGACCGGGAATCGAACCCAGGTCTCTCACATGGAAGCCAATGATGTTACCGCTGTACCACACCAATCACAATGAACTGATGTAACACTTTCGTACCTGCACAGCAGTGTCTGGAGATGTAGTATGGAAAATGTGGATAAGACAGTGCAGCCAACAGAAGTTTTAGTGTAACTGGAGTGCAGATAATTTTTGACTTGCCCTTGTATGTATGTTTATATATGGCTTAAATAATATAGTTAAACAGTCATAAATGTTTAGCTGCACAACTTATAGAATATTTAAAGTGAAGGGTAATGTGCTTAGTTTCTTTTTAGGGTGCAAATGGCATGCAGTGTGAACATGCGTATAATGCAAAATATCATTTATTTATTTATTTGCTTACAGTCTGTAACATGCCTGGATGTCCAGGGTGTCCCTGAACTGGTTACTGATTTTGCTGACACATTCATCCTGTTTGTTTTTTGTGGCTCCTGAATTACAGCCGTTTATTTATTTTTTTATCTTTCAGGTTTGCACCAATTTTATATAACAATGAAGTGATTAATAGGCCAAATTTCTCAGCTTAGAGGATTGTTTTTTTTGTATTTCAGTTTCTGCTGTGGTTTCACTTATCAGAAAACTTTTGGATGTTTTTTTTAGGCAACATAAGCACTTGTACGGGTGAATAGGATTAAGCAGCCTTGTGGGGATCATGGGCGAAAATGGCCCTCAAACTGAGACAGGCATGTTCTTTGAAGAGGATGAGGACGATGTCGACAAACTGGGAGGAGAGGACTATGACGAGTGCAAAATGGCTGATCCTGACAAAGAGGACATGCTGATTCCCAAGCCCTCGTCATCCTCCGCACGGGTGTATGACCGCACCACGGTACTCATCGAACAGGACTCTATTCACCTGGATGATGAAGGAGAAGAGGACAGCCACTGTGGGCACGACGATGACAGTGTGGCATTTTTGGCCAATGGTGATGGATATGAAGAGCGGACGCTGGCCTTTATGGTGGACCCAGACAGTATGGCACAGGGCTATGTACATCACACCATCTCACCTGATCAGATCCAGTTCATCATTAATCCCGGGTCTACCCCCATGCCTCGCAACATTGAAGGAGCCACTCTTACGCTGCACTCTGAATGCCCAGAGACCAAACAGAGAGAGGTATGAATCTTTAACAAACTAGAGTGGCAAGATATCTTTACTGGGTGCTATTTTAGCTGTATTATAGCTGATTGAGGGCTATTGCCATTCTATTGTGAAGCATGTCTATTATGCTAGCAGTCACTGTGGTTACAATGTCATGTGATGTGAAACTGAACAAGTCAATGTCCCTCAGATAGCTTCTTTAACAAAGCTGTCACTACGACTACTAGTTTACAAGTTTAGCTCAAACATTTGTCTCACCCTAAGTTGCCCCTTCAATAAACTGACTGGGTCTTATCTGGGGCCCCCATTGTAAAAGACAAAGGACACCCCATTGAAAATGTACTCTAGTTGTACCAAGACTTCTGATAAACAGAGTTCAGTGCTGGCAGTCTGTGTAACTGTACCATACCAGGAAGTGGATGGTAAAGGAAAATACAGCT
The DNA here is from genome assembly GCA_028565595.1 of Duopalatinus emarginatus. Taxonomy (NCBI): domain Eukaryota; kingdom Metazoa; phylum Chordata; class Actinopteri; order Siluriformes; family Pimelodidae; genus Duopalatinus; species Duopalatinus emarginatus. Next base: position 18,198,583 of record JAOVVF010000044.1, read on the forward strand.
TTAACAGCTATATAAAAAACATGGTTGGAAATTTGTCCTGTGTTGTCTTGCGGTTGATTCCTGTTATTATTTGTTGCAGAGAAAGTAAGGAATACGAGATGTTTCAGTTCACACATGACCTCACTTCTGTGACTGCATGTGATAGATTGTTTTGCTAACAAGTCTTTCTCGCACAGCTGTTGCCTCCCTACAAACCCTTTGTATTTCAGAATCAGCTAAAATCTAAAAGAGCAAGAGTGCAGCACTGCACAACTATCTTTCATAAGAACATTTCCCTGAAAATTAGACCTCACTTCCTCATTTTAGAAGCAAACCTCTGTGCTATATGCTAACTTTCCAAGCACTCCTTATAAATGTACATGAATCCTCAGGCTGATTATTAAAGTCACAGGGTTTTTTCCCCCGATCTTTCTCCAGGATAAAACATTGAATCAAAATTATAAAACGGAAATTTCTGTATGTTCTATTATCATTAAATTAAGTTTTGATTTTAATATATTCAATCCAAACAAGACAATAAGTATTGTTTAACTAAATAAATTATATGGGGTGAGGTATGATTTTCACCTACATAAAAAAGATTCACAGACCCCTCTGGCTGTACTTAACCTCCTGGACCCACTGCACTTAACAGTAGATCAGATTCAGTACTGGTTTTCTGTAAATACCCAGCACAAACCTGACTATTTTTTCAGTTTGTGAAATTGCACAGCATCATTTTATTATGATCAGCACAAAATCATAATAAAAGCACTGAATTTAAATGTTAAATGTGGTGCGTTGTGACAAAGGTTTTAAAAAGATCTAGAGATGTAAATTAAGAACTTAAATGTATATGGGAACTGTTTAGAAGTTCACTCTGAACCACGTCCCTTGTTTTTGTCATCTGAAAGTTTTTCCTAAAGCCTGACGTCAAGTTCTTATTTAAATTCTCTACAGCTAAAGTAGCTTTTCTCCAACCGCGTTTTCTTTTTCTGACTGACAGAAATTATTTACTCAAATAGTCAACAACAACCATTCTCTCTACTAATACTATGTCTTTGAATGGGCATTTCAGATTTGATATATTATCTGATTATAATTTTAGTAGTAACTGCAATCAAATGGTGGTGAATTGAAGTTCTTTTTAGAAAACTTGCTTCAAGACATGTGGTGTGTGCACTATTTTTTTCCCCTTAGCTGCTGGAGTTGTTGACACTAAGTAGCATGGTTAGGTATTTTTAGCATATCTGATGCTCTAAATGTCATCAGTAGCTACCTTTATTTGCATCACAGGGACATGCAAATGGGCCGCTGCATTGTGTTTCCAGCCCATGGGATTTGTGTAACATACAAGCCGCTTTGCTCAGCCTGTCACTGTGTAGGTGGAGATGGGTTGCACCTCACCACCCATTTACAAATGATACAATGTCTGTTCCTGGCCAGACAGAATCGGAAGCTGCAGTCTGAACATTTAAATGTAGCACTGTAGGTCTGATTTACCAAGGAAGAACGGGATAAACTATTTTCCACGAATAAAGGAAGCTTTCTGTTTAAATGTGTGTGGAATCTCTAGTTAAAACTAACGAGTGATCACTGATCAAATGAAGTATTTTAAGCTCTGACTGGTTTGTGTTCAATGTAAATAACAAGCTCCTAAAGTCTTGGTGTGAATATGGAGGGCAATGTGCAGGTAGTCCTACAAATATAAATATGTTGCAATTTGAATTCTAGAAAAAATAGAAAATCTAGATTGTCTTTTATTTATAATTTTTTATTCTGTCCTTATTACTAGGGATGAGTGTTTTTGTTTATTAATTGTTCCTTTTATTGTTGGAATTGAAAAAGATAGAACAACATAGGCCACTTCAGCTGTGTGGCCTATGAAAAAAAAAATCTTTAAAAACCGTTTGTTTGCTCTCTATGCAAGATTACAAACTGTGTATAATTCACAATAGTAATAATAACAGCAACAACAACCATAATAATACTATAGTTTAATAAAGTTTGTCTTCTGTAGAACTGCTTTTAATTCCAGAGTAGCTAACAAAACTGCAGATTGCCTTCATATGTTGTGAGAAATAGAACTTTATTATAACAGTATTGTGCACCTGTATGCTGAGTATAGCAGGACGGTCCAGTTGGCAGTGAATAAGTGAGACTGTTCACCATGACCTTGGTGGAGTTTGTGTGTGCATTGTGTTCCCTCATACTGACAAGATTAGCTCCACAGCTTAACATTTAGGTTGTTGTAAGAGTGTTTAGTATTTAATTTGGCATGACATCTTTTAATTATAATGTCACTTCTCATTCTTAAAGGGTCACTGATATATTGTACTATGAGACAGGGCACACCTCATTTAGCCTACCAGTTAAGTAATGTAGTTCTTTAATACACTGAAAGAATATTCAGCGTGAAACCTGAGTATATAATAAATGTGAACTTGGGGTGTTTGCTTAAAATTTTTGACTAAGTTATCACTATTGTGAAAATGTAAATCATTAAAACCCATTAGTCTAACATAGTTGTGTTAGACTAATAATAGGCATGACAGTTATATTTAACAAAGATTTTCTTGGCAGTAGAAATCCTACATTGTAAAGCCTCTGGATTTTCTTTGCCTATTGATCATTTGATATGCCAAAGAATAACGATTTAATCCTCTACCACTTGTAAAGTGTATCCAGAATGCCTCCTACGCAGCTGATATGATCCAGCTTGAAGCAGAGGATAAGAAATCTTATTGAAATATCAAATAGATTGGTACTTAGGCCTATACATTAGGTAAACACTATAACAGGAAGGCCATGCAGGCTGAAAACAACAGTCAAGGTGGAATAATGTGTAGTTACAAGGTTGCAAATAGCAAGTGACCAAACTTGTTTTTGTCTTCTTCAGAATGTAGTTGCCTCAGCTCACATATCCACAGTTAGTAGTTGTGGTAACAATGGATATCCTCATTATCACCACAACTACCAGTGTACACTTATTACTGTGGGGCAGCCAAGTAGTTACCCACATTATTCTGTTGTGGATACAGTTGCCAAAGGTATATCATTCATACTACAGCAGATATAGTGAACGTTAAGACTAGTGCTACATTATATACTCGTATGACAAAAAGTATTTAAAAAAATGACAAACTAAAAGATTTACATTATTAATCAGTAAACTTATTCAGCTAGATTTTACATTGCTTCTGTTACATATGATTGATGTGATGGAGTAAGGCTGAATATAATGTAATAAGATACAACATAATGATGTTCCACAGTACTCCAAAAAACCTGCCTTGTGTGTCAGAGTAGATGTTTCACTTTGAAAATACATCTTAAATGTACAGTTTTTTGCAATTTAATTTTTAAATATTATGAAAATCTGAATTATATTGGAACACATTCTCACACCCTGTTTTGGATCTTTATTTGTAATGCATTAAGCATAGACCGCTATTAAAGAGGTTGCTGTATGCCATGCTGCTGCTGTTACTGCAGGTGGTAAGGCTTAGCAAGCTTTCACGCTGAACGTTGTTCCTGCCAGTGTCTGACTTCAGGAACTTCTGCACAGTTGGAAATAAACCATAAAAGCTGATCTTTTTTTCTTTCTAGCTTCAATCCAATTATTATGTTGAGATTAGTGTAATTATTATAGTTTTACTTACTAAATGTTGTATGCACTTATTCCATAGAGTAAAGTACATTACAAACATGGTGGCAGCACATTCTGTTTTTCATCCATTTCTTTTAAAAGGATTAAGGAAGAAAACCAGAATTTTAGCACTCACAGTCTTCTTAATGGTGTCTGTACAGGTAAAGAGGTACCAGTGTACATTCGAGGGCTGCACTCGCACCTACAGCACGGCGGGAAACCTGCGCACACATCAGAAAACACACCGTGGTGAATACACCTTTGTTTGCAACCAGCAGGGCTGTGGAAAAGCTTTTCTGACCTCCTACAGCCTAAAGATCCATGTTCGAGTACATACAAAAGAAAAACCATTCGAGTGTGATGTACAGGGTTGTGAAAAAGCCTTCAACACTCTGTACAGGTGAGGATTATTTTAGGAGAAAGATTATGCTTTTAAGTGTTTTTTTCTTCCTTCTCCTGTTTCTCTGTCAAGAAACATGAATCGCCGAATGTGCCTTTTCCTATTCAGAGTGTATTCTCACTACAGTGTCATCTTGATGAGATGTAGAGCATGTTTAGTGCACAATTTACCTCAAATGGTACCATTTAGGTTCAGATAGAGAAGTGAGATTTTTGATTATTTTTTTTATTTCATGATGGGTAAAAAGGGTATGGTGTTTGAAAAGAAGCAGAAGAGTTATACTGTTATACGTGTTACACAAGAAACTAAGTCAAAAGTCAAAAAGTCTGTTTATAATTACATTATGGCACGCTGAATTAAAATTAATTCCCATTACCCATAACAAATATTATCCCCTGAGCATGTGCTTCCCCTGTTTTCTGGATAGGAATTTTGCTACAGGACAGCTGCATGTCGTAACTCTATTGTAGTAGAGGGGGGATAGACGGGGGCAGTGACATGACATTGGTGGACTCGTACTGTCAGAGAGGCTTCTTGTGTAACAACGAGTTCAAGGTCACAGAGAAGAAGCAGACAGCTGCAGCCAAATAAGTTTATCCTGCCTTCAGACTAGCAAGTGACAAGCAATTATGCCAGTGTAGGTTTACATCACTAACCCACTGTGCAAAAATAAAATGGCTCGTCATTATTTTTAAAAACAAATAAATAGAATAATACTCAGAGGCTTGTATTAGGCATGAAACCTGTTTATAGATTTAGTCCCAAGACTAGAAGTTTGTGAGACCACTTATGTTTTTAGTAAATTGATTCATTTTTAGATTTATATTGTATTTTTAATTCAATATTTGTCTTTTGAATGATTTGAACTCATGTCTTTAATATTTACATCATTTCTCACTATCTCATGTCAGACTGAAGGCGCATCAGCGGCTACACACAGGAAAAACATTTAACTGTGAATCAGAAGGATGCACGAAGTACTTTACCACTCTCAGTGACCTGAGGAAGCACATTCGTACTCACACAGGAGAGAAGCCGTTTCGGTGGGTTACTTTGTCACTTTGTTTTTACAGACAACCTCTTTATTTATCTCTGGAAAAATAATATGTAAATATCTTTATCATTTACTCTGCACTACCCTTTCAGAGTAACATCTGTCTGGAATGTGTCTTAAACAAAATCTCATAATAAGAAATATGGATGTCTATATCTAGTTATGTGTGCACACATCTCACCCTTATTTCAGGTGTGACCATGATGGCTGTGGTAAAGCTTTCGCTGCCAGTCACCACCTAAAAACACACGTGCGGACACACACTGGTAAGATATAATGTTTCATTTGACTTTGAATAAGGAAAATGGGCTGCCACTAATCAAACCACTAACTGCATAATGCTTTTCATGGTGTCTTGACCTTCTTGGATTGCAGCCTGTCACAGGATTATATAAGGCTACACATTCTCCATTAATCCCCTTATTTGTCTTAATATAAGATGTATATGTTATGTAGTTAAATTACCCTATAATAATCTTTCTCTCTTATTCCTAATCAGGAGAGAAGCCTTTTTTCTGCCCTAGTGATGGCTGTGAGAAGACATTTAGTTCACAGTACAGTCTGAAGAGTCACATTCGGGGCCATGATAAAGGCACTTCATACCCAATTAGCCTCAGCTATCCTCTGTCAGAGGTGGGTCACGTGGTTTACTTGTAAAGTTTCCAGTTTTGGTGTTTTAGTGAATTATTCCACAAAGCACAAACAGTGCTATTGTTTCATGCATTACACCCGATTATTTAGTGATTTTTGCCATGTGTGAATGTTTTCCACTGGTTAATAATCTTAATAAATGTTATTTTACAGGATGCAAATCATTCGCTGTGCCTCAGTGATTTGAGCCTCATTTCTACAGACTCTGAGCTTCGAGAAAATATCAACAATGTAAGTGCTTGTCAGTTCCATAAATGTTTTTTTTATTTTTTATTGATCAATCAGAAAATCTTTTTTTTTTGCTTTAATGGACAACAAAGTTAACAAATTGTACACTGCAAAAAAATAGCATCTTGGCAAAATAACATTATTTGGCCTGATTTAGATTCAAGCCTTCATTTCAAATACTTCTTAGATATAACTGGTCAACATTAGCAAAAAAATATCTGCCAATAGAACAAGACAATTTCAAGCTGTAAATTAGTAAGAACTGTCTACAAATATATTTAATAATCATGTATTTGTCTTGCTGTTATTTTATGATAGGAAAAAGTATATTCTAGATGTCATTGTTGTAGTCTAAATGGACAGCAGTGGGTAGTGTTGCTACCTCACAGAGTCTCTATTTCAGTTCGAAACTCAAGTCACTGTTTGCGTGTGACAATGAGTTTCACTTCTTCTGTCCATGTGGGTTTCCTCTAGGTTGTCCACTTTTTGTAATAATATTTGTGTCTTGTCAGAGTTGTTCCACTGGTTGTTTGATTGTCACTCACTCCATTATGTACATGTTACAGTCTCAGAACTTGGATCTGAACAATATCACTCCGGTGAAGATATTTGAGTTAATGTTACAGAGCCCTGAAAACAATGTTAGTCAAGATGACCCACATCCATCTGGCAAGTACCTCTCAAAATTAATCAGCCAGTATGTGTTTCACTGTTATCAGGCATGACACCACAGTCTTACTTAATTTTTCTGCCTTTCTAGACAACCTAGTGGAGGCATTTGGCTTGGAGACTCCACCATCGGCAACAGTGACAGATACATCCACTCTCCTTCCCTTTTCTCAGATGCCTTCGTCCTCCTCTTCTAGCTCTCTCACCACTCCTGTCATAGAGAACTCCACACAGCCTGGCTCCACCTCCTGTGAGCCATCGTCCACCAACAGTTCCACACACACCTCTCCACAGTCTGCTACTTTCCCATCTTTCCTCCATACCTCACTACAAACACCAGAAGTGCCGACTCTAGCTGTGCCCGCTGCCACCCAACACTACACCCCAGTGGTACCCACAGCACCTGCCAGCTCCCTACCAGTCCCTGTCTCGACAGTGGCCAGCGTTTCAAGTCCCACATCAGCCATCAGCACAGGAGCAGCTGCAGTAGTAACGCAGACAGTGCCTTTAGCAGGCAGTGCCAGTCTGGCGCCCACACCCACCATTACCATTGCACCCACGCAGGGCCTCCTGCAGCCCAGCCTTGTGATGTCTGACCAGAATCTGCAGTGGATCCTCAGCAGTGCTGCCAATGCACAGCACAATCCTGAACAGCAGGTCAGGACCAAGTCATATCTGTGATTAACTGGGATTTTTTTTGTTTTTGCATTACATGCTTATAAAAATGTTTTTATTGCCTTTTATGCCATTTATGTACAGTTACTACAAAGTTGTGAATTTGGAATTTGTCTGTACAAACTCTGGAACACACTTATCATTTAAAATACATGACTCAAACTCAAATTATTTTGTTACTTAGGGCCCAAAAGTGGAAAAGGTCTTCTTCACAACAGCTATACCTGTAGGAGGACATTCAGGTATGATTAAATGTTCAAATGTTTCACTTGTACATTGCAGTGTTATGCAAATATTATCTGCTGTATTTTTCCTTTTTTATGAGTGTGGAAATGCATGCTTGCAAAAGAGCAGTAGGCACCCTGTGTGTATGTGATGAGTCAGTTGTTTGTTCTGCCTCAGGGAACCCTGTGCAGCAGATTGGCCTTAGTCTCCCCGTCATCATCATTAAGCAGGAGGAGGCATGCCAGTGTCAGTGTGCCTGCAGAGATTCAGCTAAAGAAAGGAGCTCCAGTCACAGTGCTGCCTCTTCACAGCAGGAGCCTAAAGACATTTCTCCACCACCTCCGACTCCTTTAACCACACATGCTGCCCCAGAGTGTTGTTCCACCAAGGTGAACGCTTCTCTTTCTTCTGGCTCCACTGAGACTTTCCACAGTGATGCAATGGTGTCCAGCACTCCCACAGACAGCCTGGCCAATGTAGATGTAGTGGACCTACTGAGCCCTGAAACCACCGCCAACATTGAGGCTCTACTGATGGTCACTGATGAGTTCTCCATGGGTGAGGGCAACAGCAACACCACCACCTAGAGGAAGCTGCGAGTCAAACCCTGTCAGTCATTTTTTTTTAAATGGGCACCATTATTTCTAACACTATGTAGTTTGACTCCAGGGGTTGTGTGTGTCAGGCTTCCCTTTGTATGAAGGCTATGATCTATGATCATCTTTGGTCTTTCCTGTTCTATAAACATGATCTTCCGGACATGGGCTGCTTACTATGTGCGAGTCTTTAGCTAGTATTTTACTCACAGTGCACTCTGATTAATTCAGATCTGTGCTATTTGTGCACTTTCAGATTACGGAAATGTTCCCACTGAAAATAGAGGTTCATAAGTTGCCGTTTGTTTGAAGTTGCTTAACCGTTTGCACTGTATAATAATAGTCCTTTCAAACATTGTCATGATGTGCTACAGTCTGTTCAGATTACTGTAACAGTCCCTGTTGCATATCAAAAAGAGTATAAGGACAAAAATAAAACTATTTGGAAAGGGATGGTGTTAAAAATGCAAAGAATCAAATAATTACTGTCTACTAACTCAGATTATACAAAACACAAGCAATATTATAAATCTTATACAGATGATAACATTCTGTTAGTATGAACCGAGAATAGGAAATTTAACAAGGTACAGGCAAGTCATAGATTGACAAGAACTAAATGCACTGAGAACTGTTCACCATACAAATTTGACTTGTTGACTGTCACACAGAGATGAACAAAATGAAATGTTCACTTGATACACCAGAATGTACTGCATTTAAGAGTAATTGGCATATCGGGCCATCTGATTGAATAGTAAAGCCTATTCAGACTGCAGTCATTTAAATCCAGACCATGCCATGTGCTATGAAAAGTATTTAATGTGTAATTTATTTAGAAAGACTACAGTAGCCCATGAAATGTGATTCTAGTGTAATCTTTAAGCAGTTTCTGTTAACAGAAATTACTTGCTTTAAAGTGTAACTGATAGCGATTTGTGGCTGGCTGCCAGTAACATTTATTTAATTTTTAGATGTTAATTTATTAAATAATTTCTATTAGTAGATCAATGCAGTACATATTTTTCGATAAAATAGTCAACTTTTTTAACTTGGTGGACAGAGTTATTTTCTTTATCTTTTTATTTTTTTGTGGATTCAGCCACCAAAACTAAAGAGATTTTTCTTCTTCTTGCCTTTGGGTTGCAGGTCAGGCAGGGTAATGCAGCTGGAGTTGCCCAGCCTTGTTGCTGCTTTGTTGTTACTGAATTGATTGCAGCCTTTGACCTTTCTTCCTTTATTAAGACCCATGTAAGTCTCACTGTTGTGGCCTGCTCAGGGATATAGAAAAACAAAGCGGAGGTATACAGTCTGTCCCTGAAAATACATACAAATGGCAGCAGAACTGTAGGAGCTTGAGCTGTTGTGTAATACATGCTTGTTGTGCATTACCAAGCCAAGGTTTAGATAATCAAGAGAACATCTAGTTAACTTCCCTGCACCAGTAAGCCAGTTTATACACCACTGCTGTAGACATTTTAATGAGTTTATTATAATGTAAATGTTATGTATTTGAAATTACAAATGTTAGATTGTATTTGTATTTTTGTATAGAACTACATGGGGTAATCACACTTTGGGTTTGACATGGACATGACACTGCAATGCCCATTTCCTTTGCAACCCACCCTTAACCAATTCACAATGCAGTAGATTTTGGAATGTATTTTTCTTTTCTTTTTTCCCCTGGAGGTGGGGTGGCACCTGGGTTAGTACAGGAAATACACAAACATAGTGTGCACTGTGGCATGGAATGGCTACTGTATTTTTATTACCCACATTCAGGAAACTGCCTTACAGTTTTGATACATGGTAGCTTTTGGGCTACTACATATATGGGGAAAAAAATTAAGGACTTTCTTGCCGCAAAACTTCACAATGCTCACAAATTGTCACAAATGACAAAATAGTTAAATTGTATAGACATTAATGAGTAATTTGGCTTGATGTCACTTAAAATTGATGCACACAATGCACACGTCGTCACAGTGTAATACAGACAGTTTCTGACCTGTCATAAATTTATGAAGAGCCTACAGCTATTGATGCAAATGAAATCTTTGTGTGGAATTTTAAAAAATGAAAACATTTGATTGTACATTTTTCTTAACAGATTAGTGTAATGAAAAGGCTGCTTTTACTACTGTTCACTGATAATCAGTCGGGGTCCAACAACAAACAGTTTGAAAACAAAGTTATTATAAAATACTTTAGTTTCCTTTACTGTTTTGTAAAATTAGTCAAGGCAGAATGAGCACTAATTCTGGCCAGACCATTGTAGAATTATCTATGCAAAAAATAAATGTTCGTGTATTTTATCAACCCAGATCCCTCAACAGAGCTTCAGCTCCGTTTGTAAATACTGAGTGAAATAACACCTTGCTTCAGTATTTAGTTGTTTTATGCAAGTTACCATGTGCAAATCGGCTCTGTTAAATTGCAATTAATATGTAAATACATAACACAAGCCTCGTTACTAGGAGCTGTATTATCTGGTCTCTAAAAGAGGCTTGTGGAAGTCAGCAGCTATAATTAGTTTTAATCTTTTATTTAAATGTGATTTACTTGTGTATGGGCATTGTAATCTTTTAATAGTTGTCTTTCCACTGAAGGTTTGAGGTGCCCCAACATTAATGCATGTTGCCCAAAGGGGAAATGTCCGTTTTAAAGTAATACGATTCTGTTGTAAGAATTGTAATTGTTGAGTTTCTTTTTTTTTTTTTTTTTTTTTTTCCTTTTTCAATTTTTTTTAGTTTGAACACTTATTTCCTTCACACTGGAATCCAGTGAGTCAACAAATCACATTTTGCTCACTCCATTTGTCCTAAATTCTGATTTAACTGCAAGATCAGTTATTTCAGATATGAACGGGTCACTTACAGTAACTGCCGAGTTCATTTTTCATTTCTTGTTAGCAGATTAATTTGGATTGCTGTTTCTTTTTAGTCACCAATTCCCTCTCTCTCAATTTGCTCAGATTGTGACATTTAGCTTTGTTTAGTAGGCTAAAGCAGAATATTGTAGCATGTAGTGGGTTGTAAATTTCAGAGCAAAAGTACAAGGGTGATACGATGGGGAGACAAATGCTTCCAACAGACTGCTTTTAATACCCAAAGTGTGAGGACAAACTACAAAGGATCTGTATTTTTAAGGAATGTATAATGTGAAAATGCTTTCATGCTCGTTTTGTATAAAGTATTATGGCAAAGTACTAACTTTTTGAACTAAATTAAGCAATATATCAGTGAAATCTTCACAGGCTTGTCTGAATTATTTGTACAACCATTTCACATGATTAATTTTATTGGGTATTTTTGTACAAGTCTCAATTGGGGGGGGGGGGCGGGATGGAAAAAAAAAAAAAATCACAGTTTAAATCAGCTTAATTTGTTTGGTCCTGAGAGGATGCATCACAAAGGCCTTTTTCCTGTAAACACACACAATTCTAGTCAGCTGGGTCAGGCAATGAGATGATATTTATTTAATAGTCTATGGTCTATTAGGGTATTAATTTACCTTTACAATCCTCTGAACTGCTAACAGATCTTGAAAGACCACATCACACAGAGCAATCCTCTCTTCTATGGATACGATCATTGCACCTAGAGCTTCAGCATTGTCTAAGAACTAAAACATTAGTGACTTTAGAAATTGTAAGTCATAATTAAAGTCATAATTAAATTGAAAACAAGTTGTCATTTCATATTTATTACATGTAAAGTGACATTTCAAGACTTTTTGTTTTCCTGTTGATCAGTATGGCTTAGAGATTATGATTGTTGGGTCTAGTGTTTCTCGTCTTCCTCTTCACAGTAGATTCTCAATGGGGTTTAGGTCCAGCAAGTTGGCTGGCCAATCAAGCACTGTAGATGACTGACCAACAGTCCAGATCTTTGTCTTTAACCCAGGTAAGATTCTTCAGACATTTCTCAGGTTCAGGAGTTGCTCGATATTGGGAAAGCAGCAGTTGTTGCCAGTTTGCTGGAGATGTCTGTGTGTGGTACCTCTTGTTGCACTGACAGCAGTCCCAGTCCACTCCTTGTGAAGCTCTCCCACTTTTACTTTGCAGCCTTGAGAGCACTGTAGTCAACTTTGTTGCTTGTGCACTTTTCATTCCCCTTTTTCCCTACTTTGAACAGAACTCCAGAACAGCCAGCAATGACCTTCTGTGGCTTACTATACTTGTGAAGAGTGTTGACAGTCATCTTCTGGATTCAATCGTCAATTGTTAAGTTCGAAGTTTTTTTTTTTGTGTTTTTTTTTTTAATCTCACATGTAGGTGTGTGTGCTGAACTACACTGAGAGATAAAAAAAAGTATTTACACTGTTTGAATAATAATTTGAACTAAGACTGGATGTTCTGATTATCATGAGTTTTAAGCCATACTGAGCAAACATAAAAGAAAAATAATGTAATAAATATAGAATAACAGTTAAATTTAAGTTAAATGATAAACTTTTCCGGATATTCTACCATTTAATATGTATTAGCAAGTTAGACTTCAGATGCATGTCTAAGAATGAGTGAAATTTTGACAAAGGAACTCACCTGTACTTCAGGAGAGTCTGTCAACTCTGTGTCCTTGGATTCATCTGTAATCATTTGTTACCAGTCAGTTAAATACATATTATAAATAATACTGTAACTCATCATGTTTCTCACCTGCTCCAGATGCCATGAGTGCATGTGAATGACTAGTTACCCCTGAGTGAGTTTAACTAGACTAAGTAGTGGAGTTAATCAGCTTCACCTGTCACTACCTGCCTGTCATTGCAGTTCATTAACTATAGAGCTGAACATGCCGAGCAGGAACACCATTATTATTCATTGTGTGTGTGTGTGTGTGTGTGTGTGTGTGTGTGTACACACATTATTACTAGGTTATATTACTTCACAGTTCTCTAAAGCAATTTAAATACAAATTGTTTATTTGTTTACAAATAAAATATACTTATTAAAATGCTGATCAGAGGGTTTTTTACTGCATGATTAGCGTTCAGATATATAAATAATAAGATGAATTAGTATTATTGTGATTTGGAAACGTTTACCGTTCTGTTATAAACAATAACTGATCGCTGTGTCAGTGCGCATGCGTGTGACGTCAACGAGACTGAGTAGTAATACCATACCCAGCCACCAGGTGGAAGTGCAATTATGTATTTATAGTACATTTTTATGAAAAAAAAAATTAAATTGTAAATGTTTTGTAATGTATTTATTTTTAAGTGTAATTTATTATTATTATTATTATTATTATTTATTGTTTAAACTTGTTTATGTTCTACTGTTTCACAACTGAGTTATAAATGTACATTTTGTATTGTATTAATACAGTAACTTTATTAATACATTGTAAATATAAGTTATACATGTCAAGCGGCGCTGATGTAGCTAACGCTAGTTGTTTAAATAAACGTTTGTTAGGATTACAAATTCGAATAGGACTTTTATTTTGAAATGTGCAGGCAGTGCTAGTTGACGCTTCCTGGTTGAGCTCCGTACGGGGAGCATGCTGTAAACTGATTAGTAGTGTGCGTCTATATGAATGTGTGTTCATTTTCTCGTACATTGATCCGGTGTGTACAGCTCTCTCATCCCAGCGCAGTGAGAATCAGAGCCATGTGTAAAGAGATGAAGACCTCAGTGCTGCGGTTATTACCGGCCGACTCAAACGGACCGCTGGGGCAGAATAGAGGCACACCAGGTGAGATCAGAGCCGAGCATGATGCAATGTAATTTCCGTCAGTGTACAACCAGCTACAATCAACATAGTTACCCTCAACACCGTCATGTTCTGTTTCACAAATATTTATAGTCTTAATTCATTTATAAATGTGGGTGTCACCCCTTTATAATCCATTTGATCAGTTAAACAGACAGTTGGCTGCAGTATTGAATAGAAAAAATCCACTCTGAATGAAAAACTTGCACTTAGAGCTGCACCTAACCATGACTGATTTTTAAATCGATTAGACAATTAATCTAGCTACACACACGCACACATCTACACACATCTACAGGTTTACATAATCAGCTATGTCGATTACGTCGACGAGTTCTACTTTCACTGTGTTTAGTGAGTCTGGGAAGTCTGTGTGTGTGCCGAGATGACGTCACATGGAGGACAGTGGTGGTGCCTTTAATAGGAGAAGGAAAGTAGACAATACTGAGATAACAGCCATATTTTGTGTCTACTGCATGAAACAAAAGGCAAGAGTGTATTTTCTTACTCACTATTTTAACGACACACAGGACTGTCACCCTATATGTCTGTAATTAAAGACAGACCGATAGTGATTATAGTGATTTTTGGGGTAGGCATAGGCTTGTGCTTAATTAAAGTGAAAGCTGCTTCTTTCAGCTTTTTAGGGGTCAGAGTGGGTAGGGTTAAGCCTTGCCCAAGGGCCCCACGGTTGACTTTTGCTGGTACAAGGTTTTCAAATCCTAATCCTAATCCTGATCAGTTATCCAGAGCTGTAAGCACTGAGGCACCACTGCCTGTCAATCTTCAGAGATAGAGATGAAGTGAGACTAACTTCACTATCAGCAGGCAATCAGACAGTATTGTAGGAAGCCATAAGCCCAAGTGAAAATAAGCCAACCAAAAAAGTAAATACAGAATTTAACTGTAAAATAAATATTTAGCATTTTTTAGATTTCATATGCATTGTAAATATTTATATACAAGTTGTTCAGGTGGATGTTTCCCTTAATAGACAAGTCACATATTTTAATGTGCGATTTGGATTATATTAGTATACAGAACAAAATAACATTCATTTAAAAAATTGTTAGTATCGTCAGATGTATGTGAGACAAAGATACATTTCTGATATTTATTAATTATCTGTTGTTCTATTGTTGCTGCCTTTTAGTAATACTGTCAGTGTGTACAAGCTTCCTGTGTTGTGAAATTTATTTGTTTTTTTTTTTTCATTAAACACAGATGGAGCAGAAATTCTCCAGGCTTCTTTAAAGGTTCTGAAAGACGGTTTTGTCATCGCTGTTCCCACTGACACAATCTATGGCCTGGCTTGCTTGGCTCAGAATTCAGAAGCTATCAAGAGGGTATATGATATCAAGGGCAGAAATGGCAATAAGCCTTTAGCCATTTGTGTTGGAGAAGTACAAGATATATACAAGTGAGTTTTTTGTGATTTATTACCTTTATCATTTTTAAGTTGCTGCACCATCTTATGGTTGTTTTGTTCTAAGGTATTGTAAAGTGACTGTAAAAGAAGATCTTCTAAATGATCTCCTTCCTGGACCTGTCACTCTGGTTCTTGAAAGATCTGAAACACTAAATGCAGACCTCAATCCGTTCACTAAGGTGAGTCTACCGGCATAGTTTTACCTGTTATAAATGTACAAGTATTGGTGATAATATTTTTTCTGATGTGTTCCTTCTTTGTGTTGTGGCTGACCTGTAGCTTGTCGGCGTCCGCATGCCAGACCACGACTTCATGAGACGCTTGTGTCAGATGTGTGATGAGCCGCTTGCACTAACAAGTGCTAATATCAGTACACAGTCTAGCACTCTTGCAGTTCATGTAAGTACAGCTGTGTCGGATGATTGTTTTCGCTCTCTAAAAAATCTTACATGCTTATGCATTTTCCAAATCATTTCTAAATGATTTTCAAATAGGAGTTTGAGGACCTGTGGCCAAAACTAGCAGTTGTCGTGGATGGAGGCCCAATAGCAGATCAAAGCCGACTTGGCTCAACAGTCGTGGATCTCTCAGTGCCTGGCAAATATCGCATTATAAGACCTGGCTGGTAAGCATCCTACCATATAACATCTATAATATTATGTCTCACCAACAAGTTTTAGGAATTGACAGATTACCACCACAGGTTCCTGAGCAAGCAGATTTTATACCCAGGCTGTAAACTTTTTATTTATATTTCACTCCTTCATTTCCCTTACTTTGTATTAACATACAATTCATGAGATGTATGTTTGGGGCAGCTGTGGCCTAGTGGTTAGGGAACCGATCTTGTGACCAGAAGGTCCTGGGTTCGCTCCCCCACACAGGGCAAGACATGACTGAAGTGCCCTTGAGCAACGCACCTAACTCCCCCAACTGCTCCCTGGGTGCTGTGGTTTCGGGCTGCCCCCCACTCCGGGCAAGTGTGTTCACTGGTGTGTGTGTTTCACTGCACGGGTGGGATACATGCGGAGGTCACGTTCCGCTGTGTGCAGGCACAGTAGGCAGATAGTCCACTTTCACATTAGTTGTTATTACTTTATGTTAGCTATGACGTTTTAACTTAGCCAGTTAGATTTTGTAAGAAAATTAAACTGTCTAGGGTCATGTTACTGTCAACTATTACATTTTGTAATACTTTGTATTTACAAATTTTCTTTGAATCTGTTTTCTTACAGCGCCTGTTCATCCACAGTTGCTATACTTCAGAAGAAATATGCATTATTGGAGGATTCTTCCAGTTAATTAACATCTCCCTACTGTTTCCCTGCTAAAGCGCACAAACCAGGAACTGTTGGACAGCCTTCTGGATTCTAAATTATTGGACTGAGAAGTACATGTTAAGAAATTTAAATGGTCACATTCATATGATGTTTTCTATCTGATTGTAGGGTTTAGCTCTTTACATATCATGACGTACCAGAGCATGATGTATAAGGCTTTTTATTTCTTACACAAAGATGGTGTTTGGGCCTGAACATTAGTTAGGTAAGAATACTATTTTTTCAGACATTAAATATGGGTCATTGAACACTCAGGTAAAGGGCTTACTTTGAAATCAGCAATTTTCACTTTTTAGTGTTACTTTTATTTATTGTTATTTACAGTACTTAATGGATTTATATGTTAGAGACAAATATTAAATGTTTATAGCTCATGGTGAAGTCGATGGTGCAGTTAACGTTGTGCCTTGTTGCATTGAGGACCAAAGATAATTTAGTTATACTGTGCATAATATTGAAAATGATCTTCAGTGCCACTTCCCCCAAATCGGTTAAGATGAATAAAAATTAAATGATAAATGAATTAATAATAGTCTAAGTTGTGGTATGTGGAAACAGATCATCATGCACCTAGCAGTGGTTCTGTAACTAAATGGAGTGGACCATATCCTTGCTGAATACACAAAGTAGTCACCCCATGACTTTGACCTCACATAAGTAGTTTTAAAGCTCCAATTGTTTCACCCATTACTTTTTTTTCAATGC
The DNA here is from genome assembly GCA_028565595.1 of Duopalatinus emarginatus. Lineage (NCBI taxonomy): Eukaryota > Metazoa > Chordata > Actinopteri > Siluriformes > Pimelodidae > Duopalatinus > Duopalatinus emarginatus. The sequence goes on from JAOVVF010000044.1 coordinate 18,215,909, forward strand.
ATATTAGGACAGTATATTTATGCATATGTAGTGAGGCATGGAGATAAAGTGAAAAGGTGGTAGATGCAGCAGATATAAAGGAGTAGTTTGAAAAAGCAGGTGCCATAGCCCAGTGAAATAAAAGTAAGGCCTTTTATTTTACCAACTTATTTGAGTTGCTTTGTGCTTTGTGTGCATTTTTCACTGTTTTGTCTCAGACAATGTACTCAGTACTTACTACAGTGACAATCCAGGTTAAATATTAGATAACATTTTTAACACTTCATCTCCATGGTTTTACTTGGTGTCATATTGCAGATGTGTTGTCTGTGTATATTGTCTATAGGTACAAAAACCATTTTGGTGGGTGCTGCTGTATTTTTGTTGGTATTAGTATCCGTAGCTTTCTGAAATGGGAACATCAGTGTTACTTGTTGAAATACAATGTTGAATCACATTAGTGCTTTATTAAAGACATTACTGAAGTATTTAGATAATGAAAAAATACCTGAAAACACTCTGTCCGCTTGTACAATCATGCAGTTATCTAATTAGCTAATCATGTGGCAGCAGTGCAATGCATATAATCATGCAGATACAGGGAAAACGCTTCAATAAATGTTTAAATCTATTCAGTGACTCAGGAGCTCAGCAGTTTCTGAAATACCCAAACCCACTCATCTGGCACAAACTACCATACCACAGTTAATGTCACAGATCACATCTTTACCCATTTTTATGTTTGATTAATTGAAGCTCTTGACCTGGATCTGCATTTTTTTTTTTTTTTTTTTTTTTTTGCATCACACTCCTGCCACATGATTTGCATAGCATTCCAGATTCATTTCATTCACTTATTTTCAAGATATTTATTAATTAATTCAGTTATTCATTCAATTTTAGAATAAAAATCAAGGCATTATTGGAAGAAAAATTTTACCTGGGTCATGTTCAGCATGTCTGACGTTAATATATGCAACATTTTGGAAAAAGACCAAAGATTTCCCAAAGATCTCTGGTCTGTAACATGACATTCTGTAATGTAGTTACTGAAGATTAACAAAGTAAGGGTTTCTCTTTGTTCCATCTGAAAAGTAAGCATATGTGACTGGTGTACATTTTTGCGTCTCCCATTTTACATGCCTATATACAGCATCCTGTGATACACCAAAGCAAACAGGTCTGCATCAAACTATTTCAAACAACTTCACATCAAACAAGCCTTTGCTCTTTCTCCTTACGGAACTGCTCAACCCATGTCCTGGTTAGTTCTAGATAGAGATCAGGCTCATGTGGCTGGTAGTCCAGGTACACCCGCCTGATGGTCTTTTTAGGTACTGCTCTCTCAATCTGTGTGCCCTCGTGCCATTCATTGAAGGAAGTTATGGAAACAACCACAGGCTGTATGCTCAGTGCAGTCTGCAGACCGGTTTCGTAGTATCTGCCGTTCACTCTGTTGCGAGTGTTATGGTTGTTCCAGGGCCGTATGCTGGTGTCAGTATAGCCGGGACCTACGCTTGGCACAAACAGAAGGTTGTTGCCATCACAAAAGGCCTTGAGGCCCTTCCAGTTTTGATGAGAAGAGCCGTAGGAGAATCCATTAGAAGCAAAATATGTATACATGCCATCAAATCCTCCAGCAAGGATATCATGCTTGTGTTTTTCCTCCACAATGAGTGCAATGAAGACACCATCATATGAGGTTCCACGCAGGCTGTGCGAGCCAGTGGAGGTTAGCAACTCTGCCCAAGCTTCAGTAGGAGTCAGGTAAGCATCATATATATAGAAAAGAGGCAGAGCTTTTCCATTGTTTGTGCTGAAGTGGTAAAAAGCCCCATGATCTCCATACCTAAATGCACATACAGTAATTAATTTACTCCAGTAACCAACATAAGCAAAGTATGACATTTCATGCATTATATTTGCACCATACCTTCACTAGGTTGCAACACTTCTTGCAGTCTATGGTTTCTTACACACAGTTAAATAGTATAATCCACACCAGATAATATTTATGCAGACATTTCAAATGTCAAAATTTCAAACTAACCTGTCAATGATGTATTTGATGTTGTTGTGTAAGCTATGATCACTCCTTCCTTTATAGGCCTGGATATGAAACGCAACCTGGAAAAGTATAGAGTAAATGCGGGCAAGCAAGCTCCTTTAGTAATGTATTGCAAGACCTCCATAATCATCTGAATAATCTTCTTCCAACAAAGCAAATGTAATATGTTTAGATGTACAGCAGGCTTGGTGTCCTTGATGAGTGCAGTAGCATTCAAAAATCATAAAAAAATCACCAAGGTAACCAAATGTAAGGGTTAAATGACCTTACATCTGAATTTGTTCAGAACTATAGCTGTCCAAAATGTTCAGAATTATCAAAGAAACATTCATCTTTTCTCCCAAGGTTATCTTAATACAGACATGAAAATGTACATGCTGATGAATTTAAAGCAGCAGCCGTCAGTGACACTGAGAAACGAAAAGGTATGTAATTTCTTGTTCTCTGTAACTGCCATTAAAATCTGAACCATTACAATATCTTATGCGACACAAGTGAGCTATTTGAGCACTTCATATAGAGACGGCTACTCTGCGATGTTGAAAGATGGTTTGTGTTTTAATGCAGTCTGGTTGTCTCTCATCTGTTTGCTTATAGCCATGTTGTATTTAGGCCTGTAATATTACACCTTACCAGGAAACTGTGCAGTAGAATAGCATCTAGCCAATACCATGGGTCTGATTTAAAAAAAGTACATTCTGGCTAGTTATGCCTATGACCATTTTTCTAGTTTGGACTGCATGTGTTGAACCACGTGAACCTTTTTAAATTGGAATACCTGGCCCTTGAAAGGTCTCTACACAGCCCTGGATATAAATATTAGGCATACTATTGCTGCTGTTTTTGTTTTTAGAAAGGTTGCCTGAAAGGTTCACATTCCCTAAAGCTGTGCATCAGGACTGGGAACCCTGGTGAACGTCTGCAAATTTAAAACTGGCAAGAGGTTTTTATTTTTATGTGGGTGCTAGCAAGCATTTGGATATAAAGCTCAACTAAAGAATACAAGCATGCAGCAGTCTATATTAACTGCTGTTAGTCTATCACCACCTGATCAAAATGAGGCAACTAGATTGTTATATTTTGGGAATAGAACTACAAAAATATTAACCTTCGAGCAGGTTTTTGAACAGTCCCCCATACCTTTCTCATGTCACATAACTGAGGTTAAGGAACTGTCCAAACCAGAATTTAATTACAAATTAATTAAATTAAGAATTTAATTACAAAATTAATCAAACCAACAAAGCCCCACAACTTCTGATTTAGGCCATGCCCACTTTAGGTGTAATTAGAGATAAATGGATGTTTGGCACACTAGACCGATACAGATAGCAATGCTGTGTTATAACACACACTCCAGTAGATATTTCTATAGAATCGGCCAGTCTATCTTTGCTATAAACTTTAATTAACAGAAATACCAGACATTATATGACTATTTACAATATTGCTGTTTGAGCGTAAAATCAAATACTTGTGCTGCTTTTATTTCTTAATGAACATTTGGACAAAACCCTACTAAATCACGCTTGATTAACAGTGACAATGTGCTAAAGAATGTACCAAAGAATGCCAGTTGGTCAGATGAGCAAATAGCACAGATTTAGTTCAATTTAATCTTTTTCTTTAATCATTATAAGGTGTGTCTCCTGCTTGAATAGAATAAAAGCCTGCAGATATAATAGGATTATATAATAATAAGACGGCATGAGAGGAAAAGAAGCTCTATGAAGTTATGAACCACTTAATTAAAAAAATTGTTCCTTCTCACAGCGCCCCAGTTTAATTATTCTCACAGACTGCCAAAAATGTTTCTGTCTAAAATGGGCACAATAGTGGAATGTTGTATTTTATGTCAGAGAATACATTAGGCTAAAGAATCTTTTTAATGCTTTATTATCTATGCAGCCAATGTGTATGTGCTACTGAAAGAGTTAATGTTTAAATGTAGAAGTTTAAATGTAGGTGGTAGATGTTCTGGGGCCAGACATAAGAAATGGGAGTCTGATTACTGCTTATCTCTAGTAGAGTTTATGGTCGTCAGATGTAGACCTTTTTATTTACCGAGGGAATTCACCACAGTACTGACATCAGTGTTTACATTCCACCCGGCGGTGACACTAAAGATGTGCTCTGTGAGCTGTACAGCGCTATAAGCGGACTTCAAAACACACCCGGGCAGACTATTTATTGTTGCTGGAGATTTCAACCATGTGAATCAAGTCAGGTTCTCAAGTCAGTTCTTTCTAAATTCCACCAACATGTGAACTTTGCAGCAAGAGGAGCAAACACACTGGACCTTTGTTTACACAAACATTCTCAGCGCGTACTCAGATCACATCTCTGTTATGTTAATTCATACAGACTGCTTGTCTGTTATGTTAATGCATAAGAACCGCTCGTCAGGCGATCAAATCCAGTTCTAAAGCAGGTGAGAACCTGGCCATCAGAAGCCATCTATGCTCTTCAGGACTGTTTTGAACACACTGTCTAGCAAATGTTTAAGGAGGCTACAACCTACAGCAACACCACAGACTTGGAGGAGTACGCTTCATCTGTGACCAGCTACATTGGCAAGTGCATAGACGACGTGACTGTCTCCAAGACAATAACCAAACGTCCCAACCAGAGGCCATGGATGACTGCAGAGGTGCGTGGTCTGCTGAAGGCTTCCTTGAAGTTCACCTGCCAGAAGATCTCACCTGGTCCCTTAACTCCAGCACCATAACCAAGAAAGCCCAGCAGCATCTCTACTTCCTGTAAAGGCTGAAGAAGGCACATCTCCCACCTCCCATTCTCACCATATTCCACAGCGGAACCATCGAGAGCATCCTGAGCAGCTGCATCACTGCCTGGTTTGGGAACTACACTATATCGGATCGCAAGTCCCTGCAGCAGGTAGTGAGGATGACTGAGAGGATCATTGGTGTCTCTCTCCCCACCATCACCGACATTTACACTACACACTGCATCCATAAAGCAACCAGCATTGTGGATGAACACACACACACCCGTCACACACACTCGTTACCCTCCTACCGTCTGAAAAAGGTACCGAAGCATCCAGGCCCTTACATCCAGACTGTGCAACAGCTTTTTTCCCCAAGCCATCAGACTCCTCAACAATCAGAGTCTGGTCTGATCAATTGCACACATTACAGTGGAATGAACACACACATACTCTCACACACACACACACATACACACACAATCTCATCTTCAAAATACAAAACAAAACAATAGTGTAAATAGTTTTTGTATATTGTAAATTGTCTTGCATATTTATTGTATATTGTCTTGTGTATTTGTTGTAAACTGTCTTGCGTCATTGCACATGCTAATGCACTCGTGCACTTTACATCTTTTGTGTAGTTATTGTTCTATGTAGCACCTTGGTCCTGAAGGAACGTTGTTTCGTTTCACTGTGTACTGTACACTACTGTATACGGGTAAAATGTTAATAATAACTACTTGACTTGTTTTACAGTCACTGTAGTGTTCCAGATTAGTTACTTTACTAACTACTAACTGTGCTTAATGTTAAATGTAGTTGGTAGATGTTCTGGGGGCATATAGACTGATTTACAGTCACTGTAGTGTTCCAGATTAGAAGAATAAATGTCATCATAAAACTGCAGCAGAAAGGTGCTAATGGATTGAGGTGATGCAGGCCATAACCATTTTCAGTCTAGCGTTAAATGAGTATGACACTTTGAAGGGGGTGGAAACATATTTGCTTGAAAATGAATTTGGCAAATGATTATATGCAGAATAATTTTAAAGAAATGAACAAGACATTTTATTCTGTGTTAACATGTAATGCCATTGCACTGTTCATTTTTTTTTCATGTGGACAAGAAGCGCTATGGAAAGTAATGAATTGTCCATACAGATTTTTTTTACCCAAAATAAATTAACTGTAGAAGAAGATTAAAATATAATTATTATTTTAATATTAATCTTATTTTAATCAAAATTGAATTTTGTTTAGACAAGTGTACATACGTGTATTTCTGAGATAAATGCTTCCTTTATGCTGAATTTACATGAAACAAATTTACATGAATTGCACATTTTAAAGTTATGTTTGCTCAAAATGGCATATTCGTCTTCTACACATGAATATTTAAACATGAGTAAACATAACTTTACTATGTGCGACCGATGTCCAAACACTGTAGTCAATAAGTCATTTTATATTCTAATAAAATGCTAATTATCATAGAAACCTGGGAACAATTACGTACAAAATATTATGGTAGTGGATAGTCAGTTACGGATAACTGATATCTGACACATTTTCTGCAGCAAAACAGAAAATACTATAATGTAAAAGTGTGAAGCGTATAAAGCAATGGTGCCATAAAAACGCAACTATATTCTGAAATTGCTGAATGCTGTGCTAAATTTGTATTTATAGACTCCTCTGAGCATATTGTAGCAGCAAGGCCTGTTCTTTTTTTTTTTTTTTTTTTTTTTTTACTATAAACTGACCACATTTGGGTTTGAGAAAAGATAAATACGAGACAATAGATCCTAATTTTACATTTACAGTGTTAACACTAACAGTTTTCATGAATGAATATGTAAAATGGCTCAACTGATGGTTTAAAAAAGCTAAGCTATTTTAGCTGACGCTAAGCTTATCTTAAGAACATCTTGCACTAGGTGTCAATAATCATGTCTTGGTGTAGTTCTGATTGGAAATACAACTTCATTGTTGAATATTTTAAAAGTTAAAATTCTCTGCTGTCTTTTAACCTACAGTATATTTCTAATACAATTTTTAACTAATTTGACTACTGGCATACTCCCAGCAATGTCTTTTAAAAATATCTTTTCCGTTGATTTCACATTGAAAGACCACAACACACAAGTTAACTTAACAAGTTCACAGGAAGTGCTGAAATGAGCAAGCACTAAGCAAACACATATTATGCATTATTAATTGGGCTTGCTTGGAGAGCACTGGCCTTACACACTTCACTTTCATCACCCGCTCTTAGGTGTTACTGTTAGACTATCCAGCTGCTCTTCATGAGCACTACACTATCCACAAATGTTATTAAGAACACTATATACTAATCCTGTCTAGGGCCTCCCTTTCTTCTTAAAACTGCCTTGATTATTCATCTTGATTATTCATCAAGATGCAGATCTTTTCATGCTTCAAATCTCCCTTTGTACCACATCCTAAAGGTGTTCTGTTGAACTCATTGTCATGTTCATCAAAAACGTTTGAGACAACTTTTGCTTTGTGACATGGTACATTGCAAGTAGCCACTGGAAGATAGGTAAGTTTTGAACATAAAGGGATGCGCATGGTCAGCAACAATATTCAAATAGGCTGTAGCATTCAAGTAGTGATTGATATTAATTGGCCCAAGAAAATGCCATGAAAATTCCCCACTCCATTACACCACCTCCTGCAGCCTAGACTGTTGACACGAGGCAGGTTGGGTCCAAGGATTCATGCTGTTGGCACCAAATTCTTACTCAGCAGAGTGCCTCAGCAGATATCATCAGACAAGCCTATGCCTTTTTCTGCTTTCCACAATTGTACAGAGTGGTTATCTGAGTTTGTGTGGCCTTTCTGTCAGTTCAAATCAGTCTGGCTATTCTCTGTTGACCTCTCTCAACAAGGTGTTTTTTTTTTTGCAGAGCTGCTGCTTACTGTATGTTTTTTTTCTTTATTGCACCATTATGAGGAAGCTGTGGAAACTGTTGTGTATGAACATCTCTGTAGATCAGAAGTTATAGAAATACTCAAACCAGCCCATTTGGCACCTACATTCTTGTCACCTTAATTTAGGCAAATTGGAATTAGGAGAACTGTCATCATCCATGTAAATATTTATAAACTGGATTATAAAAATATAGACAACATGTTATTATTCCAAGGCCATCTACCATGAGCTTCTACTTCAGCCACTCTTAATTAGCAGGAATATTCTGAAGTTACATGGGTTGGATTACATAGGAGTGTAATCCAAACCACAGACCGCAAAGGGGGTTAAAGTTTGATGAGGGGCTTTAAATAATAACAGGAGGGAAGGGAGACTGAAAATTGTCACTGTAATAGTTAACTGCAGCAGTTCCTTTGCCTTTATAATACTTGCCATACCTGCAAACATGCACAATACACATTAAAGTATTTTCTAATATGTTCATTATTAATGAGTGAACAAGGTAGCTATACTTGCTTACTTAAAAATGACATGCTTACCTTTAAATTGTGTCTGAGTGCAGCATCCAGGATCGATGATACCAAATCCTCAGAAGGCTCCCCATGATCATCAGCCAAACCCGGGGGATACCAGGACAGCACCACCACACCTTAGCAACAAGGTCATGTCGCATTTCACAAAGCATTTCAAGACTCATGTAAGTGTATTTCCCAAAGTGGAAGCTAATTACTTTAATTAAAAATACTTCTTTTAATTGAGAATGATTTACCATAGTTCATGTGGCATATGACCTATAAGTACTATCACACACATGGTGCAGGTGCTGAAACTTTACCCACGGACCCCATTAATTAAACAAAATGCACATAAATGAAGTTATTACAACCATATCACTACATTAATAATGATTATGCCTTAACCATATGATCATCTTAATGTTGTGGTATTATTGGCATAATAATAATAATAATAATAATAATAGTAATAATAATAATAAAGACATGACATTTTAATTGGTATCAGCAGGGTGCTTTAAGTAGTGTAGATAAATATTTCCTCGTTCTGTGTGAAAGGGTCACATTTAAAATACAGTCTGAAATACACTGTAAAGCCAGAAGAAATATGGAGCTGTTCATTACTCAGTGCTGAATGCTGGAGCGCTTCTTTAGCAATGAGGTGAAATAAAGCTTGTAGTTTTAAGGCTCTCTGAACTGTACGCTATATTATTTAATATTTTGGAAATGTTTACTTCTTAGCAAAGTTCCGTCTGGTTCCTTGAACCCTCGCTGAATCATTCAGAAAAAAACACTGATCTAACACTTAGCCCCATCAGTACATAGCCTTTATTACACTTAGCCCCAAAAATGCTCACACGAACAACAGTGTGCTGTCTAATGCCTGGTACCTGCCCCTGACGTGCTAATTTGCTCCATATGAGACTCCAGCACTTCCGGATCCCTCGAGCTGTACGGCCCCAGCTCGGGATAAAAACTCGAGCCGATGTCCTCAGGGGGTACATGCCTGCCTCTCGGATAACTGGCGGCGATTTTTGGGTCCCAGTGTGGCACCAGAATATGGTCCCAATGCAAATATCTGTCATCTGTCTGGGGGTTCCCGTACCAGGTGTAGTAAAATATATGAACGTCGTGGGATCCGCCTCTGTCTGGACTCGGGTTTGAGGCGGCTGGTTTTGCGTTACTTGCTACAGCGCGTTCCTCAGCGGCCGATGACAGGACATCTCTGAAAGCATCTCGTTTGTTAACTTTCTCTGCCTTCTTGATTATTGAAACGTTCAGATCCGAGAAACCATCACTCGGCTTCAGGGTCCTTAATCCCATCAGAGTCCCGAGCACGAAGAGTGCGAAGAGAAAAAGAAGTACGCAAGATCTTCTCCGTAGTCGAGCCATGTTTAAAATGCACGTATATTACACACAATTAAGATAACGAGCGACAGTAAGAACTATAGTAAATGAACACACCGGCCTTGTTACGGTAATGAAACTTCTTCAGACGAACAGTAGCTACTTTATAATGTGCATTAGACTATAAATGGGCACGATAAGACTGCATTATAAACCCTTCACATGATTGCGGATTAGAGTTGCTGATCCATATACTGAGGCCAACAAACTCCACATATATAACGGTTACTTCCACAAAGCAAAACGTGTAGTCTGTGTGAGGAAGAAAAAGAAAGACTGTACACTGAGACGGTCTCTGGATTCAGGACGAGTATTAAAGCCAAAGCACAATTTCCAGGCTTGTGTCTTCACTTTAGTCCCATAGTCATTCGGTAAAACCTGCAGTCCAGCGGCGTTGCTTTTTGTGCTGCACAGAAACAGTCACCATAAAAAACAATGCTGGATCACTGAGGCGTAACGGCTGTGTGTATAGAGCTTCCCCATCCTGCATGTTATTCGAGCAGCACGCCAGATCCAGCACTTGGGCATCATTTCACTGTCGCTGCATATTCTGTGCGCGCTCACAGCGTGCAGCTTAAGTTTCCCGTCAAGGTAGGCGTGCGCACGCCTAGGGGGCGGTGTTTCCTCTGCTTTAGTTCACTATAGCTAATTCACCCCAGTGTAGATGTGCACTAAACGTTTTAACCCTCTTTCTGTTCCATCCTGGACATACTGTAAGATATAGTTTTGAGGTTGAGCTGGGATAACATTGTAATGTGTAATACAATTGAAACCAGCCCTGAGAACAGAAGGTCCCAGGTTCGAGCCCTGCAATGAACAAGACTCGACTGATGTGCCCTTGAGCAAGCCTCTGCGTATATGGGGTGGCCAATTGCTCTGGGCATGTGTGTTTGTCATTAGTGTTTGTGTGCATTTCACTGCACAGATTGCTTAAATGGAAAGGTCCACTCTACTTACTTAAAGACCAGTATTTTTTTAAATATTGGTATGCTGTAGCAGCATGAACCTGATCAGGATAAAGCAGTTACAGAAGATGAATTAATAAACTTGTCAGGTTTTAGGAAATCCTTAGGAAATTAGCAGCATATGCTGAGTTTAGAGACATTTCTATTTCTGACACACTGCAAAATAGGAAAACTTGTGCACTATACAGGTTGCATGTTCATAAGGACACTTCTGCACTTCATTTCAAGTTAGGGATTGGTTTGTTGGAATCAGGGGCACATTCAAATATGCAGTACAAAGCATCCTTACTCTCTTTACTCTCATTCCTACACATTTTATAATGGTACAATGGTTTAGCTGTATGATACTACAGGATCATATTATATTCTTATATTTGTGTGAACAGACATTGGAAAAGCCTCCAGGGTCAGCCATGCTGCTTCAGCATCTTCAATAGGCAGATGTAGTGATTAGCAGTAAAATAATTGTAAGCATCATCACCTCAAGGATAATAGACATGATCAAGCATGCAAAAGATATAACCTAAAAACACAGTGCTCAGTTATGGTAAAGAGAATGATAATGTTATAATTCAATCGAATAGCTGAATACCTTAACATTCAGTGCTATAACTATAGGCCAGTAAAATGTCAGCCATTTATCTAGCTTGCTCAGTGCTTGATTGATGCAGTTCTTTCTGTAGCCAATACAGAGATTTAGAGATTTAATAAAATATTGTAGAGAATGGTTAACTGCTTAAACAGTACCCTCATGACATTTATTGCCATTAAATTAACATTTTTAGTGTTTGCAACCTTTGCTTTAACAATTGAAGCTTACTTTATGAGTGAAAATGTATATAGCTTATGTCTATAGTCTTTAAGCAACAAATCAGTGACAATGTACATTCTTGAACATTTAATCTCCACAGTGTTTTTTAATGAAAATTTTCAGGGTGTCGCAAAAGTAAAAAGGTTTTGTAGGCAGTCATACAACTTTAGACACAAGCTGTGGGGGAAATCTTGATGGCATGATATAACAAATTTCCCCCTTTCCCACAGCTTGTGTCTAAAACTGGATCACCATCTGCCAAACTGGGAAAAAAATGCTACCATGTTTGTTTTGGAGAGAAAGGTAATCTTACTTGTTAGGAATATTGATACACATGGATGAGTAGTCGAAGGTCATCATCATGGGCCCTAATAAATAAATAATACATTTGTAAACTCATGCCTACTTTTACAAAGGTGATCACTTCTTGCCAGGTACTAATAAAAATAATTAAACACATTTGAGTTATTTAAGATTAATTAGTATATGAGAGACTAATCATATACCTAAATGGTTTAAGACACAAGTATAACACAATTTATGGACAAAATTTATAAATTTATAGCTTGCACAATAACACTTGTCTTTTTCCCATGTCCTTGTGATTTTTTCTGCCTGATGTTCCAGGTTCATCCAAGGTTCCTACCAGGTTCCACATACATGGCAGGTGAATTGGATATACTAAATCGCCCTAGGTGTGAGTGAATGGGTGTATGTGGTAATCTGTGATGGATTGGTGCCCTGTGCATGCAGTATTTCTGCCTTGCACCCAATGATTCCAGGCGGGGGTGCAGGGGCTCTAACACCCATTCTCTCATAATCTATCTCTGTCCCCTTACACAAGTGTCTGTATCTCTCTAGCTTAGCAAGAGCTTTTTCTGCAAGTACCAAATATTTTCATTATTATTTTAGTTTTTCATTATGGAAATGCAGTTTTTATTTAAAATACTAAAGATTCTAATACAGAAACCTTCACCACAAAAGAGTGTAAAACCTGTGTGTGTGTGTTTGTGTGTGTGTGTGTGTGTGTGTCATTTAGAGCATATTGATTTGGGTGCTACTTTGCTGCATCACCTTGGAAACAAAGCCTTGATAAATTGACATGCAGATGAAATCAGGTTTAATATTGATGATCTAGTTGAGTTTGGAAAGGGGGAAGGGTGGTCAATCTTTTCATCATTTTTATCAACAAATTAATCACTGCTTTCTAGGATAATCAGGAAGTCCAATCAACCATGAAGGTTACATCTTAAATGATATATTTATTCATTTATTATTTTGCAAATAAATGTAACCCATATTATGGGTTAACACACTATGCCTCAAAAAGTGCTCTGATGCTTCGTGACTGTTTTGGTTTTACCAAAAATAATTCAAGAAGAGTTGGAATTATGGGCTGGAAAATTAATTTTTTCCACTGATAAATTTGTTTAACGCAAGATCAATATTTTTAATATAATTATCATGACTAATTTTTATCTCGAATAGACCATATTATCCTATTGTTTAGCGGGAATTATTATTATTATTATTATTATTATTATTATTATTATTATTATTATCTTAATGTGGTTCTTGTGCTATCTACATGCTACATGCTCCAGCACACGTACACTTTACGTTGTATTGTGAAGGTTTACTGTTCTATGCAGCACCTTGGTCCTGGAGCAACGTTGTTTCATTTCACTGTGTACACACAGTATACAGTTGAAATGACAATAAAATCCACTTAACTTGACCTGACTTGACTAACTAACAGTGTGGTAACTCGGTATATGTCATTAGAATGTGTTAATTTATCAAATAAATAAGAAATTAAGAAATAACAGGAACTTTTCCGAAAATTAGTCTAAGGTGTAAGTGTATACGAGTTTCGTTTATTAAACGACAAATTGTTGTAACTACCTTCACTTTATAAACATAACAAGCGGAATTAAATCGAATTTATTATTTAACCGCATAATAAGAACAGCAGAGAACAGGCCTGCATATAAACTAGTGGTATAGAGTTATCAAAACGCTCAGCAATGCTGGTGGTTTTTAATTTTACTTGTGCACGATATACAAGATGCTGTTTGTATTATTGACATTTCTGAGGTTTTATTCACTTGGTCCTTAACTGGAAATTACTAATGGTCGATGTTGCACTGATGTGGACCCTTTAATGAATAGAACTGAATCCTTCTACGGATACAGCTGTT
>JAOVVF010000044.1:18234220-18265205 GCA_028565595.1 Duopalatinus emarginatus
TTACTGTTACTAGTCGACTGATTTATATATATATATATATATATATATATATATATATATATATAATCAGTCGACTAGTAACACGGGGGGCCAAAACCCGACAATGCAGATTCTGCTTGATTCTGCATTGTGTAATGTAAAGAATTGTAGTTAAGATAGACGTGTATAACGAAACTGTTTACGCTATCTGGATGGCCAAACTTAGACTCGGTGTTCATTTAGACAAACATTGTTTTCCCAATTTTACTTTACACTATTAATTTACTCACGCGTTCATATACATACACACTAATCTTAAACAAATGGGGAAAGTAATGTAGAAATGTCTTTACAGATTATACACTAGATTATACACTTTTATCTAGTAAAATGTTTGTTTCCATTTCCTAGACCTGGTCGTACTTTTCTTAACAGGCGATTTACAGATTTTGTTGGTTAGTTCTAATGAATTAGAAATAGATCTGTGTCCGTTTTTATCATTAGCTTTTATTGCATATTAATACAAGTCTTTATCATCGCAGGAGGTTGCACTAAAACCGAGGAAGAGGAGGGACAGTGTATTGAGGAAGACACACGGTCGTCCCACGGCGTCGGCGTGTGCAAATGGTTCAACGTGCGGATGGGTTTCGGCTTCTTGTCCATGAGCAGCCGAGATGGACAGCCTCTTGAAGAGCCACTCGACGTGTTTGTCCACCAGGTGAGCGCCAGTTGTTGTTTTTTTTTATATCCCCATATCATTTTATGGAAAATCCCCTCAAACTTTTTCAAAAGTCTAGTCTGTACTATAACGGGCAACAAATGTGGTAGGATATATGACTGGAATCATGGGCGCAATGTAGTGCAACCAGGATGTCCTGAAATGACCCAAACATGTTAGGGTATTTACATTTGCAGATCATTTCCCATGAGAGACTGCTGCCTTCACCCCTAAGAAATTTCAGTGGTGTGTGTCTCCACCTTTTCATCCTGGCTTCCTCGCACCAGCTTTCTGCTGAAAAGTCATTAAGTACTATCTGTCTTTGAGACCCATCCCCCTGCCCCTCAAGCTACAGTATGCTAATAGCTGATACAGAAGATTGTGCTTTTATTTCTCCCAAAGCCACTAAGACCTACTGCAAAGATGTCATTCTTCCTGAAGGAGACAACTGAATGTCTAAGGCCACTGATATGTTCTGCAGCATATATAGTTACAAAACAAGAAAACAGTCAACTTCAATGCAATAACTAGTCAGGTATAATTATCAGTACATAGTAGTGGTTCTGGCTGTAAACTAGTTAGTATAAGTGTGGTCAACACGGTGGGCCTGTAGGAGCCACAGTTGTTGTGGGTCAAATGGAGAAGCATGGCGGAGAACATTAACGGCAAGGATCCACTAGCCTTTGTACAAGCGAACAAAAGAAGCTGTATCTCAATAAAAAGGTGCTCTTCTCACCCTTGACCTACCCCCACTTCATCTAGAGAGCCATTCCTCCCTTTGTCCTCTGATGTCTTCCTCTACTGTACTTCTCTCCTAATTCTTAAAGTAGCCATGCGTGTCTTGCTAACTAATTAAATAAAATATACTTAAATATTAAGAAAATAAAGACTTTTTGTGGCCAAGAGTATACATTTATTAACTTCTCTGAAGCTGCTATATGTTTATAAAAAAAAAACTGTAATTCTTTTGAGACACAATCCTTTTGTAAAACTTATAGAAAGAAGGAGGTTTTACATTAAAGTCAAGATTGGGCATTAGTGCCACTGTTAAATGTAGGTATGGTAATAATATCATCTCAACCACTACTAAAATATTCAATAATTGCCTGTAAAACTTAACATCTACGATGCACAGGAGGTTTTTCCTTTTTTTTTTAAAATTAATCACTGATAGAAGATGATGTCTCATACATTACAGCTTAGTTAAATATTTTAACAATAGTATGTTAGGAATGTTGCTTTTTTGTCACTTGTTGGGAAGCTGGGGTCAGAGTGCAGGGTCAGCCATAATACACTGCTTATTGAGCAGATAAAGCATAGGGGCCTTGCTCAATGCAGCTTGAATCCCTAGCGTTCTGATCAGTAACACAGAGTCTTAGCACTGAGCTACACTGTCCTAAAAATAAATGGAAATTATTCTTCTTGTTACTATACCTCTCACTGTAACATTTACTTGCAAGTTAACCATGTCACAGTCACACCATGTCTTTAACTTTCTCAACTGAATCTCAATTCAAAACAATTAGATACCAGGCTTTTTTTTTTTTTTTTACATATATTAATTATAGCCCATCCAGCCATGCCACACTTTTGCCACTACTCTATGTGAATTATTATAGTCAAGCATTATAATGGTAAATAATTTCAACCTTTTAAGGTCTTAAACCAACCTTTTTTAGACAAGCATATAATCTTCAATTGTTTGTATTATTATTATTATTATTATTGAAAATGTAACCCATAAGGGCAAGTCACACTTTTTGATTGATTTGTCAAATATTTAAATTATTGGGTCATTTTAACCTGTTACAAATTGGGTTCATTTAAAAATCAAGGGACAGAAAGTGGCTTATACGTTTTTGTTTAAATTGTGCACTCAGTTGGGTTTTTCCACTGAGTGTGTTATTGCAGTCTGCTGGGTACAATAGATAAATAATGAGTACTTAAGATTAAAAGGCTTAGCAGCCTCTGCACCTCAATGATTCTTTACTTTTTATGGGACTATAGACCAAGTTCTATGTCATGTACAGCCATGGAAACATGGCTTTAACACTGAGCTGATGTCTATGAAACAAGTTTTAAAAATGGCATTTGACAAGTATAAGAAGTGTCTCCATTTGCATATGAAACTTGTGAGAGAATATTTTCTAGTCTAGATTTTTTTTCCCCAGTGCTAGCCCTATCCTGCAAAATTTCAAGTTTTCTATGCTCTCTACTCAACCTTAATGATTAGCTAATGAACTGGTAGTGTAGGAACAGGGGAAACTTGAACCTGTGCAGGACATACCACCTCTACATGCTAGATGTACTGAGGAACCATTTAAGGAATTTTCCTGGGCCCCCACCTCATCCAACTTAGTGGTCAGTGTCAGTGAGACAGGAATTAAGGCAATGGTGTGTGGTATTGGGGGATGGTATGTGTGAGAAAGATTCTACTATGGGGTGTGTGGAATGCAGAATCCCCAGGAAATGCAGACATTGGGTTAATACTCCTTTAACACCACCCAACTAGTTTGTAAACCCTTTACCTACAGCATGATGAATAATACTTGTTTCTTCACAGAGTAAGCTATATATGGAGGGGTTTAGGAGTCTGAAGGAAGGTGAGGAGGTTGAGTTCACCTTTAAAAAGTCTTCCAAGGGCCTTGAGTCGGTGCGGGTGACAGGACCTGGAGGATTGCACTGTATAGGCAGTGAAAAGAGACCCAAAGGCAAAAGTGCTCAGAAACGCCGCTCCAAAGGAGACAGGTGAGTAGCGTTAATAACAAAAAGTACTATTTTACCAAAATAGGAGGCTGTTGTGCTGTACGTGTGCTGTTTTATTTTGGCAGCTGTACATGAAAGATCATCCTTACAACCTTAAAACTGAAAGCATAGGTGTCCATGTTTATTGCATAGTAGGTGAAGAGCTTAACCACCTTCTGCACCCCCATTTACGCTATGCTCAACTCATCTCATGCTTGGGGTCAAACTTGACATGTGACCTAGATCAATAACTATTTAAAATTTCTGGCCACTAGTGCATTTCTGCTCAATAGATTTACCCTCATATCAATCCCCCATTCCTGTACCTGTCCATAACATATTGGACCACTGCTTTGCATCTGCGTGCAGGTTCAGTTTTAAATTTTAAAATCTGTTCACGACTGAGCTAGACTTCTTATCATGATTTAGGTATTTACACAGTCTATACTACATGATGACATTAAGAACAGCGTTAAAACCCAAATAAATAAAATAAATACTACATGATTATGTGTACCTCTGAATTATCAATATGAAGAAGTGTTAGAGATGTATTGGATGGTTTCTTGGTCAGGCAGTTCTGTTTAGGGTAAAAATTGAGTAGGTATTGTAACAGCTCAAAATAGTCCCAAGTGGCCTGTCTTTGATACAACTGCCTTGGACTGTGTTGGTCCTTTAAGAGGTGCCACAGCTGTCTAACGTAATTATTCATCCTTGTCAATGACAAACGGTACATTTTAACAAGTTGCTTTTGTTAGAGCAGCATTGTCCATATGCTCCATCCTTGTAACATTCGCATGTAGCAAAATAAAAGCTATGCTTTTAGGTGGAAAAGCACAATAAAAGTCACTTCTATGCAGCACAAGTAAAACTGTAAATATCACCAAAATGTAATAGACTGCTATTCCGTTTGATTTGCATTTTCTATTTCTGAAACCCTGGTTTCTTCACACATGCACACACAATCAGTTGAAAGTTGCATTAACAATACATACATGTGCACACGTACACATCTTTTCTTTCATATGCTACTGATCAGGACCTGGAGTGAGGAAGCAACACAGCAGCTCATTTAATTGATAACAGATGTAGGTGCCTGAAAGTGGTCAGGGGTCATGGTTCCCATGGAAACTGCATAAGTTTAGGGCTTGGGGTGAAGTTGGAGGAGCAAGAGGTCATAGTTCACAGGTTAACATTGCAGTTTTTTCTGACAAAGGGCTCTATAGACTTTCTGCACACGCTTTCTGTGATTGATCCACACCCCCCAAGCTGCTGCATTGGTGGACCCATGTGGACTCAGTTCAGTGCCTATAAACCACCAGCAGCATCACTGCACTCCCCAGTGTCCTCACGCGACCTCATTTGCATACACATCAATGCAGTAGCGACAGAGTGCACCCACCACCCATCTGTCATTGATGTTGCCACGTGTGGCCATGATCTATCCACTTTTCAAAGTCAACCCCCTCCTTACAATATGCAGTGGCTACCAATGGCTAGCAAAATTAGGGCTGCAGCAAGTTGTGCAAAAATTCTAATTTTGCATTTATTGTGATTACCAGTGAAATGTCATTCAGATCCACAGTCCTGGTTGATGGTGTTAGATTTGATATTAACCAGTCAGGTTCTTGACCAACCATGCTTGATAAATAAATTACATGTAAAAACCTCCAGCTGAATTTCACAATAATCAGTCAATTAGCTGTCATATATCATTTGTCACACCACTGGTAGTTGTGATCAGTCAGTCCAACTGAATTCAGTCCCTTGTAATCGAAATTAAGTCAGTTTAATATGTTTTCATATATTATTCTGTTACTTCTCCTGTGTGTACACATGGGTTTCCTATGGGTTCTCTGGTTTCTTTACACTTCCCGAAAGTAGTAAGTGGTTTAATGATGCTAAATTGCCACTAAGTGTGGTGACCCATCCAGTGTGTATACCTTCCTTAACATTACAGAAAATAAATGAAAGCGTAAAGTCATATCAGCTTTAAAAAGTGACACTGATATTGGATTGCTGTGGGTCTCAGACTTAAAGGTTCTATAGTACACTCTTATGAATTTAGGTTAAGCAGTACTTTAATTATTTATTTGAATAGATATATTGTTAGAAACTTTTTCCTGTGTCATGTCGTTTAGAAATTGTTTAATCTGTTTGTCAGGTGCTACAACTGTGGAGGTTTAGACCACCATGCAAAAGAGTGCAAGCTGCCTCCTCAGCCAAAAAAATGCCATTTCTGCCAGAGTGTCTCGCACATGATTGCCAACTGCCCAGTCAAAGCCCAGCAGTCTTCACCAGGCTCTCAGGAAACACCTTTCTCTTTGAAGGGTGAGGAAGAAGTACAGAATTATTCCCCTCAACCCACAGAGATCACCAACTAAGAGGACTTTCTGATGAAGCTCACAAGCCAATCATACCACAACGTTAAAAACATGGGTTCCTATTGATGCTGCTTATGGAACAACCTCAGGTGTATAAAAGAAGAATGTATCATTTTTGTCTTTGCTGTAGCTCTCAGGTATATAATTGCTTTATACTCAGGAATTTTCACAGTGCATTATTGTATCTCAATGACAGAAGTGACTTCACTGTATCTGATTTGGGATAATAGTTTTCTACATGATTTGATAATATTATAGAGAATGTGACATGTTGACTGTCCGACAAAGAGTAGAGGATGTGGAGACACAACTCTGTAAAGAATGTGTATTTTAGGGATATTTATGGTGAGGTTTAGGGTTTGAAACGGGTTGGGGTATGTTCACAATCAACTGAACTCACCACTTCCTGGGGCCAAATGAATGTTATGTTGGCATGGCTTGCCAGTGGTTCTTGTTTGTTTTATCCCTGTAAATTGTGATTATTTTTAAAGAAAAGCCCAACCATTAGACTTTAATTTTTTCTGATTGTTTTAAAATTAGTCAGAATTCAAAATATGATTTAAGCATGAACTGCTACATAACTGGTACTGTCTCTGCTACCAATATTTAGCTTTAACTTTTTTTTTCTAAGAGTATATTCTTTTCATGAGGTCTATGTCCAATTCATTAAGACATTGCCAGACTTCTTTAGGAAGTAGAGGTAAATGCAGATCTAGCCTTAAATGTCTTTTCAAAAGAAAGCTAGCAGACTGTCTTATACATTTAATATATACCATATATGTTAACCTATAGGAAGCCTAGTTAAAATCACTTTTAATATTTATTACTATGGCTTTTCCACAAATGCCTTTCCCTTTGCATTTATTTTGTTATACACATCCATCCTTTTCCCATTATTTATGAAATGATAATGTTTACTTTACAGACTGTAATAATTCTACTATGCACAATTTTGTTAGACTTGGTAGATGAGTGTTGAGAACATTTTATATATTCTGATCTATGTGCAAGTCTGCACTAATCATGGAGTTTAAATTTGCGCTGTTATGGTCATTTTGTTGGTATTACCATTTTTATTTTTCTTTCTTTTTTCCCTGTGCAATCTATTTTTATTACCAATTAAGGTAGCAGTAATCTGATATTTATCAGTTAACTGTGAACCTAAAAATCTCAGGGAACACTTAAGATAGTCAGATGTTTGTGTTTGCGACGTTCATTGGAATAGAGAATGTTAGACAAAAATGCCAATTCCAGTATCACACTAGCATCATGAAGCAATACAATAATAATTCTATCCTCATGCTGAAATTTCTTTTGAATATATGACTAACAACAATCATGCTGTTAATATGACACATTATATTGTTTCTAAAACAAATTGTATCTTGTATTGTATTTTTGTTGTTGTTGTTATTTTCATTCCACTGACACAGTTCTGGATGAATTTTACACAATTTAATCTTCAGGCAATTTAGATTCAGGAACATAAAACTCCAGTGTCCTAGCTTTCAACTGCTTGGTGCTATAAAGCTCAGTCAAAAACACACTCAGATGTAATACTCATGTACTGCAAGCTTTTGATTAATTCACATATATATATTTTTTTATAACTTTATTTCTTTTTTTCTAGTGGTCCTGTTGGGCTAATTTGGTTAATATTTCCCTAACAATTAAATGTATATTCTTTAAAACATTTTAACATTTTAAGTTATGAATATTTGTCATTAAACATTTAGACTGAATTGTCAATATTTTCTGTTATAATGTACACTGATTAGCAATAACACTAAAAACTCATTTAAAGGAAATATCGTCTCATTACAAAGGCACCTGTGTAAAAGGGGTGGGATGTTTTGGACAGCAAATAAATAGTTCTCAGAACTGATGTGTTGCACACTGATGTATATAAAGATCTGAGTAATTTTGACAAGGGCCAAATTATGAGGGCTAGATGATGTGCTGTAGAAACAAGTCTGAGAAGTTTCACAGCACACCTTCAGAGGTCTTGTGAAGTCCCTGCCTTAATGAATCAGAACCGTGTTAGTGGCACAAGGAAGACGTACACAAAATTAAGCAAGTGCTTTTTATGTAATGGCTGATCAGTGTACATATTCTAAAGTATTTGTTGCAAGATGGCTGGGTTTAGAGCTATTTCAGGAAACTTCTACTCCAAATTTTATTTTCTTTCTTTTTTTTTTTCAGCTAAATATTGAATGAAAGCATAAATTTAGCTATTCTTAAAGTTAGCTATGGCCCAGAGGGTTTTGGAAACCAGATTCAAATATTTAATGTACATCCTAGATAACAATCTACAAAAACAATTAGGTCAATAGTGTATCTGTGGCATTTAGGCATTATGAAAAAATGCAGCATGAACAGAGTAGCCTTTTTACTCATGCTTTATACAATATGTGACTAATGGGCCAGATGGCAAAAATTCTCTTTACATTTTGAGCAAAAGTCCATAAAAGTCTTTATAAAAGCCTGTTAGCATTGTCCTGTAAGCCAAGCATCTATAGCATGTAAATTTTCTGAAGTAGCCTAAATTACTTGTGCACAAAAAATAAACTGAAAATGGCTCAACAGTATAACCTTTGCACTGAGATTTTCTGTAGGAATTGACCTTTTTATAAGGAATTGACCTTTTTATACCCTTAATATTTTTCAAAACAATTTACAACAAAAACAACAGTGATGATGATGATGATGATGATGATGCATAGATCTTGTCAGTCCACCAGTAGGTGGCAGTATTGCACCATATATTTGATTTGACACTTTTTATCTTTGGAGAAAATGTACTATGTAATAATTATAATAAGCTACTTAGCTATATTAAACACAACAGTCATTAATTTAGATTACAGTGTGATCAACTAGTGACAAGTTGATATCTATTAGGTAAAAATAGATCTAAGTCTGGTGAAGTCTGCCACAGAAATTTTATTTTAGGCAGAAACTACTGTTGCTCTTGGTTACAGTCAGATGAAGATGGCTTACATTAAAAAAGACAACTAGCTACAAATTTATGCAGATAATTCTAAATATCTAACTTCGGGAATGTGTGTCTGCATTTGTGGATCCATGTGTAAGAGCAATGCAGGGAAGATGGCTAAAAGACTGTCATTATTCTCAGCTAAACTGAATGTGTGGAAATGATCAAATTAGAGGAGAAACCAGCGTGCTTGGATCCTGCTCAGTGGTGATAAGGTTTAATTTTATCACGGTATAAATGAGGTGGGTACATTTACAGCTATCTGAACTAGTCTATAGTACTCCGGGTCAGTAGGTGGTGGTAATGCACATGAAAATGATTTGCTAATAGCGGTTTAAAAAATAAAGAAGAAGACGGGCCGGTCTTGTCTTGAATACTACATGACACGCCTACTTTACTACATGACACACCCACTGCTGTCCTAACCCGGAAGTCTGGTGCGAAAGATAGCAGTTTGGTGGAGTGTGTCGTCATGTAGTAGGCGTGTCGTTTAGTTAGACCGCCTTGGTATTGCGCAACAACATGGCTGCCTAGGGTTACTGTAGTGTGTGTGTTGACAGTTCTTGATGCAACCATCGCAGATGATATAGTTAAGAAGTCCTGCAAGATGAAAGTGTGGCGTCTGGCCCGGGGTTTGTCCCGGAAATTAACGCGTCATAGTTGGGCTTGTGAAGGAGCTTTAGGCACTAGATCCCGGATTCGGTCCAGTGATGCGACTGTTCTACAAGGCAACACGTCTCTGTGTCACTTTTCAACAGGACCACCAGTGACCGAGAGCACCGCGCTAGTGTTCAGGAGTCACGGAGAGCCATCACATGTCGTTCAGTAAGCCCGGTGGACATCATGTGAACACGCTCTCACTTTAAGACGCTTGCTTTAAACACTGTTGCATTTTGTCATTGACAGGTTAGAGACTCTCCGGCTTCCTGAACTGGAGGCTAAAAGTGCCCTTGTGAAAATGCTCGCAGCTCCCATAAACCCAGCGGATATAAATATGATCCAAGGCAAGAACAATGCCAGATAGCATACGGATGTGGGCCACTTGTGGCAACATTACTCAGTTGCACTTGTGGTTGAGTTGAGGGCCATTTCTTGCAGAGGCAGTTTAATTGTGACTTAGTTCTGGCATCTGCATCTGGCCCTCTTATGGCCCAGATTTGGGCCATATCAAAATTGCTAATTAAGATGCAATCACAAATCTTAATTGAGGCTGTTTTTTTTTTATTGGCAGTTTTCATGTTTATTTTTACTAGATTGCATGATGTGCATGAGAAAACTATACAGAGCAGGCAACAGTATTTAGTAAATAACCACATCAAGAAAACAAAATGAACAACATTTGCACTTAACATCATCTCACTAGCTACCTAAACAGTGCTGTGGCTGGTCAAACAGGTAGATCATCTTTACCAGCAGTTCAGTCTAGAAGATAAAGAAACCCCAAATACCGCTAATACAAAAGTTTTATTTAAAAATAAACAACAGAATTGTAATATAACTAGGTTTAATCAAATAATATGAAAACTGGATGTATCTTACTAACAAACTGGCAAAAATGGTCTACCAGTTTGATCAACCTGTGTTTTTGTCAGCTGGTATCTGGCCAGAACAAGCTAGATTTTTTTTAAATTTCTTGGAGCTATACAATAACTTCAGTTAACACACTTTTTATCATACTATTTTAAACTACAGTCAATACACATTACACAATACACACAATGCACAGTCAAATGGTAGATACTGTTTTAAAGTAGATATGTATCACTGATGGGGATCATTTAACCCACACACACTGTCTGCTTTAATAGGCACCTACGCTATACTGCCTGAGCTTCCAGCTGTAGGTGGCAATGAGGGAGTGGGTCAGGTGTTAGAAGTGGGCAGCCAGGTTCAAACAGTCAAAGTGGGTGACTGGGTCATTCCTAAAGATGCGGGTCTAGGTACGTCCTTGCACCCTAACCTTCATTTTTGTCTTTTGTTTTGTTTTGCTTTTTGTAATTAAAATCTTCTTGTATAGGCACATGGCAGACTGCTGCTGTGGTCAGTGAGGATGAAATAGTGACAGTGCCCAAAGATATCCCCCTTCTTTCAGCAGCCACTATAGGAGTCAACCCTTGCACTGCATTCCGCATGCTCTCAGATTTTGAGAGTCTGATGCCTGGTAAGTTATGCTTTTATCTCGGTGATAAAAATGTTGGGCTATCACTGTAATGGTTGAGAAGCATGATGTCTAATGTGCATTTATCATGTTTATTTATAACTTGTAGGAGACACGGTCATCCAGAATGCAGCTAACAGTGGCGTTGGACAGGCTGTGATCCAGATAGCTGCAGCAAAGGGTGTCCATACAGTTAATGTAGTCAGAGACAGGTAAAATCATCTTTTAATGGTTGTTATAATTTGTTGTACAGTTATCCTGGCAGCTCAAAAATATAGTTCACAGATTAATTATATTCAGGCATTAAATGGAAATAAATGTGTTTGATTTGCTTATCCAGACCAGACCTACAGCAGCTGACTGACAGACTAAAAGCGATGGGAGCCACTTATGTCATTAAAGAGGAGACATTAAGAAAGCCGGAAATGAAGGACATTTTTAAGGCTGGTTTCCTAAAGAAATTAACTGATTTTAGTTTAATACCCTTAGTACCTTTTGAGCGCCATCACAGTGATTAAGTCATAATAAACAAGAAAATATGTGAAAGCTGTGCTGAATATGAAGAATCCTGACACTTAATGTTTACCTGACTTAGGCTTGTCCTCGACCTAAACTGGCCCTTAATGGTGTTGGAGGGAAAAGTGCCACAGAGCTTCTTCGGCATTTACAGTGAGTTGTGTTGCTGAGGAAAGAAAGTGTTTTGATTTTGTTTTAAAATAAAATATTAAAGTAACTGTTTAAAATTTATAAAGTAAAGCTAAATGGAACACATTTTCCATTTATGCAGTTTGTGCTCTATTATGTGTAGGACTGGGGGAACCATGGTGACATATGGAGGGATGGCCAAACAGCCAGTTACTGTGCCTGTGGTAAACTTCAATTTGTTAAAAATCATAAATGGTATTTATGTATGAACTGTGGTTCTTTTCTCTGGTTTAACCTCTGTTATTTCTCTTTTTAGAGTGCTCTTATCTTCAAGGATGTAAGAGTACAAGGATTTTGGGTGACTCAGTGGAAAAGAGATAATAAGCATGGTAAGCACAAAAACTTCAAGGGAGTTAATTACAGTAGTCTTTGTGAATTGATACTCTTATTCTTTCTAAGTGTGTATGGAAAACAAATATAAGTAATATGTAACTTGACAGAAAGTCTTACTAGACTTTAACTGATTTGCACAGATGATCAGGCATTGCATGCCATGTTGGAAGAGCTATGTACCCTGATTCGTGCTGGAAAGCTGACAGCCCCATCCTGCACTGAAGTGAACATGAAGGACTTCCACAAAGCTCTGGACAATGCCATGAAACCATACATTTCCTCTAAACAAATTCTGGTCATGTGATTCTAAATAAATCTGGGGTTTAACAATAGTAATTAACAAGTATTTATTGCACTAAACCCATGTGCACAAAGTCAATCCAATAAGTGCTAACCACTTGAATAATCCTCAAGAAATATTTCATATTAGTTGTATTTCTCTCTCTCTCATATACGTTTTAGAACATATATGATCTGGTTCATAGCAGGTTAATAATAAAAAGAATAACACCACACAACATATATAAGCAGTATCTCACAATACACAGTACACAGATTTATACGCGTGTGTATGTATATAGCACAAAAAGTAAGGAAATTTTACACATTTTGACCCCATGATCCAACTGTTTTAAATCAATAAATTCTTAAATTGCCAATATGTCTTGTAGATCTTGCAGATTTTTTTCATAGGTGCAACCCACAAACTCGGCTCTACTGCTCATACCACAAATGCATTACAATTTTGTCCTTACAAATGGCACAATTTAAAGGGGAAATTAACAGGCTTTCCAACAGTATAAGATTTATTGCCAAGAAGTATTGTTACAACAAAGAATCAATCTACCGAACACAAATTTCCTATATAAAGAGAGAGAGAGAGAAATAACAGACAAGTCATGTATGTTAAAAATAAACAACAACAAAGAAACATTATTCTCACTCATAATTGCCTCTCCCACAAGATAATTTAAAAGAATCTCAGATTAGGGAAAATTGGTGGATTAGTAATTGGCCCACAGGCTTATAGCAAGTCCAAAACCTATGGTCAGAAGTGCTGGGATAGCAGATGAAACCCCCTCTTTCTCCACACAGTGCTCATAAGCCTCAAAGCCCACCTCTCTCATGGCGCATACATGGTCAATACGGCAATCTGCATTGCATACTGAGAGGTCATAGTTTACTGAGTTAAAGCCATAATACTTCTGCAGGTAGCAGTTTTCATGTGCTATCTGTTCCAGCACACGGTGCATGGAGACAGGGGAGGCATCCGGCACATTAAATGCTTCAGTCAGACGATACTCTTTTTCCCAGCGTGGACGTGCAATGTTTGCATAGGTCAAGTTCAAATAGTAGGTCACTATGTCCTGGAAATGAAATGAAATGAAAATTATACAGATCTTTAAAATGAGAGAAGAAGATGCTTAACATTCATAACATTATAGGGTTTGTTTAGTTAGTGTTTTTTTACCATACCTCAACCAAAAGTGTTTCATTGTTATATTCAAACACCCGAATACCAGGATTATTTGCCCCATCTACCACTCCAGGTAGTGTTGTTTTCCAAGGTGTAACTCCTGGACTCAGGAACATTGCACTGATTGGAGATCCTGTACAAAGGCATTTAGTTATTTTGTGATAGAAAATAAAATCAAGATTAAATACTTCAAATGCAGAAATGATTTGTCATTCCAACTACTTGTTCTAATTCATAATTTTATTTATTTATTTATAGTAAAAATAGTAGATATGTTTACAAATTACAATCAATATGACTGATGATTACCTGATATACTGTAGAACATCCGGAAGCTGTCAGTATGGTGATGACCAAAGAACTGGCCGATTATTACGTCATGATATTTCTGAATAAGCTCTATATATTGTGTATTGAACTCAGGCCTGAACCATGGCTTATGGCGCTTCTTCTCAAAAAAACCAGGTGGAACATGACCCACAATGTACACCTGATTGTGGAAAAGATGCAGAACTATTCATATGAACATCATATGATACAAACATTATTATGCTTTTTGATGGGAAAAATGATGGGACCTTTTCCTTGTTTTTGGCAGCTTCATTAAGCACCTGGTCTGCCCATTTAAATTGGTCTGCGGGGTCTTTCAGGTTTTTTGTGATTTTGTTCTGGTCATAATACAGATTAGTATTCAGGACCAGAACTCTGAAACCGTTTTGATTTAGTAGCTTTTCTGTATAATATCCACCTGAAAAAAACAAAACAAAATTAATGTTGAATATATTGAAGTTTATTTCTTTTTCTTTAAAGAAAATGGAGATTTCAACCATTTCTCTTAACTGAGCACTTATTTAGTCTCTACTACTGGCTGACCTTCTTATGCATGACATCAGGCCCCTGCAACTGATCTTAAATGCAGTATTTATCCTTGTACTCAACCTTTAGCTATGACAAATTCAGCCACACCACTTCCTTGCTGTGTACCCTATACTGGATACCTGTAGAAGCCTGCATCAGATATAAACCCTGATGCTGACCTTCAAAGACAAAAATGGTCTAGCCCCTCTCTACCTGATGGTAATGGTCAAAGCCTGATGTATATAAAGCATACCTCTTCATACTTCTAGTATGGCTTGACTTGACATCATCCAGAATGCATAGGAGGCAAGCATCCAGACCTTTCAATATCTCTGTACCATGGTGGTGAAACAAACTCCCCTTGGGTGTCTGTACAGTGGAATAGCTTGCTGTCTTTAAATACTGACTTAAAAATACACCACTTTCGACAGAGAGAGCACTAACTAAATTCAGCACCAACGTTGCATCTGTTAAAGCTCTTACAACAGTTATCTTATATATTGTGTATTGTTTTCCCCAAATGATTGCATAGTTTAGGAATACTTTTGGGTTGTATGATTTGTTTTGCTTGTACATGTTTGTATTCAGTGTTGTATGGTTAATTTCTGACTAGCTAAAAGTACCTTGAATTAGGGTGACCAGCCTTAGATTATGATATTCCAAGTTTACGACTTTTGTAAGTCAATCTGAATAAAAGCACCTGCTTAATGCCATAAATGTTAATTTTTTTAAATTAAATTTCAAATACCAAAATATCCATTTGAATGGATGAATTTGTGGTTAATGGGTTTTCTTTATTGCCTTCTGCCCATTCAACAGAACTGCCAGGTGGGTTTACCTTTTTTAAAAGTATCCCTTGATGCAGGATCTAGCCAGTCTTCCCATAGCTTTTGTATTTCCTCATAAATGTTGTTTTGGTTGGGTGGCAACTGACTCTTTGGATGGTAATCATGATTGCCAAGTGCTGAGTAGACTTTTGTTTCTAAGAAAAAATGTAGCAAAAAAACTAAAATAATCCCATAATTGTAGCCAGATTCATTTACCATTTAACATAATATCCATGTGTTTATATAAGATTGGGGAAAATCTTTTGTGTCTGACAAACCAGGCATACCAGGAAACAAGGTTTTTATCATGTAGGTGAGATTGCCAATGATTCTCAGGACAGCCTCTTCTCCCAGATCTTCATTGGGAACATGAGGTGTATCATCCCTGTGGAAGAGATTAAAATATTTTTCATTAAAGGTCAGAAACTATCAATGTTATTTGAAAAACATTTTGTGAATGCTATTAATTATCCATGTAAATTAAGACCAAGATATTGTGTGTTAAAATGCTAATAACACATCTGGATATTTAAAATTAAGTGCTTAGCAAGAATGACAATGAATACCCAGTCCAAATAATGAAGTCTGGATCAGGCAGGATATTTTTCATTGCATGCACAGAGGAACTGATGAGGGCCCATGGTGAATCACAAAGATAGTCTCCAAATTTACCCGCTTGAGGGGTTGGACGACTCCCACTAGAATTGCACACTGATCTGGAGTTTCCATCTGCTAATTTGTATGTAGGATCCCAGTGAAGGTCTGTGATATGCCAAAAGCTACCTGAAATGCACAGATGTAAAGCCATAGACAAAACAAACAAACAAAACAAAACACATTTCACAGTTTTTATTGTTTCACTCTTCGTTGAGACACACTGAAGTCACATTTTTGCCATTACTTATAACCCATGCCACACAATCTTAACATTCACGGTTTGCTCATTCCCAGTGCTGCACAGGTTTATAGTTAACTACCAATTTGGCTAAAGAGACAAAGGCTATTTTTTTTTAGTTCTTTAATATTCTTATACTCCTGTCATTAATTCTGACTATACTAGTATAATAGACTATCCAGTTACATAGTTTGGAAACTTTTAAAGACAGTACTCCTCATTCTAAACCTTTTATCTTTTATCTAAACTTTTATCTTTTAATATGAACATTTTACAGATAAGCTTTTTTACAGACTAACCTGTCAACAGCCTCCCTTGCCCAGAGACGCTTAACACAGCAAAAACAAGCATTTTCAAGATGCAGTCCATAGTGAGATTTATTCAGCTGTAGCCAAAGCAGAAGGCGGTTGACCCATGAATGAAATATTACCCAACAGCAGAGGCATGCAATTGACAACTGGCAATAAAAGGACAGATAAGATAGAGCAGCTGGTGAAAGTGAAATGACTTAGATTAATATCTCGCCCCTTTAAACAGTAATATCAGAAGGTTTTTAATTAGTAACAAGCACTGTTGATAAAATCTGCATTTTTATAGATGTTGATAAAAAACTATTGAACTTTTTTGTTTCTCTAACATTGCCTTTTTGTTACACTGTTACAATCTTTTTTTTTTTTTTTGGAGATCAACTGGAGTAACCCCATACAAGCAATAGTCTAAAAGGGGAAGTGAGATGAGGACTTTGCCCATGCAATGAAGGATTACAGTAATTAGCTGACCTCAAACATGTTGTTGTAACATACAGGTTGAATTCACACCATGTAGTCACAGTATTGTTTTTTAGGAAACCGACTTGCAAAAGTGTGATGTTTAATTATTTTTCACAATACAACTTATACATATATAGCCATTTATTAATTTATTAATGTAAGAGGTCTTGTTTCTATTAGCTGTGTAACATCAGTCCCAGATCAGCCTTTCAGAAATATTTGTCCTGCTCGCACTTACACAGCTATAATGAATAATAATAGGTAAATAGCCACATTTAAATAATGTATATGAACTATTCTTGTGCTCAGTTTTGTATCAGGACATTTGTTAGGTGTTTGGTTTAAAACAAAGGTAGTGTTTGGGGAAAAAAACTTTTTTTGTGATTAATCACTCCGTGTCTCCATGTACACACATACAGTATGTGTATTCAAGAGAAACAGCTGATCATGATGAAATAAAATATTTTATCATTCAATATCAGTCAGAAGCACTTCCTCTACTTTTATCAGAAATTGTCCCACATTTTTGTCAATAAAGTTTTTTTTTTTGAATACTGTGACTTTTTCCCGGCAGTTTTATAGCGCATGCGCGAACGCATGGCTTGCCTTTCAAATTCTTCTGTACACCCTATATAGTGCGTTAAAAGTAAAGGCCTCTGCGCCTAAGCTAGGGCACTTATATGACCACTAGTCAAGCAAATGTAATCCAGCCTGGGTGAATCTGGTGCGCGGGGAATACAGGCATTGAGCACGGCACGAAAACATAAGAGTGCTGCCTCTGTTGTTGTGTTTGGAGGCGGATTCAAATCTTTCTCATAGTGTGAAGACATTCTTGTGCATAGTGGTGAAAATGTGGAACCAAGGTATGCAGCTTTAATAACTTTAATTCTTCTTTCGACATCTTGTGGGCCACTGATTCAGCTGGCCAACAGACATGCTCTGAAGAGACAACACCGTGCTAGTGCTAGATGTGTGAAGTTCATCGTACTGACTGGTTTACTGAACTGAGTCGATAAAGACAGGTGTAGAGGTTGTTAAGGTGGACTGAGGTCACTGAATATAACCATGGAAACAGTTTAGCTTCACTTTGATGGCTAACATCATCTGTTCTGTTGAGCATTAGCATAAACAGTGCTCTTGTAAAACTAGCTAACTCGGCTACAGACAGATGTGTTCTAGTTGACTGTTTAGTGTGTATAACCTGTACCGCCAGGTGAAATAATAACTAATGTGTAATTATGCGACGTCGCCCAAAGATGACGCCATAAGCCATTATATTAATTGACCTGTCATGGTTCTGTACATGTCCAAATATTTAACATTAGGTTGTGTCAAGATTCAAAATAATATATTACAACAGGCTAATAGTAAATTATATGAAATAAGTAGTTGTTTATGGTCATGGTACTACAGTTAGGTATTGTCTTTACTTTTAGGACCCTCTGGTATCCCTCTGGTCAAATTGACCTGGGACATATTTGGGGGCTTAAAAAATAAATTTGATTCTTTTTTTTTTTTTAATAATAAATGAATTTTAAAATATTTTTTTTCTTCATAAACCATTAACATATTTTTTTATTCTAATTTTAAACAGTAGAGATAACCTATATGTTATTAGTGTAGTTATTGCAATTAATATCTACTAGCGATTAACAATCAACGTGTGATTTGTTTTTTTCATGAGGTTATAACTGATGTTAAAAATCCACTATACACAAGCCTTTGGGTGTCATAGATGTGTGTGTGTGTGTGTGGGCATGTTTCTGTGCCTCTCTGTATGAGGGTCAAACTGATCCGAAAACTATGTGAAGGATGTAAATGTGTTTTTGTATAGTGGCGTGTGTTCTCAATTATTACTTTTTGTTTGTAAAAGTTTATCACAGAAAATGAGCTTCAGCACATTTTCAGGTAGAAAAAAAAAATACTTGTGCCACTTTTCTCCTTGTAAAAATTAGAATAAGTTTGACCCAAATACCATACAAGGGTTAAAAAAGCCTGATACCTGGGGTATAGTAAGTATTTAGGATGAAGAAAATATTACACTTGTATTACTTGTGATTCCAATCAAGAAGAGAGTTTAATGGACAAGTAAGGACAACCAGTGGTGACTGAAGGTCAGGTGTGGTGCAAGCACAGCTCACTCAGTCTTCACATGCTGGTGCTGAGTCGACTTAACCTGCTCTCACAGCTCTTATAACCAGCCATTTAGATGTGAGCTGAATAGCTGTATCATGTGGTGTATCAAACGCCACCATCTGCTCAAAGGTCACTAGATTTGTTTCTACGCTCATTTTTAAAATAACGCAGCTAAAAAAGATCTAATAATTCAACTAAGCAGGCAAAGACAAAGCCAAATGTTCAGCTGCCAGCCTGAGAACCCACCTGTCATAGTGATTTCAAAACATTCTGGATGAAATATGTTTTATTTTTCTTCTCTTGCCTCAGGGTCATACGGTGAGGCAAGCATGGGTGGTGGATACACTCAGTCACCAGGTGGCTTTGGCTCACCTGCTGCATCCCAGGGAGGAGAGAAAAAAGGGGTTAGTCTTTATTTGTCTTGTTTTATTTGTTTGTTGGGTTGTGTATTTTTTTTATTATTTGCGGATACTGACTATGCCTAAAGCTTTTTCAGATGGGTTGTAGCATCTATAACATTTGTCTGTTTTTTTGTTTTTTTTTAAGAGGACACGGGCACAGCAGATAGTCCCCTGCACAGTGTCCCAGCTCATGTCTGCAGCCCAGGCGGAAGATGTCTTCAGAGTAGGCGAGGTGGAGGTTGCACAAGTGAGTTTTATTTCTCAGTTGTACTCTCCTATATGATAGGTCATATCATAAGTAGTCATATGCAGTATAAGGTTTTACTCCCATGGCATGTTGCACTAAACCTCACAAAAATGTTTCTTTTTTTTTTTTTTTAAGTGATTCATTAGGGGATTTTTGTGCTTGCAGGTTACTATTGTTGGAATCATCAGAAGCACAGATAAATCCATGACTAACATTCAGTACAAAGTGGATGACATGACGGCGGCCCCCATGGATGTGAAGCAGTGGGTAGATACAGAGGTAAGGCTGAGGCAATGTGTTTGCCCAATTGGTCTGGTAGACGCACTAGAAACCAAAACAGTATTAACTGTATTGTTCCTGGAAATGCATAGTATTGCTAGTGGTAATACAGAACCAGGGATATTCCCTGGTTGTGCAAGTACAACACCATAATCAAAAGGCCATTTAAAGTTGAACAGAGCATTGTCTTTATATGACAAATGCAAGCTGTTTATTTCTTCTGTGATAATGTTCATGACCAGCAGCTGACATTTGACATCTTGTGGGCCACTACTTCAGCAGGGCAACAAGCATGCTCTGAAGATACATGTGTAATGCACTCCATGTGTAACGTTAACTACACTGATTTGTTTACTAAACTCATTCTATGAAGACCTTTTAATTCATCGCTAATAGTGTAACTGTTATAAAGTCAAACTTTTTTTCCACTAGCTACAGGTGTAGCAATTACTTGTCAATATACGCTGAATATAACCTTAGAAACAGTTTAACATCCGTTTGGAAAGCTATCATCTGTTCTGTTGAACATTAGAAGTTGTTTCAACTGATTTTAGGGAACATGAATTGTAAGGAACATGCATTTTTGGGATCAGCTGTACAGGTGAGTATGTGGGTTGCACCCATGGAAAATTTGCCAAATCTTCTCTGCCATTGCCAAACAGCTTATTCTGCCATTGACTCATTCGATGTCAATGTGAATGTCAACATAGAGAAAGCGTTACAGCACCTTTAGCATGATGGAACAATAAAGAACTTGTGCTGTGATGATCTTGTTCATAAAGAATTTTTTTTATTCTTTCATTGTTATTTATTAAATATGTTGCTGTTTATTTAACCATTGAATGTATTTACATATCATTAAACAAGTTTTTGTCAATAAATTATTTAATAGGCTTATTTGGAACACACATGGGCTTAAAAATGGGCATAATTGCTTTATAAATTAATAGTGTTAATATTGGTGGATGAACACATTTGCCACAAACCATTCCACTACCTCTTCATAAGATGTAAGCATGATTTATTTTAAGCACATTGCCTAGTTTCAGAAATCAGCTTCCTCTTTTTTGCCCCTCCTTGAAGAAGAGCCGAGTTGAGAAGGATTCTCTCATCGCACTTAGTTTTGTTCAAATTCTTTTTATAGTTTAATACAACAGTAAATCCCCTTCTGCCAAGGAGTGTTTCAGACTTTGAATGCTCAGATAAAACATTGTTAATTTAATTTTCTAAAATGGCCTGGATTCCATTATTTATGGGGTGTTAATATTAACACACACTTTTTTTTATCAGTTCGCTCATTCACATTAGTTATTGTTACTATAACAGATAATTCACAAGGAGATTTCTTGTAAAATATCCACATAATCTAAACCTAATAATAAACAGATTAAAACACATTGTTTAACAAAGAGCATCATCCAGTCACTGATCTCAAAATGTTCTGTTAGGAGGCATTAAGTGTCTACGATCTGTAAACTTCTATATTATATATAGTATATTTCCTGACATAGGCATTAGTTCCCTTTATTGCTTTTGTTATAATCATTATATACAGTCATTTCCTCACTAGCTTGTCATAAAATGAAATTCCTCTGTCCTTAAGACTTAAGAGTCTTGTGGTTGTTCCCTGATTCACATGTAACTTTTCTAAGCAATTATAAAGTGTGATGGGTTGCTTATTAATAAATTAAAATGTGTACTCCTTGGCAAATCATTGTGGTATACAAGGAGTATGTTGGACATTCAAATTCAAAAACTACTATTGTTACTTCACTGGTGTTTGTAGTCAAAGGAATACTGAAGGTTTTGTTGCTTCAGCCCCTGTTCATCCTGTGTCCACTTTACATCATAGCAAATAACAAGAAGTCAAGAAGTAGTTTCCTTTTTTTTTTGCTTGGCAAGTATAAATAAAATAAAGGGAATAGCCCAGATATGTAATCATATATCCACCCCTTTAATAAGCTTCATCCACCAAAATATCCGACTGAATGTGAAAAGAAAATAAATGCACACAGTTTGTGTAACAAACAATTTAATATAAATAATTTAATTAAGTAATGCATCGCCAAATGTTTTTTTTTTCTTTTCTTGTCAATCTTAGGATCCCAGTGTGGACAGCTCAGTCATTCCTCCAGACACATATGTCAAGGTCTCTGGAAACCTGCGTTCTTTTCAGGTAAACATCAGTGCATACTTACATGACTGGCTTTTCTTGATCGCTACTTAATTTTAATCGCAATAAGGTAATATATTGAAATCGAACCTGTACTGCTGAATTTAACCTGTACTTGAACTGCGTTTAAGGATTATGCCATTATACTTTCAATGCCTTTGCTGATGTAGTAGTGTCAGCTGTCACTGTGTCATTTCTAACTTCTTGCAGTGTACGCGAACTGTCTGAACGATGAATGATCTTAATATAAGGCAATGTTCTGGAGGGTTGATTAATACTTTATATGTATCTAAGACAAAAAAAACATCATGCTGCCATGAGTTACCATTTAAATGATTGACATTTGCGCATGTGTTTTGAGCTCTCTTATGTTAGTTACAGTATATCACAATATAAATCAAATCACAATTTTTCATCAGAACTTAAGAAATGTACTATGGAACGTTACTATATGTGGTGTATCACAACTGTACAACTGCTATGCATAAGCACCTGAAGCACAAACAACCCGGAGCACTATGTAAACACCCTCACATTAGAGTTATTTCTTAATGTTAAAATGCAGTTTACACATTTTGCACACATAACGAGTAAATCTGTTCTTTTTGATAAAACAGAATAACAGGTCCTTGGTGGCGTTCAGTGTCCGGCCATTAGAGGACATGAATGAGATCACTTCTCATATGCTGGAGGTTGTGCAGGCTCATATGCTGCTGAGCAAACCACAAACCATGGTAAGAAGTCCTTTACTCTTTCACAAACCCATTATACTTCCTGTGTAACAGCACATACATGCAATAAGTGTTAGTAGAGCTCTTAAAATGTGTGTGATCTTTTTGATGTACACAATATATCATAATGGTAGCAAAGTATGAACTGTCATAGCTTTGTCTTTTAACAGTGTTAATTGTAATGTGGTTACTCAACATAGTCAGTGCATTGGTCAAGAGGCTTGAACAAAGTGAAAGCTGTTTTCTCCCTTTTTATTTTCTTGGTATTATTCAGATGGGGGGAGGAGGAGGTGGAGGCATGAACAGCAGCATGGTGCCTATGTCCCGTCCTGGCTTGGGTGGCATGGACATGAGTGGTGGCTATTCTGGTGCCAATACCATGGCAAATAATGGACTAAACCCTAATCAAAATCAGGTAAAATTTATGACAAAAGCATGATCACCAGACTACATTATTATTCAATATAAAAATGAGATGTTTATTATTTTAAGTTGCTCAAATGTGGTGTAGTCAAAGTGTTCGTACTATTTTTATTCTGTATTAAGTATTCTGTATTAATTTATTCTGTATTTGAGTGGTCTGTATATAATGTGGTAAATAAAAGAATGGAGAAAGTCATAACACATTCTATTGTGGTCTCTGTTGTGTAGGTTTTATGCCTGATAAAGAGCTGCCCAGAACCACAGGGGATCAGCATACAGGAGCTAAAGCAAAGACTAAGTGGCATGAGCATGACTATAATCAGGTACCAGTCCCTCTCTTGTTCATTTTATGTACTGTTTTGTGCTTACATATACACAATTAGACATTTCTTTTTTCATTTGGCCAGAATTATGCATTGGAAAATCATTATATATTTTTTTATTTAATAACATAATTATTACTAAGGTTGGACTATCTGTCATTGTTAAAGGTTTTGAATACTGATTGAACAGTAAGTCAGTAATATCTATGTTTCATAACCAAATGAAACAGTAGAGTAAATACTCTCTATCATATTCACAGGCAAGTTGTGGACTTTCTCAGCAATGAAGGGCACATTTTCTCTACGATTGATGAGGACCACTTCAGATCAACAGATCAGGAGGCCTAAAGACCAATTATTGTGGCTGCTAATTAGCAAACTAGATTAATCTATGCTAGCACATTAAATATGCACTGCCTCAGCAAAAGCATGTTTCATAATGAATGTTAGATAAGTTATGACCAGGAAATGGTCAGCCTAGTGGGTGTTGACTAAGCCAAATTTCAAGAAGAGGTCTCTTAACAGTTCGTGTAGTTTATGCAAGGAAAAAAGGAGTACAAAATAGCAACCTATTTTGGTAAACATTTTAATATTAATGTACACAGTTTCCTTTAAAAAATATACGTGTCCGTAAATAAATTGTTAATTTGTTAATTTTGTCTCTGTCCTTTAGTAACAAATGAAACCATTTGTTTTGTTTCTTACTGCCTAATAAAAAAGATAAAATCTCATGCACACATTAGGCATTTCACACCACAATACTGGTTATCATGTGGCTTTTGGTGAGTGTCAAGTTCAAGATTATAATGGTCTAGTAAAACATGACATGATCAAGAGCGTTTATCATATCTTCCACAGGTTCATAGTCATGATCGCTGTCTGAGGTTTTTCTTTCTGTTTAGGTAAAAAAAAAAAAAAGGCAGGGGGTTAAAATTGCTCAGAAGCAATATTCATTTCTGGGCCTTAAAATGGATAGCATTTTAGATAGATGTGACAGATTTTTTTTTTTATTAAGATATAATAAGAGTTAAACTTTGCAGTTGCCAAGTGAGCACTGACCTGAAGTTTGTAGCTTTTCATGCTGTTTCCTTGGGGATTTGACATATGTATTGGGTATGGCCAAACTCTCTGAGACAGGCTTTCTAGGAACCAGAGGAGGGGGTTCATCTGCCGTCTAATTTACATAAAGGAAGCACATTAGAATTACAACGTTGCTCACATGCCAGTATAATTCAGGTGGAGAAAAGAGGAAGTTAATTTTTGCTTTAGAAAAGTTTTAAAGGCAACAGCCACTGTTCTTTAAAATATGAAAGAATATAGATGCATTATAATCTACCAGACACATTTAATTTCAATGAATTATAAGTAAAAGTAATACAATAAAAGATGAGCTTTAGGTGAAAAAAGCTTACTTCATTTGGTAGTGGTGGAGGTGGTCTGCGTATTGTTTGGTCTTTGGATGAACTGTCCAGTTTTGCAGGAGGTAGACTACTTTTGGTGGGCAGAGTGGCAGCTTTACGTGCAGGGCACTGTTTCTGTGATTGTGTGGTTGATGTCTTTCGTTTAGGCGGACGTGGAGGAGGATCCATTGTTTTTTTGGTAAGCTTATCATATTCATGATAGAAATGCTCTGTTACCTCAGTGACAGACTTTAGGTGAACTTCTGGGTTCTCGCAGTCAGACCAGGGTAAGGGGTCTGAGGTGAAGGAGAGGGTGAGTTGCAGCCAGCGAACAGGCAAGTCAAAGCATTGCTCAGGAGTATCAGGCAAGCTGGCAAGTACAGTGGTCTCTTCTAGAAAATCCACCAATCTTAGACCTGCTGAACCTGCCAGTGGGTCTTTCTCTAGTGTTTTATCATGATTCACCACTTTGACGTCCAGAGGAAACAGGTGGTTCTTGCTCAGTTCGGCTAAACTGTACTTTTTTTTGTCTGTAAGGTTCTCAACAAAGTTGGCTGGAGTGAACAGAGGAAGGCAGACCTCACTCTCTTCACTTTCATTCTCGTCATCATCGTCGTCATCCACATCCTCAATCCTTCTGCAGATTAGGCTGTCCACACTCTTTGATTCGCCTAACTCGCTTCCTGAACTGTTTGATTTCTGAAATCTCAGGACCTCTAGCTGTTCCCCAACACTGAGAGCAGGCACTCCTTCTTCCTCAATTGCATCACAGTGCCTTGTCACAGATATTCTTAGTCCTGGAGTGTTAGAGAATGCCACATACACTTCGTACACCGAGTTAAACTCCCTTGCTCTTCTCCGCATTTGCCCACTATAGCTTTGAGAAATCAGGAAATACTGCTGGGTTTTTCTCCCCTTTGGGGTGCAAGCTAACACCATGCAGGTTTTGTTGCACCTGTGCAGCACAAGGTGCTTGCCTTTCTGTAGCTTTTTAAGCCATGTGCAGCAAAAGTATGGATTAGATTCAGGTCCCTCTAAGATCTCTGCCATAGTAGGAAAGGCCTCACTTGGCTGAGCAGCTACCTCAGCTAGAGACAGTGGAGTTACAAATGTTAAATGTTTACATTGTTCAGTAACATCAATTACATCCACTTCCAAGCTGGAGGGAAACTTCACTATGTTCTTTCTCACTGTGAAAACAACAATAACAACCATGCTTCAAATACTGTAGAGGCCTAGTTACGTATACAAACTAATGATGAAAATGAAATATTAGGTGGCATTGATTGGTAATACATACTGTGCATGATGCCTTGGATTTGATAGATTGGACTAAAAAGCAGGGGGGCATCAACTGTTTTTGGTTTTCTTGTACAGAATCGTCTTCTGCGTAGCCTGACTGAGTACATGATCTCTTGAAGGGAGTACCCACGGTCATTCTGACATTCATAGAAATCTCCATGATAAGAGAAGGGAATGTACACTTCTGCAGAGACATCCTGTTGGCCTGTCAGTCGGCAGCGAGCAAAACTCTCTCCGTCCTTACCGAGTTCCACAGACAGAAGAGTCATCTCTCTTTCAGCTGGCACTGTGAGGTTCTCAATAATCAGCTCATTTTTGCTGATAAAGGTGAATGAGCCAAAGGCATCCACACCAACAGGTAGCAGGCCTATAATCTCCTCTATCGTATTGTAAGGCAGATCCTCAGGAACCAGTGTGAACAGACCTGGAAATGAGCATAAACAGTACGTAAAGGAATGACTACCGCTTTTTAGTGGCCAGTGGTACTTAAATATAACATGCTGCTTGAAGATGTGTCTTCAAATTTTATATGTATCCATTTTATAATATTATTTCATGGACTACTAATAGGTTCCTTAACCTATTTTAGAACCTATCCTGTAATTTATTTTCAGTGATTGTATTTGTAATGTAATACTGTAAATACTGCAATATATTTACATTCTAACACTATACTTAATACAGATATTATTCATCACAGAGAATCTTTTTTGTTCTACTGTATTTACAGTAGCAAGAAATTATTTCAACTTGGTCTTCTTTATTCAAGATTCCTATTTGTTAATTGTGTGAACAGTCACAAATGATCAAGTGTGAGACCATGTTAATTTACTTACTATTTCAATACCTACCTGAATGGTTGAGGGGCAGTTCAAATGTGGTCTTATTGCAAATGTCCTCACAACAGACAGACAACAGCTCAAAATCTGTGATCTTTACCAAGTCACCAGTAGATAGACAAACCTCACTCCCTGAGATCTCGTACA
This sequence comes from Duopalatinus emarginatus, assembly GCA_028565595.1. NCBI lineage: Eukaryota > Metazoa > Chordata > Actinopteri > Siluriformes > Pimelodidae > Duopalatinus > Duopalatinus emarginatus. The sequence continues at coordinate 18,261,466 of JAOVVF010000044.1, forward strand.
CTGAACCTGTAAAACAATTCACCGCTCACTCGTTAAACAAAGCAGACACGCACAATAAATAACTGTGTATACAGTCCTGGGTGATTGGCTGACAATAAAAAAAAAAAATCTAACTATCCATTGCGTGAATGATATAATAAATACAGGTTGACAGCATGTTTTTATTTCTTTTCTTTTTTTTCAATCTATTGGTCATAGAAACCTTGAAGCTGAAGTGGAACAAATTGTATAATATTTAATTCGATGCCACTGATCCAGTAGCCAGGATCATTGGGCTGATACAAGCAATGTTGGAAAGGGAAAAGAAAAGAATTTGGTACGACCCTTTAACAAATGGAAAAGCTTCAGACTGGATTTGATACTTTATCACATCATCTATCTATCTATTTATCTATACACAAAAGCTTCATAATCTTACTAGACTTCAGATGAAAGGAGGGAGTTTGTGATAAATCTGTAAGAAGTGAAGTGTGTGCTGTCCACTTACCTTGGAAATAAACTCCGGAACAGACCTGCAGAATACGTGGTAAGTTGGACTGATCCACACTGCTGATATACTCCTGCAGACCCAGAACTCCAACACCGTCCTCCATCCCTCAAATCCCAAACCTTCAACACCAGATCCCACAAAGTGCAGTTTGCGACACACAGCTGATTTAGACAAAGCGTCCAAAATGTCGACAGGTTCCGCTTCAGAACAGTATATCATGAGAGGTCTGGCCACTTCCTCCTAACATTTTGAGTTTCGTGTTAACGCTTGCCAAGGAAATAAGCCGACTAGTCAAATTCTCTGAATGCATCCGTGACCTACTGTGTTGTTTCACACGTTCACAGAAGGCTCAGCTACACAGAATTGCACCAGTCCCTAACCACTGTCTTAAAAACTAGACACAACAACTCAGCAAGCTTTTAGATAAAAAAAAAAATGAAAATGAGCTGTGAAACATTAATTTACGACTTTTCTTCAACACACACACACACACACACACCGTTGTATTTCTATCATTGTGAGGACCTACGTTGACATAAAGACTAAAGCACTTTTTTATGAAATTAATGAAAAGACAACCTTTTGCCTCTATCCTCACAGCACCAAAACTACGTGCTCTCCATTTTCAAATAAATGGGAAGTATGACGTAATAAATGGACTAAGTGGAAATACGAAGACGAAGTAGTAAATGCACATACGTGTAACTAACACTACAAGAATTAAGAATTAAAATATACTCAGTTATAAATAACCAGCATTTTTTATTAGCCAGAATTTGACTTGCTGTATAGTCGATTATGTCAATTGCATGTAAATAGATCTAGTATTAGATGAAGTTCCTCTATTATTAATAGCTAATGCATTGGGTTGATTTGAGGTCACCTCATATGATGAACTTGCACAATTCTTGATAGATACATTTGTATACTGTAGTTCCAAGATTTGCCCTCACTAGCACTAAGAGGCCCAAAACTGTTGCAGCAGGACAGTGTCACTGTGCACAAAGCGTGAAGAACATTGCCGTCACAGAGCCCTGACCTCAACTCCACTGAACACTTTTAATCAACCCTACAACTCTGATCTGTTTCACACCTAGATGCATATCTCACTGAGTTTAATATTTTATATATACTTCCTGTTAGATAGAGGTCTCATTCTTACACAGACACCCACATAATTAGTAGTCATAAGAGTAAGGTGAATACACATGCCACATACTTGTTAATTATTTGCTCGACTGGGGTAAATTCTATATATATATATTTCCTGTTAGAGGTCTCATTTTCACACACAGACACACATAATTTGTAGTTTAGGACACTGATGTTCTAGTATATTTCAGTAGTTTCATCATCAGTTAAAATGTTAAAAATATATATTTTTTAATTTGTAGTATACTTGTTCATCCAATCAAAATAATAAAAAAATCAGGAGCTCTAATAAAAAAAACATATATTATTATTTGCTGTGCATATGACAATAAACTCTGCTGAATCTTGGAAATCTTTAATATTTTTATTAGTAAACGTTCAAAGGTTGTGCATATTTAAATACATGTTAAAAATCAAAGTAACAAACAAATCTAAAAGGTAAATAACATTTTATAATTTATTTCTTGCAGCAGAAAAACACAGAATTAAACAAAAAATAATATGTATGATACTGTAAATCTCTGAATAGTAAGTAAAACATTTGTAACATTATAGGTTTCCCAGTCTACCTTATCCCCCTGCTTTTCAAGATATTTCATAAAAATACCATGTAATATACATAAAATCCTAAAAACTAAAATAATTAATAACACTAATAAATGCTGCTCCATACTTTTTGATTACCCCAGTGCAATGTGCATATGTTGATTACTCCATACCTAGGAGCTCCAGTGCAATACAATGTAAATTATTTGCTGGCATACAAATCTTTACATATTTATATACATATATTTATATTTTGCTACACTTTGCACTACATTGTATATAAAACACTGTATTAATACTGCTGTCTACCCTATAACTACCTCGAACCAAGGCAACAAAATTTTGTTATGAGCACTGTACAGTGTAAATTTGAATGACAATAAAGTCTAAGTCTAAGTTAATACAATATATATATATATATACAACTTATATATATGTCCCAATTTACCAGACATCTTTAAAATTATTAATTATAAACATTTATATATAATATGAACTAACTTCATGTTTATTGCCATTGCCATTAAATGGGGTTTGACCCTCCTTCACTCTTTTTTTGGAGCACAGTTGTGTGGAACACAGCACAAATGTGAACAGATTTTGGCCTTTTAGTTCCACTTAAAGGGAAATCAAGTTTTTTTGGAGATCCCAGATTACGGGGCTCACGTTCAGGCTGTGGCCATGCGCACATGAAAGTCATATAGTGTAAATGTCTGATACACCAGGGGGCGCTATGGACGCTAAATCTAACATTCCCTGGAGTGTACCCGAAGAAGAAGTAATGGTTGGAGGGTCTACCCATAGTGCCATGCAGCTTTAGGAATGAATGATGGCAAAAAATACACCAGCAAATATTCCCAATTTTGACTGTCCTTCGTGGTAAGGAGTCTTATTTTATCTTAGGTTTTTATATGGTACCTCGACAGTGTCGTTTGACTGATTTTTATCTTTAATTTAGCAGGTTAGTTCTCGAAGTATTTTGCATATTTAGTTAGCATGATGCTCGCAAAGCTAAGCAGGCTAGCCAGTGAGATTCGGGGGTTTGGACGTAATTTTAAAGACATTCGGTTAAATAAATGTGAGTGTTAAAGTGGTATGCATGGTTAATAATAATGATTGTAAGTGCAGGCAGTGATCAGTGAGCGCTGGTGTTGGATTAGCAGTGCGGTTAGCTGCAGTGCTAACTAATTAACCGATAATGCTGCTTTCTCTACCCGATACCCAACTATGAGACGATTAACCTTATTTAAATATAGTATAAAACTGGTAAAGTAAAATAAAAAAAATTATTAATACATCCCCGATGTCAACTTTGGATATGTCCCATTGTTACAACAACCCAGCAACAACAATCACCACTACAACACCGGCCTTACTGTAGCTAAACCACACACCTGTCTCCTCAACCTATCACTGTCAGGATTGATCAATGTTCAGTAATGGAAATAAACCTTGCAGAATGATCACATGATCTGTGTCTCTCTCTCTCTCTCTCTCTGTGTGTGTGTGTGTGTGTGTGTGTGTGTGTGTGTGTGTGTGTGTGTGTGTGTGT
>JAOVVF010000044.1:18285498-18303610 GCA_028565595.1 Duopalatinus emarginatus
TATTATATTACTATAGTGGCACATCATATCATTAAATGCTATTCAGGGAGTTACTGATGGTTCATGTATACACTCATGCAGTGTCATGATGCTGATGATATCTATCATCCCGAAGACCAGCACTGCACCTATCCAGAATAATTAAATTTCTAACTAAGCCAAAACCAGCAGATAAGGTCAGATTAGTTAACACCAAGATTTGGTCATTGGTTTGTTTTGTTTCTTTGAGATTTGAAATGATGATGTTATCAAAACCTTGTCAGTGACTATATAGAACTCTGCAAAGTTTTTACACAAAAAAAAATGTTTTTTTTTTTTATTTATCATTTTTTTTCATTTCAGAAAGTAATGTCAGTGTAAGTGGATGGATTAAAGCTGTAAAACGCTATGGTAAGAAAATTACTAACTGGTGTCTACCACTGTCAGACAGATGTGACTCAGTGATAAACCCTGACTAGAGAATATAGTTGATGGTGGGTTGAGGGAAATCTTTCAAGCTGTGGGTTGAGGAATATATGTACACATTTTTCCATTTCACCCCCAGAGGAAATTGATGATGTGTGATTACTTAGAACATACAAATGTAATTATGATAGCTGTCTCTTGAGCTCTTCACCAAAATTAAAATTCAGAAACTATAGATGTGCTGAGGATACAAGATAATACCACTGTAAGCCTAATTTTTCCATCTTTGGTCTTTGGTTTTACAATATGTAATTCATGCTGTATAAAGGACATGTGAAAAATGCATTTGTTGAACATACTGTGCATTTCAGTCATTTACTTTAATTTAACAAGGTGACATATTTCATACTTCTTCAGAAAGAAATGTATTTCTGCAGTATCACTGTTAACAACTGAGGAGAATGTATCAAAGCTAGAACAATTATTCTTTCAGGTTACCATCTAGCTTTCTGGATCCAGAAACATGTTTATGAATTTGGTGCAGGTCACAGATCAGTAGCTTGGCTACTAAAAATATCTATTTTAGCAATTATGTATATTACTCATTTATGTTCACAGCAGTAATTAAATGCACAAGTAAACACTGTTATTTTCTTAAAGTGCCCTTTCTGGAATAATATATGTAGCACATTTACCACACTGGATTTTTTTTTGCATCATCTGTTTCTTCCTACAAACAGTTTCTTTTGTAAAAAGTCAGTTTCTTTTGGATTGGCTGCTGTGAAAACAAACATTAATCACACAAGAGGTATTGCAGTATGAAACTCAGCTCAGGCGTGGTCTTACAGTATTGACCTTTCAAAAGCGCACTTATTTAGCCCACGCTATAGTCCCAGCTCATGAAAAAACTGAAACTAACAAATTTCTAATTTTAAACAGTATGATTTACTTAATTGTGTCTACTAAAATTGTCTATTTATTTGCTAAAGCCTATATTTTTCTACAGTTTTTTTTATATTGAGCTGATCATTATTCTTTTTTTGTCTTAGTTCTTCTTTGTGTCTGCTCGTGGAACACGCTTCTTTCAACATGAGAAGAATTCTTTATGTTATCTTGGTCATATGTAATAATACTTTGGCTATTTCAACTCATGGTAAGTAACATTTAAGCATTGTCCTGATGTTACAAACAGATGCAAACTGATAACGCACTGCAATGAACTTGGAGCAGGGCTAAAGACCTTTGAAAAAGACATGCTTTTAGTATATTCATTTAATATACTTTGTGTAAATCTCTAGACAGGAGCAGCAGTAAATAAGTAATTGGAATTATTTTTATTTTTCAAGAACATATATTACATTATCAGGTCTACTGCAGAATCTTAATTCTAAACCTGCTATAGACCTAATAGTTACAGTAAAACCAGTAATAAGTGTGCATTAAACTATATTTCATTTAACAAACACTGAATTAAGAAAGGTATTTTTTGTTTAGAGGATCAAGAAGTAGGTGATCAAGAGTTTGGTCTTATGTATATTATTATTATTATTTTATTATTATTATATTATTATGTATAATATTTTAAATATGTTATGCACAGTAATTGCATTGAACATTAAAGATTGAAGTCACATTTATTTATCATTTTTAATACAGTTTTGTGTAGAGGAATTTAATTGATGGGACCAGAAGATTTTTCATTCAGGTTTTGATTCTAAGATTAAGGCATTCTTTATACAATGTGTAACCATTTGTTTTTTGTGACTGTGCTAATGTGCCTTTCTAACTTGATAACCGTGTTTAAATAAATTTTATTAAAAACACTTCAGTGAAAACCATAATACTGAATTCATGGATGTGAAGTCATAGATTTCTTCCCATTTAATGTGCCTTCTCTATTATATGTATGTTTTTTTTATTTATCACAATACAGTTTGCACTAATCACTCCTGTTTTACTTTATGGTCCAGTAGCAACTCTCCAGTATGTGCCACTGGGAAACAAAGTTACAATACCTTGTGAAATTTATGGTGATCACAGTACTGCCAGGTGGTTGTACACAAAAGATGACAATAAGTTTGAGACTATTGTTCATGAACATTTGGGCTACATTTTCCAAAGCAAGCCTCTGTCAATCAGGAAAAAGACTATCAGGAACTTTTCTTTAGAAATCAGTCCTTTCACTAAGCTGGACAAAGGGACATATGTTTGTCAAGTGTGCAAATCTAAAGGGAGATGTATCAGAGGCAAACAAATAACCTTATTACACCAGTCTGGTAAGTGGAGGTCCATCCTTCATGCTATACATTTGCACATTATTACCAATTTAAAATATGTATACAGAAAACACTGGCCATTCTCTTTGTGGTTGCATTTACAGTTTCTACAGCATACAGGACACAGTTTATTATAGAAGGTGACCAATTCAATTATAGCTGTCACTACAATTATACCCTGAAACCAGACTGGAGATTTGAAGCACTTGGAGAAAATACTGCCATGTCTGTGTTCCACAAATTGACTAAGAACAATGTATTGTTTATTCCGAATGTTCAGCCAAATAATGCAGGCAAGTACAGCTATTGGGGAGAGACATCAACCGGACAACAGTGGAGCATATGTTCTGTGACTCTGTGTGTACTTACAGGTAAGGTTAATCAAAGACAACAAGCTAGTCAGATATTTCAGTTATTCTCAGGTACATGTAATCTGTGCATAAACTAAATAAATATGTATATGAAGCCTTACAGAAAAAACTTTTTCTTTTACAATAGCTAAATTACCTTAAATATTTTCATTGACTTTAACTATTATGACAATTGCAAAATAATTAAAAGCAATAAAATATTGTCTTCCTGTAAAACACAGATCATCAGTTTATCAGATTCTGTAATGATAGCTGGTTTTGTTATGGTGCCACTAAACTCATTTACAGAATATTACATGGAACACAGTGTGTTTTAATAATATAATAGTAGATTCGGTATAATGTGTGAAAGTGTGGCATATTTATTTATGTTCATATTCTTTTCACAGTCAGAGCTGTAAAGCTGACTGATTCTCCACAGAACTGTACCCTGTACTGTGATGTAGATATAAATGCAGATAAAGGAGGCTTGGCTGTTGTAAGAACAGATAAATGGAATATCTCAATTACTGGGACACTTAATATACCGAAGAGTTCTTTAAGCTGCAGGCTGCTGAGTAGCGGTGTGGAGACACATACATTCAGCATGGAGGATGCCACTGCTACTGCGTCACGTAAATAGTTTTGGAAATAAAAATATTATTCTTTGTCATTAAAAATAACTAATGAGAATAATCTAAAAAAAACTAATCACAGTTGTTAGCTGATTTGTTAAATAATGTTAAATGTAATTTGAATCGTAGTAATTGTACTTAAATTATGTTGTTTTGACTTAATTTGCATGTAAACAGTATTACATTATAAAACATATTAAAAGAGCAACATTTAAAATATATATTTAAAAGGCTCATTTTATATTGTTGTATATTAATTATATATTATTAATATTATTTAAAATAAATTCATTTTCAGGTGCCTTTTTATCCATTACTACAGAAAACCTGTACAGAACCCATCCCTCAGTAACTGCATTAATAAGTGTGTCTGCAGCTATTTTTTTCATTGCAGTCATGGCTCTTTTTGTATTTTTATGTGTTGTACAACAGAAGGCAGGTAAGAAACTGAATATTTTACATTAACAAAATTAGTGATAAATTTGTGGAATACTGGTGTAAAATAAACATTTTTACATTGCAGACAGAAACTCTACTAGAAGGACAAATGGACATACAGAGGTAACTGACATATTCTGACACATTCAGAGGTTTCTGCACTTTCTGAAGCCAAATGCATGACAATCACACTTATTTATTTATTTATGTATTTATGTATTTATTTATTTATTTATTTATTTATTTATTTACATTTAGAACAAACATAGGCATAATTTTTATTATTTCTTCATTTCTAAAGGGGGGAAATGAGTCTCAGGTGATTTATTCTACTCTTCAGGTTTCTAGATATCAACAACAGAATGTCATTGCCTGTGACACCGAGTGTGTGTACAGTCAGATTAAAGTGTAGAAGAAACAGCAGCTTTTCTATAATGCACTTTTAAACACATTATTGTTACAAATGGTATTTGATTTCTTTTTTTTTTTTTTTTGACTTTTGTTATGCTTTGGTTCTGGATTAAAAATCTTTTAATACAAATTCAGCTTTGGTAATGTTTTGATCAGATGATCATGTATACCATTTAGTTAAGAGGCATCTGTAACATGGTATGTGCTTGCTTGGCTTAAAACACAGAAAAATGGCTTTTGTTGTTTGATCATGTGTGTTTATTCTAATGAATGTCTGTGTGTTAACCATGTGTAATGGATTTCATTGTTTTCAGTGCTATTCTTGCAAACATGTCTGAGACTAAACAATCCCATTAATGGATTATTTAACTGTGACATTTTTATAAACAATTGTTTTGTTAACTGGACTATGTTTATTCTAATTATTTGTATAGAAACCCTAAACTTTACATTAATCACTCTACTAAATATAACTTTGCACCACCTTTTTGTACTGTGACTTGTGCCCTGTTTCATTACTCACCTTTTAATAACATCAGAAAAGGTATGTGTGTGTGTGTGTGTGTGTGTGTGTGTGTGTGTGTGTGTGTGTGTGTGTGCGTCAGTGATACCGAATAGATATTAAATAAGGAACTCTCAATCTTGGTGGAATTTAACTGCTCATTCTCAGAACCTAATGGGACTGAAAGTCTGATTTATTAAAGCAGACTTGGGGGACAAAACTGAGAGGCCTACAGATAAAGGGTTTACTACAAGTGCACAGCTGATAGAGCTGTTGCCTCACATCTCCAGACTATGGTCTAATGCTAAACTCAGGTTATTGCTGTGACTTGCCGCCATAGGTCCCTCAAACCATTTTAGTATTATGTGAATAATATCAAGTAGGTGGACTGGCTACACTAAAATTCCCCCTTGTTGGGAATATGTATGTGCATGGTGCCCTCTGATGGCCAGTTGTCTTATGCAAAACATGTACTTGCTCCACTCCTTATGATCCAAGGATGGGCTCTGAATCCACCAGATCCTAACTGGATACAGCGGTTACTGAGGATAAAATTTTGACTGTAAACTATTAGGTTTGAATTAGGCTGTTTCAATGAAATATAGTCATTTTTATCTCTTCACTAAACACTTATGCAAATATAAAATATCTCAATTTATTCATACCTGTTTCTATGATTTCTACCTTTTCTAAGTATAAAAAAGCCGTTTTAACCAAATTAAAAACTATTAGACTAAATGTTTTGTGAAGCTGTAGGAGGTGATCTAGTTATATTTTAATATACTGAGGTTTTCTCTCCCTATATTTTTGCTGCTACCCTACTGCTGGTAGTAATTCCACAATCCTGTTATTAGTCAAATCATGTGCAGTGCATGGCATAGCATTGGTTGGGTTTGTTCAACACTAAATCTAGTGTTGATATTACTCAGGCATTTCACAGGTTGCACTCAAGAGAATTTGAATAGTAATAATGTAAGAGCAAATAATACATAGCACATTATTATGGACAATTCCCTCCACCTCGTGCTGCACACGTCCCTTGTGTCACTTACTGTTTGTGAGTTATAATGTACAATGTGTGTCAGATACTGTGCCCACTTTATTATTGTTAATTGTTTACAGAAAAGTCATAAATTCCATTCTTTCATCTATTCAAACTGAATTAATTTATCAGATGCCATTTAACCCATTACTACAACTTGTTTTCATTGTCATCATAGCTTTTTTAGATAGATAAGCTACACTAAATTGCCCCTAGCTGTGATTGTGCATATGTCCATGGTGTGCTCCTCTGGATTCCTATGGCATCCCATCAACACATGACCCCACTTTACACCTGGTGTTCCCAGGATTGACTCTGAACACACCAAAACCCTGACCAGGGTTACTTAGGATGATAGAGATTTTGGCCTTTTCTGATAAGATTTGACATAAATTATTTTTAATAAAAACTTGCTTCACTAATACCTTCTATGTTCTATGTTTCTATATAAAAAGGACAATTTAAACAAAAGCAACTTTTCATGCAAATGCTATTGAAAGCAATAGGATAAGCAATACTGTAATATATTTGGGTTTTCTCTTACAATACATTTCGTAATTGTACTACTGTGCATTGAGTAATTCAACAATCCTGTTATTAGATTAGATTAGATTAGATTAGATTAGGTTAGTTTAGATTAGAATGGATTAGATTCCACTGCATTATAATCACTCAAATAGTTTAAAGCCAAAGGAAAAACTAAACAGAAGTGCAAAGCAACAAGCAGCATTAGGAGTGAAATGCAAATGTGGCAGAATGTGCAAAATGATGTGCAAATGGTATGGTATAAATCAGAGCATCATGCATGGTGATGACATTGCACAGTGTAGGGTGAAGGTGTCACAGCAGTCTCGTGTTGATATTATTCATATATTTCACACCTTGCACTCAAGTGGGCTTGAACACTAAAAGAAATCAGTAAAGGATGTATAGTATGTGAACATGGGCAATTCCCCCCCCCCCCACACACACACACTTCCCCAATGTCGCTTATTGTTTGTGAGCTGCTAAGTGTGTCAGGCACCTTGGCCCCTTTCCACTAAAAAAACCACACTGCATTTTGACCCCTTTCTCAATGCATGAGTCACATGCAGGGAAACTTAAGCTGTGCACTACAACATTGATCAGTAAAAAAAAGGTTAAAACAAACAGTGTTGGTTATAAATAATATTTCATAAGAAATCATGGGTCGTATGTTACATAGCAATAGAAAATTAACGTAGTAGGGAGACAAGCTCCAAAGAAGTGTAGGCACCTTTTACTTATTTTTTTTTTCCCTTCTAATTGTTATTAGAATAATTATTATAATTGGGAGACTATGGCACTCCATAGTAAAGAATGTACACTTTTCTGTTTTTCTGACAGTCTCAGGTACCTTCACAGTGTACAACACTGAAGCACTCACTCTAGTGCAATGAACAGGGCAAATATAGACATACATGTTCAATAACTTTGCAACAGAGTGTAATAGAAAAGTTATTTAATTTTCCTCTTCTTCAGGTCAAACCAATGGACCACATTATGTCTTTTTCTTCTTATTCTATTAGAAACTTTGTTCAATCATCACAGCCTTGTGGGATCAGATCAAACAATAACAGAAAATTCTCTGATTTTTTTTAATCCATAATCTGCAAACAAATTTAACTGCCAAGTCACCAAACAGGACATCGAATAAACATAAAATAATCTATATTTAGTGCCATAACCTCAAGTTAACAAAATCTGACATCATTTGCCCCTTAGGATGGCTATAAGAAAAGCAAGTGAGGCAAGATCTCCACAACAGCTGGACCTTCTGCCTTCAAACTTTGGAGCAAGTGGTAATGGACCTCTGTTGCTAAGGGGGTGACAGAAAATGCTTGGCCACCTTAATTAATGCTTACGGCTGTGTTTATTTTGTCTTGTTGAACTTCACCCAAGCAGAAAAACAAATGTTTTAAAAAAGAACACACAGACCAATTAGCCTGTTTTTGCACTGTGGGAGCTGAAATACATTTATATGACTTTCAGTGCATCAAGAAACATGTTGTATGAAGGCGTGGGTGACATGACAAAAAAATAATATTACACATACTTTTACATGATATATAAACTTGCTATTAAACCGCAAAACCATAGTTACATTGAAAGTTAACTGCAAAAACTGACTTTGGTGATAATTTATTTAATGTGCACAACACACACACACACACACACACACACACACACACACACACACACACACACACACACACATATATATATATATATATATATATATATAATTTACCATGCTGACATTTTTGTGAGACCTGGCAACCTATGTCGATTTTAACTGAGCATGCGCATGCTAAAGGCCGCTGGGGGTTACCATATACAGATTAATTTAGCTTAGGTTATGTAGGTGAGTGTGGAATGAGTTTACTAATATAATATATGTAATATATGAATGTTTCTCAATATGACTGTTTAGTAAAATTCCTCCACAGTTGTTGGTAATTGCGGTTGTCTGATTGTACTGCAGGTGGCGCGGCCTTCTCATCCACGGTGTGTACTTGAGAGTAGACCGAAGCGCTGTGACTGTGCTTCGGCCATAGGCCTCTTCTGGACCAGATAAATACAACAAATAAAAGTGCCTTTGGTCTCTTAAGCTGGCAGTTAATAGTTGTTGGTTGTCTGTATTTTAATCGTATGAGGCTTGCTAGCTAGCTAGCTTCTGTAAGTTAACCGAATCTGATCATCCTCACTGTGCTGTTTGATTTGCTAAGCCGAACTGTTGAGCGATGGAAGCTCCACCGGTCACAGTCACGCCTGTTACAGGGGGCACCATTAATATGATGGAGTACTTGTTACAAGGTAAGGTACATAATTTTCTTGATGTATTACGCTAAAGTGATTTTAAAACGGATCTGCTACAGGTTCCTCTAGTTATGATACTCTAGTATTTTCCTCTGTTAGAGATCAGACTCGGATTTATCTTCCCTCCTACTAAAAAAAAACTTAACTCTAACTATAAAACCTCGAGTTTGTGTGAAAGGACGAGATTAATGGATATTCGATGGCCCACCTTGGTCCTGGAGTATCTACACATGCTTCACATTTGAATGTTTCCCTGCTTTTACACACCTACTTTAACCCATTTCTGGTTTGATACTGAACAGGTATATTTACAGGGGCCACTTTGGTACCAGGTCTGGAAACCAGTAGCTTCAACTATAAATCATGTAATAATAATACATTTCTGTATTGGTTGAGCTTATCTTGCACAGTAATATGCAGAAATGTTTGCTTCTGACCACTATGCATTAGCATTCACCTGCCCTGAAAACTAGGGGGAAATAAGCACACATGCCCATAGTAGTGGGCAGCCCCTTAGCCACAGCACCCAGAGAGCATTTGCTCAAAAATATCCAGCCTACAGTCTGGTTCATACGTATACAAAAAAATGAAATCGAAAGATTTATATACTGGGTGTGTGAAAAGTGAGGTATAAATATATGTTATACAGGTTGTGTGGATCAGCAGTATGTTGGTTTAGGTAGATGTGAATTTGGAGGTTAAAGTTTTGCAAGTGAGCATTGAAAAAAAAATTGCTTATTAAAGTTGAAAGAAGCCACTAGCTAAAGAAAATGTGTGTCCTGTTTTACATCCTTTAACCTGTAAGGACTGGATTTTTCCCCCTAGGTGAAACTGGCCAAACTAGATTTTGGCACCACTTTATAATGTATACATAACTACGCAGTATGTTTTTTTTTACAGGCAGTGTATTGGACCAGTCTCTGGAAAGTCTTCTTCATCGTCTTAGAGGTTTATGTGACAACATAGAGCCTGAAAGCTTTGCAGATCATGAGCTTGTCTACCTTCTGAAAGGTCAACAGGGAAATCCATTCATCCTTCGAGCCAGACGGTCACTTGCTCACCCCACTGCTCCCTGGCACCTGCGTTACCTTGGTCAGCCGGAGGTGGGTGATAAGAGTCGGCATGCCTTGGTACGGAACTGTGTGGATGTTGCAGCCTCACATAGTCTGCCTGACTTCCTCAATGAGATGGGCTTCCGAATGGATCATGAGTTGGTAGCCAAAGGGCATATTTTCCGTAAAGGGGCTCTCAAGGTGGTTGTGAGCAAACTGTCTCGGGTGCTTGTGCCGGGCAACACAGACAACACTGAACCTCTGTCTCTGTCCTACCTAGTGGAACTTAGTGTGTTGGCACCAGCTGGACAGGACACAGTGTCTGAGGACATGCGTAGCTTTGCAGAACAGCTTAAGCCACTAGTACACTTGGAGAAAATTGACCCCAAAAGGCTCATGTAGATGCCAAAAGCTACCCTGACTGACCAAGCCTGTGGCATCACAGCATAGTATCAAGTCTTGAAATGCTCAAGTGAGCTTGATCGGAAGATGTGTTGGCAGCTGAATATTTCCATTCCAGCAGAACCTGATTTAAATGATTTTTCTATGGATTAAAGAGATGCAGTTTTGGATCAGTGTGTTATTTGGTCTTGTCAGTAGTTTGACTACAAGAGGGTGTAAATGTTATTTTCAGAATAAAATAAATTCCCCATTTATTGTTGTAAGGATTTATTTATTATTATTATTTTTATTAACGAAGATAATGTTTTAGTTGCATTTACCTTGCTTTTGCACTAGGTGGCTCTCGTACCCTGTTTGAAATTTTACTTGTTTCTTCACTGAGTGGCATGTCTTTTATACATCACAACTGAAGAGATGCAGTTGCTATGGCAATAATTAGACATGATGAGAGCTGAACTACCCCCCCCCCCAACACCAGTATCTCTAATTAGCTTTCTCAATTGCTTAATGATACATGGACCTGTGAAAGCTCTCCTTTCTTCCCTGTCAGAAAAGTGCGGATATTTTTTTTCCCTCTTATCGGCTCTCATCTCCACTATTAACTCATGAGAGCTGACACCAGAAATGGCAGCTAGAGATGAGGCCATTACTCTTCCGGTGCTCCAACTGGGATCCCACTATTTAAAATGTATGAGAGAATTTACCATTAATTTCTGTTTTACACTACATACACTCATTTGAATGGAGATGAAAATTACTGGAGTGCTCCTGTTTGTCTCAGATGAATTGAATTGATGTTGGCTTCCTATCATAAAGAGGTGAATCCGGCTTGTAGGATGTATGGTACGGCAGAATCCCATTGGCCCTGTGCCGGTTTGTTACTTTTATACCACTAGCATGAGTAGCATCTTATTTATTTATTGCTACGATTGTTTATTTATTTATAATTCTGAAAGGGTAGTAATTGTATTCTTTAAAATAAACCTGAGGCATTCTCAAATTGTAAAGGAATGAGTTTGTTTGATGTTGATTTTTTTTTTTACGTCACATTTGGAAGATTTTAAAATATTTTTTATAGCTCAAAATATATTACCCGTAAACTTAGCCAGATCAGATACTGGCTCCCTGCAAACGGATGAACTTGAATGCAATCCCTCTTTAACTTTCATAACATTTCCTGGATCATCAGTAGTCCCTATGGAGCATATTTCCATATGCTACATCTTCAGCTTATGTTAATGGTGCCAGAATGGAAATTATTCCACTGGGACCAAAATCCCCTTCACCTGTGAACATATGGGAAAATGGTATTAATTCAAATTTCCTCCTCCTGTAAAAGCTTGATCACTGTGCTTGTATATTTGTAAATGTAACAAAAGGATGTGTGAGTGTATTATGTTTGGTAAACTCTCTTAGTGCTGTGTGTAAAGCGGCATTAAAAAACACAGTCAGCTATTTTTCTCACCTTGTCTTCATTTAACCCTCCAGACATACTATTATATCTCTGAGATTTATGTGAATTTTGATAGTAATCAGATAATTTCCCCAGTGTGATTAGCCCTGTGTTGCAGGTTTACTTACTGGAAGCATGTTTAGGAGCTTGTAACATTGTGAACGCTGTAGATATTTTCAGATTTTTTCAAACGTTTCCTTTTTTTCCAGATACATTTTTATAACTAGAAACTGATGTATGAAGTAAATTTTCGCTTATAGCAATTGGTTTCTAGTCTGCTGAATGCAACACTGTTTTTTTTTATTAGCCACTTCTACTGGAATATCTGGTAAGGAGTGTGTGTAAAGCAGTATTCCTGGTGGCGCTGTGATGCTCATGCTCTCAGCCCTGGTCTGCAGCCTCCACAAGTAGTGCACTATTTCTGTTCGACTTGGCCTTTTAATTAATACATTTGATTTGTTCAGTCATCCACAAACGGGATTACTGTAGTGGATTACTGCACATAGTTCATTATTCTAGTGTTATTTTTAAGGATCTACACCAATAATCGCATATGTCAATAAACCCAATGGGAAAAGTGCCTTTTTGTAATCTCTCACAACTTGGTTATATTATTAGATGTGATATGTAGATTGTGGTGTGCTAAGTTCTTGGTACCTAAATCCCAAGTGTGTGCTGAACTCAGTTGCATATGACTCATCAGAACACCTCATACCTGTTCTATGTTTAGCATGTGCAATAACAATTGTAATTTCCCAAGTAAATGGCACCACATGTTTCAGTGGGTGTATTGTGTAACTACGTGTGTCCAAATCATAGGTGTGTTGGGTGGGGATGGGTAACAATTCATGTATGGGTAAAGTGGTGACTTTTGTCATTTGTGGAATGTCCAAGTACATTGTGTTTTATCAAAAAAACAGACCTTTTATTATATGCTATAGAGGCACACATGTACCATTGTATTGATTCTGAGTAATTTCTTTTTAATATTAATAATATCCAATACATTTTAGTATGTATGTTGGACATAAAATTAAAACCCCTGACAGGTGACAGCGAATAATGCTATCAAATTTCAGTGGCATCTGACAGGTGTATTAGGCAGCAAGTGAACAGTCAGTTCAAATCTCATGTATTGGAAGCCAAAACATGTGCAAGTGTAAAGATTTAAGTAATTTTGACAAGGACCAGACTGTGGTGTTTAGATCTTCAACATCTTCAAAACAGCAGGTCTCGTACGGTGTTCCCAGTATACAATGGTTAGTATCTACCAAAAGAGGTCCAAGGAGAGATAACTGCTGAACAGTCAATGGGTGCCCAAGGCTTACTGATGTACAGAACACGTTCAGAGTCAATGTGTTAATAGGTCAGAGCTATTTTGGCAGCTGTTAATGTTATGACTATATCACTGAAGAGTTTGTATTTTTGCATGCAGTGTGTAGTCTTTTAAAGCATAATATGCACAGTCTTTTCATTGATTATGCAATATTTTGTGGCTTGGCCACAAAACTAGACACTAAACAGAAGATTTGTTGGGGCTTTATTTAAGATATGGGATATTTGGGCATTAAAACAATCATTACAAATGTAATGTATTTAGATTGAGTATTATATGAATTAGTTATTAATAGAAAAAAATGTAATTTAATTAAATAATTAATCATTTAATGTAATTCAATAGTTCTTAAACTAAAAATATATTGATTTATCATGTGTATGCCAGAAATGATATTAATCCTGATTATTATTCTGATGCCAAAATAAAAAAAAAGAAAAACTGTCAACTGTCACACAATTAAGTTATTTGTGATTAAAATGACGAGTTAATCTTTTTGTGTACAGGAAAAGGATTTCTTTTGTGCATTTGCTTAGATGAAATACCTGTATGCACTACAGAGAATATTCTTCTGTAGATAAATGAAAGTGAAGTAAAATGGGAATTTTAAATACGGTGTGGTAACTTGGTCCTAACTGAGCTTAACCTAAAAGGCAGTGTAAAAACAGATTGCAGAAGTGGTATTTGGAGTCACTGTCTGCAGGCCTATGTTTGGTTGTTAGTAAAACTACTGTAGCCTAATAGTTAACAGTATTTTGTAAGATTATTGTTTCAGTGTTATTAGGCTGTTACCACAAACACAGTCTGAAAGGCTCAGAATCTAGACTTGAACCATTCTTATTTTACCCTGACACTGTCTACATAAAATTACTAATCCATGATCATCTCACTAAAATCTACAGGCTATACCCTGCATGATGGTAAATTCACTGTACCTTCTTTTTATAACAATGAAGAAACAGGCCAAGGTCTGAGAGCAAGAGCCGGTATGCTGAATGAACTGCCGTTTCATTTTTCTACTTTACCAGATGGACTCAAATCAAATTGCTCTTTTGTAACATGGCTGATGGTTACCGAGCACAGGTGCTGTTTGATCCTACAGGAAATACACCTATAGTAATTGCAAAAAGGGGGAAATTTCCTCTACACAATCTTAAATTGTATATTACCTTCTGGATAGAGTAGGGCCCTCAGGGGTACACGTCTTGTGTCTTACTGTGTACAACACTCAACTAATTAGGCTGTATTACTAAACCTTACATACTTCACCAACCTTTCCAGGTGACCACAGGCTATGAAGGGTACAGAATATGTCAGTTTGAGGAAACCACTCCAGGGACAAAGAAAGGTAGGTCCTATAGTTTACTACTTTTTGAAAGTGTAGACATATTAAATGCATATTAATGCGGTGTACTCTGGTACATATGATTATAAGCAGTTTAAGAGGAAGCCCTTAAGTCCCCTCAAGAGAGAGACTGAGGACATGCATGCTCTTCGTGTGATTTTAGAGACAGTGGATGAGACGGGTCTGTGGAAACTTCCATCACCCAAAGCTCATGAGTGTAAATCCGGGATTTGTTTGACGAAGATGGACAGAGCACCATCGATCCAAACATCTTAAAGAATTTGTTCAACCTTAATCTCCATCGCAATAGGTGGGCATGGCCTCGCACCCTCCTCACTGGCCAATTACGGGCGAGCTGCGTTTCTTCAACTCCACACCGCCGGTGCGTCATCCTTTTACAAACGCCAAAAGGGCCGAGCGTAGCGGCGTGTGAACGGTTTCTCAACGGACCCAAAGTGATTCAGGGAAGAGAGGAAGAGACCTGCACTGGCGACGAAGAGTAAAACACCGAGCTCTTAAACTAGGACTGGATTTGAGCCATGCATTAGTCTCTACACACTGGCTAATAATGAACGCATGACTGTGCATACTCCACTCAGACTGAAGAATTTCTAATGAAGGGATCTCGCTCTGTTCAGGGGTCGTGCCATAAGGATTCGTCGAGGACCTGTCCACAATTGACCTTCTTAATAGAAAGTAAGGATGCAACTTTTCAGAGCGCTTAGGATAAACCGCTGCCTAGTCGCATCCTAGATGTCATCTGTTGCTGCAGCCAGTGTAATTAAAAACCCGAGCAGATTACAAAGCTTTTCAAATCACTGAGTGCATTTAATCTGAACTGACTGTATGTGAATGTGCTTGGTGGATTACTCGAACTGTACGCAGTCTTTTTAGCAGGGGAAAAAATGGCATGTCTAATATTGTCTAATCGAAAATCGTTCCTACGTGTCGCTTTCTGAGAGCTGTCAATCCGAGATGCCGTGTTTCTTCGCTTGCCGGTTCACTGTCCTCCCACTGAAGTAGACATTTCGGCTCAGGTGACTGACAGTGTGGACGCCGCGGAGTCACGCTTCTATTGAATTTACTCCAGTGGACGATGATGGTGGAGGACGAGGAGCTGGATACGCGTGCACTTGACCTGGACGCGGACTTAGAGCCGCGCAGCCGGCCGCGCTCGTGCACCTGGCCGCCGCCGTGTCCCGAGGACTTCCCCGCGGCCGCAGAGCTCAGCGCAGCTCCTTGTCCAATACTGAAAACGGAAGCCGAGATCGGGCCGCCGTGCAGATCAGGGAGGAAGAGTGTAAACCCTGTCGAGGTGAAGCACGAAACCGGAGCCGCGCCGATGCCGTGTGTGAGCGGCGCTGCACTCGATGTCGCCGGGCAGCTGCGCAAAGCTAAGTCTTCACGACGCAACGCGTGGGGGAACCTGTCATACGCGGACCTGATCACCCGCGCCATCGAGAGCACACCCGAGAAAAGGCTCACCTTGTCGCAGATATACGACTGGATGGTGCGATTCGTACCTTATTTCAAGGATAAAGGAGACA
Source organism: Duopalatinus emarginatus (assembly GCA_028565595.1). NCBI lineage: Eukaryota > Metazoa > Chordata > Actinopteri > Siluriformes > Pimelodidae > Duopalatinus > Duopalatinus emarginatus. The sequence continues at coordinate 18,301,531 of JAOVVF010000044.1, forward strand.
GCAACAGCTCGGCCGGGTGGAAGGTAAGACGCACGTGTACGCGTACCCACAGGTTTACCAGCCTACAAGTGCCAAACGGGATTATGAAATAGGTACACGTTATTTTTAAAATTGTAACTTTTTGGCTTGTATCTGTAATGTAATTTTGTCCCTTACTCTCTTAGACTATTATAAGAGTTAGTTTTTATAGTCTAGTCCAGTAGTCCAACATCAAACATAAAGAACACTAGAAGTTTATCTTTTTCTTGTCCTTATTAAACTCTTCTGTAAAGACAAATCAGATGATGGTGTCAGAAGTACTTTGGACACCTTTAGTAGTAGCCTATACCCACTGTATTGTGTAGTATCATTAGCAGTCATTCCTACATCCACACATCACACTGCCCTGCCTAAACACATTTGACTAATTATTTAATACATTCAAGATTAAACTATGGCATCAGACCGTGTCTTTTCTTTATCTTTTCTCAAACACAATTTAATTAATAAACAATTATATAAAGTCTTTTTATTGTCTTATTACATTCAGAGGTTCAGTTCTCTTTATTACAGAAATGCACACTTATCATTATTATTACTGTTTGGTACCACAAATGAGGATATAAATTAAAATAAAGTGAACTCATCATATGTTAGTATGTTTTGCTTCCCTACAGCAGGTGACTTACTAAACAGTATACAAAGAATTATACAAGCATTTTAATAAACAACAAGTTGTCTCTCAAATGTGCAGTGTGAACAGTAAAATATCCACTCAGTTTAATTAGACCTACAACTTTAATTAGTCTACAACTTCTTTTGGATTTATTCAAATAGTTTGTTCTTTGTATATAGCAATAACCATGCTTATGTCTCATCCCATCCTTATTTTAATCATGTATATTATTCTAATCCATGTTTCATGACCAGTTTGTATAATTAAGAAAGTTAGTGATAAACAATTCTACAAAACACCTGACTACTTCATGAAACCTAGGCCACACTCATGCACTAATCCCTAAGGTGGGACAGGATCCCTCATGTAGGCTCCCTCTGTGTTGCAGCTTAGTCATGCTGACAAGGTTCTGTCTGTTCACCATTTATTAAGAACATCACTGATAACGTAAGCATTTGGTGTTAAATGCAAGATATGATTTTGTCCAACTGTTACTTTGCAATAAACATGCTATCTGTGACATTTCTTCAGTTGAGAAATTCATATACAGTGACACCAGACTTACATTTGGTCAAATTAATCACTGTCAATAGCGATGGGTTGACTGTTCTGAAAATGTCCACTGATGGGAGACAAATGCGCATTGAAGACCCAACCATGACCACAGCACTGTGGCTCACCACTCTGTGGGCTGTGGGCAGAAAAAAAGACATGTACATAAAAATCCAAACCCATAAGTGTTCAATGGACTCGTAGTTTCCCTTGCCCCAGGCATATAGGTCTGATGCAAGGCTATCTAGTTTAAACAATGTGTGCTGAGGTGTGTCTACAGGTGTCTGAGCTCCATTATCCCTTTACTGTGACAAGACACTGTGCTAGTCAACCACAGAGTGGCCTCCATATCTTTAGCACTACTGTCCCAGTGCTGGCTTGTGTAAGGGCAAATTAAGGGGTTTACCTCAAGCACTGTTAGTCTACTACTGTTGCAGTTTTTAGAGCTTGTCCAGACATAGCCTGATCCCAGGTAATGAATGTGATTAGGCATGCTTTTAAAAGTACACTTGTGCTCAGTTATAGATGTGACCCTATTTCCGGTAAGAACAATGTAAAAAGGGTTTCAAAAATATCCCCTAAGCACATTCATATAGGCTACCTACAATAGGGATCTTTTAAATTGACATTTCTTAAGTAGTGTTGACTAACAAGCTCCCTTTTTGTGATGAGAACCTCAACGATGATTTATCAATGATAATCTGTCTTAGTTAAATGGCACCAAATTACCCTTAACTCCATCTATATGATTAGCACTTGAGATGCAGTGCAACATATTCACTATAAGAAGAACACTTTAAAATGGCTTTAAAAGCAGCATGCAAATAGCAGGATAATAAGCCTTTCTGTGAACAGGAAGTATATGTCTGTACT
>JAOVVF010000044.1:18303657-18328987 GCA_028565595.1 Duopalatinus emarginatus
ACGTACATATACTTCCTGCATATACCATATATATGAAGCCAGTTAAATAATTTATAATTACATCATGCAGCTTGGCCTTTGCCCCTAAAATCTGGTTTAGATGGTCAGGTGTATTTTTTGTACTGGTAGTCATGCAGATTTTATATTTTCACAGTTTGATGCAAACGTACAGGTTAGCAAAGCTTTCTCGACAGTCAAAAATAGCTGTCTGGAATTCATGAGATGTGATCTCAGGAGCTTCGGCTCCCTGCTACAGAGCCTTAACCACTGAGCCACTCTACTATTTTGTTTGTGGTGTAATTATGTTGACCATGTGTTGGTTGAGTCCTACTGACACTGCTGAGGAAGTGGTGTCGTATTCTGTAGACGTGTATGTAGGGGGTTTCTCTGATCAGTGTGACACCATCCATCGCTGTGGATTATGTGCTCAGATGTTTTTATTTTTGTGTACAAGGGCATGTGTGAAGGAACACATCTAAAAGAAAGATTTTTGTGGATATTTGTGAAAAAGCAAGTGTCAGATTAGCTAATTGCTTTCGCTGCAGCGTACTGTTTTTTTCTTATTATTTATTTTTTAAAATATCTGAAATTATTACATTAAGTGTGTGTGTGTGTGAGAGACAGAGAGAGAGAGTGCAAGTGATGGAGTGTATGAGTATCTGACCGCTAGTGTTCTGGTGCCAGGGGATTGCAAGTCAGGTCAGAGCATGTGCCAAACAGTCAGTCAGACGCTCTAATCTGAAGTGACTAGAGTGTTATTTATAAAGTGTCTTTAGGTACGAGCACAGGCCAGCAGTGCAAAGGGTCAGCAGTCTGCCAATGCATGCATTCTGTCAAGAGCGAGGAAATCAGTGAGAAGAGTATGACTGAGAGAGAAGAAAACATGAAAGCATAGAGGAGTCTATTCTAAATATGCAATCATTTTATTTATATAATAGTATAATATATTATATTATATTTTTATTTATATTATAGTATATACTAATTGGTGTTTTTATTATTCTATTATATATAAATGAAGCACAATTCAGAATAATTACAAAATAAAAATGTAAGATCTATACATGCATTTTTCAGTGTTTGAGCAGATCTCGCCTTAGACATTTTGGTTTACTATCACCTGAAGTTCATGCTTTTATGGTGAACTATTTATGACTCATATAAAAAATGGTCCTTGTAAATGGTCTCTTAGCAGGTGACTCTAAAGTGGTTACACTGTGTGTGTGAGTGGAACTATAAGCACTGGAGCACATAACCTGAGATCTTATTCATATTTTATTGGTGCTAGTGTCAGAACTGACAAATGGTGAAAATTGTTAAAGACAGACAGAAATATATAGTGTAATTATACAGAGATTATGTCATCAAATGAGGTTACATACCTTGCTCACAGGGGAACATCAGTAAGTGCACTGGACTTATCCAAGCCATGACACATAGCCTTTGGCTTCACATGGCTTCTCACTAGTCTTCAAAGCCACACATGGTGCACAGATTATACAGGATGTTGCAGAGCCAGAGCAAAACTCAGACTCAAATCCCTGTTCACTGTAGTCATAGAATATTTGAGCTACTCATGCATATTTCATCACTGAGTAATTTGACTAGATTAGTGTAAACTAGATTAGTGTCTGTAAAATGCACCATTCTATAGCTAGACTTAACTCATAAGCTTTGATTAGTTAAAAATTCAAATAGTGGTGAAAACACTAATGGAGTGCAAGAAGTGATCTAGGATCAGGAATTCCAGATTGTTTGATCAGGATTTGCTCTTGCATCCTGAAACAGCTTGACTGCTGTTTTTTTACTGCCGCTTCTTTCTTCATTTTTTTATTATTGCTGTGGAGGGTTTTGTGTTATGGGGTTTTGATTTGTCTCTGCAGATTTGGTGCTTTTTTTTGGCTCTTTGGATTGGACTGGTGCACCAGGACTTTATGAGCACAGAGTGGTCGGAGTAACACATGTTCATGCCAAGCTAGGAGTGCAGGCAAACTAGTAACTGGGAGATGGAAAGCAGGCAGGCTGAGAGGACTGACCATGGCGAGGGTGATTAAGTTGGAATGACTGTTTTGGCCATAGTTGTCTTTGTTCACTTGCTGTATGTGAAGTGTTATAATGTGTGAGGAGAATAAACTGCATTGTGCGCAAATTCCATGTGCCCAACAAACAAAGAATGTGTGGGCGCGTGCCAAGCAGATGGTTGTAAGCAGACCCCTGAGGTACACCGGACCCACAGAGCCATAAGTGTAGGCCTTCAGTGCAGCATGCCTCTTAGTGCCTAGCATTATTTTCCCAAGCTCTGCCTTTTATGCTGCTCACATGCAGGCAAAAGTGTGTGAGGTGTCATTGAGAAGAAATTATGTAGTGCTTTATAATAATGTGGAAAGATCTGTCCAGTTATTTCAACCATACGTCAGACCCGGATGATCTGAAACTTCTTATAAAAAGGCCATGTGCTCTTAACCTTCTGAATTCAATAAACTTCTAAAACTGATTTTATACCCAGTGCCATGAACAGGTCAGGAAGTGTTTTCAACTGGATAAGAACCAAGGACAAGCTGTTCTGCCTATGAAGGTGCATGATTTTAATAAAGCCTTAATTTGTTCCTTAGTATATATTCAAGGCTAGGTGCTACTTAAAGAGAATTGGGTGCAGTTTGAATCTGAGTGAAATTTGTATTTAGTTTGTATAATTTGTATAAGTTGAAAACTAAAGTATAGGGCATAAAGAAATATGTGTCTCTGTGATTTTTTATTATTTATTTTTTTTCATGACCTTTCATACAGAGGGTATTGAAGGTTTCTTTTGTGTGTGGGCATTCGATGGATCTAAAATTCTATGGATCTTGAAGGCTCTGTGTGTGTGTCAGTCTGTTGGGTATGCTGTGTTACCTACCTGTGTGTGTGAGAGAGAGAGCGAGAGAGAGCAAGAGAGAGAGTGGGGCACTGTGAATGCATACGTGTATGTATGTATGTGTGTAGTTGCACTTGTGTGTGTGTGTGTGTGTGTGTGTGTGTGTGTGTGTGTGTGTTCGCGCGCATGTGCATGTGTGTTGATGGGCTCAGTGGGAGACTGGGTCCTGGGGGAATAACTCTCGTTAATAATTCAGACGAGGCTCATTATCAAGGCAGTGCAGATTTCTCCCTGATTTCACCTTAATTGCAGGCAGCCTGCTCCACTCAGGCAGTCTGTAGTCATGCTGCGCTATCTCTCACTTTCTCTCCTTCACTCTCTCTCACTCTCTCTACCCCTTTCTCAATGAACACACAAATTTATATACATATATGCAGATTTGGAAGCAAAGCCTATCAGGATAAAATGAACAGCGTTGTCTCTAATTGGAGGGTATCTATATTATACATCTATATAAGGCTCACAGTCTTTTTAATGCATAATGACCATTATTATGATGTCATAGATAATTAACAAATTAACATTAAATAAAAGGGTTATGTTTAGTAATTAGTTGCAATTCTAATCAATAACTACCTAAAATCTGTGAGGTTTACCAAATGTGCTTATCTTTTCTGATGATGCCCTTCTTTACCTGGAATGGAGTCATTTTACAGGTGTTTTGTAACCTTAGGTCTTGTCTTCAGTAAAATAATGCTTAATGGTGTTCAAGTTTCCATATCCATATACAACAGAACACGTGCAGGACTAAATTTTGAACAGGTGCTTTTTTTGCACTTGAGAATTCATCCTGCTGCTGTCTATGGCAGTCACAAGTAAGACAATTTTATTTGTAATCATAGATACCTGTGTCACGAGGCTTTTGAGAAACCTAGTTTTTGGCTGCTGATTTTTCACCCTTATGATAGATTCAGGGATTGATGTTTTGCTGAGAAAAAATCGTTCATTCAAAATCCATATTATTTTTCCTTTGCTCCTTTGGACATGAATTAATGATGTATTGACACTCTGCTTACCAAATAAATTACTGAGAAGCCAGTTGTCCAATTAAGTAAAAGTCTTCTCAAATTTGGTGCCATGTCTATTCAGATTCCAATGAGGCTGACTCAAAATAGAAAGTATTGTTTGCTTAAGGCTTTCTGCACTTTTAACTGAACAGATCAAGTACTGTGCATGTGTATGCATGGGTGTGTACATGTGTCTGCATATGTGTATTTCTGGCCTGCTTTTCTACATATTTACTGTATGTACGGAAATCTAATTTACACACTAGAATTTTGAAATCTAGTGAGGACACGAGAGGGAATACACTGTTTCAGCATATGCTGACAAAATGTTGACATTTTTTTATTTAAATGTGATTCTGTTAAAGTTTCCCAGAGAGTAAGCAAAAGTTTATTTACCCTCAGAAATTAAAATAAGATGAAGAAAGAAAAATCCAAATATTATAACTTGAGGTAATGGGACTGAATGAAACACCGGAATGCAATAATTAAAAGGTATGTTCCAGTACTTTTGTGTGTGTGACCAAATATGTAAAAATCAAGCACCTAGCCATGCAGTTTGCCTTTACAAACCTTTGTAAATGAATGAGTCGATTTAAAGAGCTTACTGAATTCTGTGTGAGATACTGTAATAGAATGCCAACATTACAAGTCAGTTAAAAAAATTTCCTTACTCGATATCTCATGATAAACTGTGAGTGGCATTATTGAAATAAGGAAGCGTTTAGAAACCACGGCAACTCAGCTTCTTACAGATTCTTCTGTCTTCTTACAGAAACAAAATGATGGAATGGCTCCTATTTTTGTTTATACAAAATGCCAGTCAGTCCTACTACTTATGTTCTTGTAAAATTAACTTTCATGCTAATCCACAGTATTTCCTAATCCACTGCATTCCTGATTCAAACTGTACACAAGACACAGTGTAGCTACGACAAGTGCATTTCAAGTTCATTCACAAGGGATGAGATTCTACCAAAGTCCACACACAACATTACTTAGATTCTGTGTGCCTGCTGCCAGCTAGGCTCTAATTATCAGCACGTTAGTACTCACATGAACTCTTGTGTATCAGGGAAAGAATGTGGAAATCTGAGGAAGTGTGAAATGATCGTAGCAGCTTGACAGCATGCTTTTGGGAGCGCGCTGAGATGTGTGGATTGATTCAGACCCAGCGACATGGCTTTTGCTCGTAGGCTGCTGCTGAGTGCTGATTGATGGCTATTAATGTGTCTTGTGAGGAACCTGAGGTGATTTATGCCTTGGAGAGTGCCATAACTCGCACTGCTCTCCTTTCTATCGGAAGCATAATGACAGGCTTAGGAAGGCTAGGCACACATGCTAAGGTGTGCTCAGCTCTCCTGTGTTATGTGAGGTTCTAAACCTGGGTTACTTGAACTTTTTAGTCCAAGATTCCCTGAACTCTGATCTAGGATAAGTTCTCCCGTCTGTAAAGGCATCGTTCATTATGTGCACAGTAACTTAACTGGAGCAGAAATAGTGCATCAGTTTGGATCCTGTACTCCAGTTGCATGGGTGGGAGAGGAATATGAAGTGTGACACCCCAATGTCAATCTCTACAATAGAGGACAGGTCAAGGGAGGGCATGTTGGCTTTGGTTAATATGAGAACTGCTTACCCTTGTCATCTTCTATCTCTGTGTTCACGCTGGTCTTTCTCCTGGGTTGAAGATAACATGTACATGGAAGGACAAAGGACATATTGAATAATCCTAGACCTGCTCTACTGTTTTGAAACACGTTCTGGCATTGTTATATAGATACAAATTTGCACTTGTGTGTTAAGTAAGCATATAACTAAAAATACTTGGCTAAGAGCACATTTAGAGTAACCAATACACTGTCTGGTTCAAGTGTCTGGTCCACAAACTATTCGCCTTACTGGCCAACAAGGAATTTGGTAAATATTCGGTTTAGTTAACTGTCATGATTGCTTTAAGGTGGCCAGCTATTAAATTTTATCAATAAACCAGACTACTCCACACATCATCCCACATATCTATAGCAACATTTGCTATTTTGGTGACTTCTGTTAAAACCACCCAAAATAGTATTTCTAAAGTCTTCTCTATTCTGTGTAGCCAGCAGTTTGATTTGTTTTATGGATGTGTAGGAGCAATATTTAGCAGGACTAGTGGGTTGTGGATGTGGCATGTGGTCAGACTATGGTAAGGGAGCATAGTAGGAGCCAGTGTCAGACCTATTATGAGTGGGGCAGCTTTTGGCGTAGGAGGTGTTATGCACTGGAAGTGACTCAACTGTGGTTTCACTATTTTGCAAGGTTTGGTTCTTATGGATTTAATGCGGTCACTAGGTAGCAGGAGCGTGTTGCTTAGGCAGTAGGTCACTATTTGGAGGGGATGATGGTGGAGTTATTGGGGGACATGGCGATGAGTCAGATGGCTGAGACGTGGCAGTCCTAGGTGGATTTGTGTGTCAGCGTGGATGAAAGTAGGTCAGGATTAGAGCATATGTTTAATATTCTGACCATGTGAATGCCAAACTCTGAGATGGCAGATAGACCGTCATGAACCCAGCTTGTTTTTATTTCTATGCCTATTCATCCTTCTGTTCTCTCTCCTCCTCACTTTCTTATGCTTGTAGTCTCCTGTGGTTTTTTTTTTTTCCCCTCACACATTTCAGTCTCCCAATCTTCATCTCTGTGTTTGTTTCCCCCTCTCGTTTAGCATTCCTATCGGTATTTCTGCGCACTCTAAGAATCTATAAATCCCTGATTCATCCATCTCCTTCATACCCTCCAGTTCTTGCTCTGTTTCTCTCAGTCTCACTCCACTGCTTTGTGTCTTCTTGCTGTCTGCTGGTTAGTGTGCAACCTCAAGACCCCTGCACCTACTGTGCCGCAACTGTCTCACTATGTCTACACCTCTTTTCATGAGTGACACTTATAGACAGCTCCCGACAGAGTGCGGAGTCCTCAGTACTCTCTCTCTCTCCCTCTGTATACCCCTGAGACTCACTTCAGTTTATGTCTAGATAGTGTGTTGGTGACCTGGTAAAGTGCAGTGACAGAGAGCAGGCATGTGTTGCAGGCTCAGGGATTCTGGCTGCAGTATTCTACTGTCCTGAAATTTTCGTCTCTCAACCTCCACTCTGCTTGCAGATGTCTGCTTCTTTGAACCAGGGTTCTAGTCTAAGCTTCCGAATTGCTCCCACAACTTTTTATTCCTGTTGAGAGAAAGGTAGACTGTGAAGAAATAAAAGCAGAGGGATGTGGGTAGAGTTGTAGGTAACGTAGAAACAGGGAAATGGCACACTATCAAGTGTGTATCCATTAGTGTGCACACACACATATACACGCATTATGGCACATCTACACACTTGCTCCCATCAGACACTCACCCGCTAGCTGAAATGTGAATGGTTTGTACACCAGACAACCAGATTGCTAAGCTTCCGGTATAAATCAATAATTAGATGAATGCAATAACGGCTAATAAGAGTAAGGCCTCTCGATTAAGCACAAAATGGGTGATTGGCGTGAAGTGATGAGGCTGTAAGGAAGAGTGGTATTTTGGGAATGCAAAGTCTCCATTGTAGGAAAGACCATTGCTTGAGAATAGCAGTATGCATTTGTGCAATGTTAATCTATCTTCCCTAAGCAATCAGGTTAGTGAAGTCATTCTGCAATTCTCACAAGTGATTCAAACAAAAAGGCTGATGGGGGGTGGGGGGGTCATTCTCAAAAAGAAAGGCTTGTGAAGTGCAGAGTCTTCCTCTAGGAAGATCATTTAATTTTATGCTTCCAAAGTGTATGTGTGTGTGTGTGTGTGTGTGTGTGTGTGTGTGCGCGCTCTTTCTTAAGTGTGTATGAACATAGATGTCGAGCCATGATATAGCACATGAGGGCATGGACTAGAGACAGGATCAGTTTTGTGCTGCCATTAACAAGGAACATTACATATGAGACACAGGTTCACTTGGAAGTTATGTTAGTTTGTGTGGAGGCTTGTGCATCTGGTCTGATTCCATAGACAACTACAAAAGGACATGTGCCAGATAACAATAAACACCTTTAGGGGGCTTGTGGAGTGCATACATCGATGAATCAGAGCTGGTTTGGCAGCTGTTTAGGCAGGTGGTGTTAATGTTATGGCTGACTGGTGTATATACTAAAGACAAGATATGCAATTTGCAATGTCTTCCCAGCACAGAGAGTTAGAAGAGAAAATATGACAAAGAAGAAAAGGCAGAGAAAAGAGCAGTAAAGAGAAGGAGGGAGACAGAAGGAGAAGTCACAGGAAGCTGTGATTTTGAGTAAGCTCACAACGGCGGTATATGACAAGATAAAGGGATGAAGAGAAATGGGTGGTGGAGACAGGCTAGTATAAAGTGAAAGGGGAGGAGAGTGATGATTGCGTGACTGAGAGGAAAGTGCAAAGCTTTGTATGTAATGCTCTCAAGTTGGATATTAAGAGGAGCTTGCCTCCTCTCCAGTCCTCTCCTTTTCCTTTCTTTCTTCTCTCTCTCTCTCTCTCTCTCTCTCTCTCTCTCTCTCTCTCTCCCTCTAACTCCCTTCTCCCTCCCTCTACCCCTCTCTGCTCCCTATCCATCTGCACTAATGATCCACACTCCCTGCCACACGGCCAGGCTGAGTGATGCCCACTGACAGTATCACTCAAGCGGAAACATTGCAGTCGCTGGCCAGGAGACGTTCCTTACACACACATGCATACACATACACAGTGTCAGTATTTGAATAAGCAAATTAATTGTAAGACTGTACAAATCTGTGGAGATAATCATCTCAATACCTGTGAAACTGGCTGTTACTCACTTTATCACAGACTTTTATGCAAAAATCTATTGTTATTGTACTTAATGTATGTATTACATAAGAATAATAAATAATAAAAGAATTATTACATAAGAATAATAGTATATAAAATCATGTGGCTATCATGTACAGTTATGTAAAAATCCAGTGAACAGTACTCAGTTATAAATACAGAAGTTAATTTTATAGAAATTACTGCCAAATATTAGAAAATTAGGTTAACATTAAAAGAAACAGTACTGAATAATAAAGTAAATTATAAATTTACATAGATGGTAGATTTGACAGTCTCTACCAGGGGCATCAGATAAAATAAGATATGCATTTTAAATCTTTAGTCTATGATAAGTGATTCCAAGTTTTATTATGACAGACATGAAAATGTGACACAATGGCCTGGCCTTTTCATGCTCTAAACTGAACTAAAGTTAATGAAATACTAAGACACCTAAAACTATTTTGCTAGAAATGTATCCAGTTAGTACACAAAAGGTCAACTTCGCACCCATGTGACGAAACTCTCTTAATAGTTGTAGTGTATCATGTAACCCTCTCATCTCCTTTAAATGCTTGGTTTATGCAAAATTTAGCAATGTTTCTCACATGTCCTCACAATTTTAGTTAAACAAATGTCAATAATAACACATTTAGAATTTGAACTAGATAATGCTGTGAGTGCAATAAATGATAACCTTATCTTAGCAGACCACCAGACCACCATCAAGGCCAAAAGTCTCCTCTTTTGTAATATTAAACTGTGCAGCTGGCGATCATTATATATGACCAATATATGGCAGAATTATTATGTTATGTTATGTCCAAAAATATAGGGAGACTTATGTGGTTTCGATTGGTTACCCAGAAGGAGAGGAACAGAAATAGAAAGTGACTGATGGGTTATTCGTCACTGATGAAAACCAGGAGTTGTCATTAAATCTGTATAGTGGCAGTGCATAATTCACTGTTCACTAACTATGAGGGGTTTGGTAACAAAAATGGTAAATGAATCTGCTCCAAAATTTAATGGGTTTTGTATTGGCTCACTCTGCACCCAAGTTTCATGACAGTCAGCCCTGTAGTTGTCCAGCGATCCTGCTGACAGGCAAAAAACAAACAGAAAACATAACCTCTGTGGTGGAGGTAACAAGACCAAAAGTTGACATTTTACCCGTGGTGTCTGGTGGCACAAAATTGGCCAATGTTGTGAAAAGAATTTTACAAAATAAACATTAAAAGTAAGCATACTTTGTAAGCAAGCCTCTGTTTTCTTTTTATTTAACTTTAACTTTAACAGACACCATCCAGAGCAATTTACACTTATTTCATTTATAGAACTGAGCAGCTGATGAATAAGGGCCTTACCTAAGAGCCCAGAAGTGCCAGCTTGACAATGCTGGGATTTGAACTCACAACTATCTGATCAGTAGTCAAGCATCACACTAAAATATTGTAACACTAGTGTTACATGCTCAAAATTTACATGCACAACCCTGACCCAACTGACTGACACTTCCAGTAGCGTGCCTCATAACACAAGTTCTCATGATGTTATTCATCTTGCATGTTGATGTACGTTTAAAACCAAGACGTAGTAATGGCCTCCACCTGTTCCCTGTCTGTGGCACAGCAAGACTCTTGGTTCCTGCTGAACTGCATGACAGTTAAGGAGATAAGCAGAAGGTTTGAATTTAGGTTGTGGAAACCGTTTTCTCCTGCGTGTGTGTGCATGTGTATGTGTGTGTCTACCCTGCATCCATTGGCCCTGTGTCCTAATCCTGCTTTGGCCTGTATGCTAATTGGGAGACACGATAGAGATACAATAACCCATGTTCCCATGCTTCATGTGCATATTCATAATCCAGAGCTGTCCATCCTCAACACATACCAGCTCTGCTGCTGCCCTTGTCTGCGCAGTTAGGACCAGATGTATCAGAGCCCTCCTACGCGTGGCTTAGTTTGTTTCTGGGAAATTGGAAGTATGTCATTCTTCACTAAGCTTCCTTTAGACTCTTTTGATTGTGCCATCTGTCAAATTGTATCATCCATACTGAAGGCTATATGTACCATATTATAACACAACATAATAGGGAAAAAATTTAATCACAGATAACACAATTTCTCAGACACATTCACGTTAGTTAATGGATCTAGATACAAAAAAGTATTCGTTGTTCAAATTGTAGTTTAATATTAAGTCAAGTCACATTTATTTATATAGCACAATTAGGGAGAAGTGTCAGTAACAACAATGAATTAAAACAATCACCTATAGGGGATGTCTTTATAAAAGGGTAAGCTGTGCTATAGTCTGTGGACGACAGTCAAATGGCATTTCACTGCATGTTGTACCGTGTATGACTATGCATGTGACAAATAAAAAACTTTGAATCTTTGAATCTTTGAACGTTGAATCTTGAAATAAAAATGAGAACAGAGGTCAGTGATATGTTTATTGCCGAACTGTGCAGAGGGTTAATAACAAGTAATATGGTGTCTATTTAACCAAATTACGAAATCCTGAAATACTGCAGAACATTTATTTTGCAACATCAAAATAATATAGATGATTAATTAATATACGTATGATTGATGTGCTACTATGTGTAACCAGTGTACCAGTGTAATCTTCATTAAGACTCATTCTACTAAAAAAAAAGCACAAAATAATTTTGTTCATTCTTTTTACTGCTTTATATGCTTGCTTTATATTTTCCAGTAACTGAAGAGATGTTTCATGGAGAACTGTACATATGTACATACTCTGCATATATGTATCAACTTTTTACCACCACCCCCCCTTTTTTTTTTTTTTAGATACTACTGAATCATGAGTAGTTTAACTGTTGACTTGACTCATTATCTTCTTTGTTAAAATGATAATCCTCAAGAGTACACTACCTGGCCAAAGTTGCTAGACCAACTTTATCTTTGATTACAACTCACATTAGCTGTTTTGAAATGCCATTGTTTCGGCAACCTTAAGCAATGTTACAGCATTTATTTCTCTCCAGAGTTAAATTATTTTTTTGGCAAAGATTGTTGCTGATGGAAGAGTCAAAGCCCTCCGTAAAGTCTTCTCCATCACAACCCAAAGACTTTCAATGAGGTTACGGCCAGGACTTGGTGGTGCCCAATTCATGTGTGAAAATGATTCCTCATGTTCCCTGAACCTCTCTGGCTTTGTAGTCCTGGAATATGCCCATACCATCAGGGAAGAAAAAAAATGATAGTATAGCATGCTCATTATTGTCACATAACTTTGCTAAGCCTCAACCAATTAAAGCGACCCCAGATCCTAACACTGCCTCCAGAGGCTACACATCCAAATGCTGCCTATTTTTCTGGCCAGGGTTTGTACATACATTTGCAAAACATATTTCTGCAGCCTACCCCTGTTCTCTCTTAGACCTTATATTTAGCACTTTACATCATCTGAAGTGTTTTATGGCGGGAAATGCTGAATTTGTAATGTAGCACTAAGAAGGATCAATAGCCATGTAATGAATTGGAAATAAATCGTTTAATCTCACATAGCTGCTGTATGTAGTTGTTCACCTTAAAATGTCCATACGAGTTATTACCTTTCTTGCATTAGTCACAACCATGAATGACATTGAAGATTAGAACATATATCTATGGTCTTAAACCACTTATCCTATTGGTAAAGACAGAACACTAGGACTGAATATTATGTAAGAGCAATGATTCACATCAATGACACATTGTCCTTGTCATTCTTAAACCATACCAGGACTGAGTAGTCCATAAACACTTTTCTACCTGTTTCCTGATAAACGTCAGGGACTGTGTTAAGGAAATAGTAGGAGAGCTGATGTAAGACCAGATGTCGCTTTGCCCATACTGCAAAATATACAGTTAGAAATAATTCAGGAACTACATAATTTTTCCATCTTCAAGCTTCGTGAATACAGCGGGGAAGTCTGTGATGGAGGGAGGCTGGAGGATAACAGGTTACGGGGCGTACAATGACAACACTAAAGACTTTCGTTATTGAGTTTTCAGTAGACTGTAGAAGGTCAGAGCATGTCCCAACAGCCATATCCCGCCCCCTGAAAGCACCACCCACATCTCCTTCACCTCTCTATCAGGCGCTCCTGTGGGGCCATTAGCCATTCACGTTCCCTCTCATTAGAGCAAGAGTTTTACTTAAGCCATTGGACTCAGCAGTCTGCGGCCGCAGCCCACATTAATATTTTAGTAGCTCCTGTTGAAGAGCTGAGAGCCAGTTGCCCCTTTTTGAGTATAGAGCATCTACTCACTCACCCACTTTCTCTCTCTTATTCTCTCACTATTGTTCCTTTCCCATCTTCCATCTGTGTCCTCAATATCATACAGGCCCCTTTTTTACTGGTCCCACACTCTTTTGCCCCTCTTCCTTTTTCTTATCCACTCCCTCATTCTACTCCCACCAAAAGACTCCAACACAAAGTACCTTAATTGGGCTTTTTTGTGCCTAGAAATGGCTAAAGAGGGGGTATCTCTTCATTTCCCCACTTTTGTCTTTAAAGGGATGAAGAATAATTGCTTTTTTTCCTTCCTCCTCCCTATCTCTCCACTTTTACGTCTTTCTCACAGCCGCCACTAACTCTAAAACCAGCTGGTTGAAATCTGAAATTTGATCTAATCACTGTGATTTAACAGCCAGGTCTGTCATTATAATCACAAGCTGAGTAGGCCAAATGTATTGAGTGTGTGAGAATATACTATTTATCAATGAGACCAAAATGTCAAAATGCTGGGGGATTGAATAAGAAGAGCAGAAACAACTCACCATGACACACCCTCACACACCATCAGTCTAAAAAAAAAAAAATTCTTACAATGTATTTGACTATTGACGATCTATCTGTCTGTCTGTATGACTGTCTGTCTGCCTGTCTGTCTATCAATCTACCAAAGTCAACTCATTTTTTTGGCTAAGTACAAGCCTTACTCGTTGTGACTATGACTCCGGTTTTTAATTTCCATCTCAATAAGGCATTTACACACACTAAATTAAAAATGTAAACAATTAACATAAAAAAAACAACAGTAATTTGGTGTCAATGAGGTAACTTAATTCAATGTGTAACTGGCATGCCAGAGCAGAGTTCCTGTAACATGTACTGTACAATTTATATAAAAAAGTCATTTATTGCACAGTACAGGAAGGAATAGGCTTCAGGAAGCCTGGTGACCACGATTCAATACTGTACTTTAAAAATGTCCTCTAAGTCCCATGTCTATTAATGAGTTTGAATAGCCACTAAAAAACCTCCTTGTGTCTGGTTTTTGTAGTTTTAGCTTTTTTAATACCAATTTTACAATTTTACAATTTTAGCTTTTTTAATACCATTGTCATAGATCAGTAAGAGAAGTCCTGTTTCAAGAGGAATAGTACGGCAAACATATCGCTGAGGTAAAGAACGTCAGTCTGTCTTGCATGTGTGTAGATGAGAAACAGAGATTATTTAATGGTGGTATTTCAGTGTCTTAAAACTAAAAACCCACAAATAATAGAATGATCCATAATATAATTGACCCGTGATTATTTCTTGTTTTTTTTTTAATTAGTTATTTGTTTATTTGACTGAATCATTCACCCAATTTTAGGTTCAAAAAATAAAATACTTTACCACTGTCACCTATAGATTTGTTTGCATTTAAATCTAGCTAAATTGTTAATATGAGTTATATTTTGCTCAGATACTTACTTCAATGTTAATAAATACTGTATGCTGTTATAAATGGTGAATTCGTCATGTAATTGGAGATTCACCATACCTGTCACCAACCCTCCCATGTCTCTGTCCTTTACTTAAGTAAACTCCCTGGTCTGCTTCCCTTCCCCCAAATTCCCCCATGTCACTCCCTTGGGGAGGGATAGTTGGCTGGGAGAGAACTGGCTGCTATGGCAACAAGAGCCCTCCCTTTCCCATGGGTCTCCTTAGCAACTGGTCGCTTGGTACTTCTGTTTTAAGAGTGCCCCTTGTGCCAGGCTTGTGTGTGCATGTATATGTTGAGTGTGTTGCAAGAGGTTGCTGCTCACCAATGCATGACTTGGTCATCAGCTGCATGTGTGAGCATGTCTGCCTGCTGTTCCTTAAGATCCCAGGCTTAAGGAGGTGATTTGGAAAGGAGTCGAGGCTGCCTGACCAAGTCATTAGAATGAATTGCACACACACATGCATAAGGGTTTGAGCTAATCTAGCTACCTGAGTCTTTGACTATAGATTGAAGGTGCATGAGTGTGTATAAGTGTAGGGGGTCCAAGCGTCTGATTGCAACAGCATATTTCCAAGCTCGGAAACTGAAACAATTAAATCAGTGATTGTATAAATTTTGTATGCTGAATACATGTCTTGCAAATGAGTTTCCTGCTCTAGTGAAATTAAATTAAACCCAGAGAATGATCTGTATTAAAGTCTGATCAGAGGTGTGTGCTGACCTTTAGAATGTGGGAAATGAAATTCTTATGACTATGAATGAGATTATGATGAGAGAGAGAAGGAAAAAAAGACTGCTTGCATTTGTCCTATTGTCTTGCTTTTTTTGTGTATGGCAGATGAAGGTTGCAATATAATCAAATCCTTGCACCCTGCCTGTGGGCTATTAAATAGACCAACCTTACACACGCACACATATACATGTACATACACAGAGCTGTGCACTGATACTTACTTACAGCCTTTCCTTGTAAAATCCTGCAGTTAAAACCTGTTAAAAAATCTGCATGATTTAACAAGGTATATGGCAAGCACTGTGGAAAATGTGAGTCGAGTTCACAAAGAAGGTGTGTGGGCGTGTGTATGTGTGTGTGCACATGGTTGGAGCAATCAAGAGCTCCCACAGGTGTACCACTCCTGCACCTGTTGTGTGAATACTCCCTGGGGGGGTGGAGGGAAGGTCTGGCGTGATCTGGCAGACCAGTGCTGGAAAAGCTGCCCTCATGCTGTTCTCGTGACGCACTTCCAGCTGCTTTTGACTGGGCTGGAAGATGTGAGGATCCCAGGTCGCTCCTTGGCCTGTTCTACAGATAAAGCATGGCTACTCTTGTGCTGGGTGGGGGATTTTCCGATCCCCTGTCCAGATCTCAGATGCTCGCCTATGCTGGCACTGCTATTTTTATCCACTCAGCCCACGCAGGCCTGTATCCACACCCAGCCACCCGCCATCCACCCAGCCTGCAGGAAACACAGCCTGGGCACTGCAATTATCACACAGCCAGGCAGGAATCACCCACCAACCCCATTACCCTCGCAGCAGAATGGCTGTCAGATTCTGGCCACAGAGCTGGCAGACATGCATATCCACTTTCATTTCTGTCTTTAAACACGCCATACTCACACAAAATTGTGTGTTATTTCCAGATGATGCAATTGTATGTATGTATATTTAATAGACAATTTCTAATGTGTTATTCTATATATATTAATATATAATAAATAGTTTTGGCAGATTTATGTGTTTTACATATATGGTCTGTATATATAGTGTTTTAGGTTGAACATGCAAATTCTTTCTTTGTTCTGTTACTGTGTTAAATGCATGAACAAAGTCTGGATTTCTATGTGCCCTGTCAGAATCCCCCTCCCTGTGAGCAATGTGTGAACACATTTACCCCCCAGTTTCCATTAATCTGTGTGCCTCTGCATTCTTTATTTTCCTTCAAAGGGACAAGCCCAGCCGTGACATCAATCACAGGATGTGAATATTTATCCGCTGCTAATTTCCATCAATAGCCTAGAGACGGGCTTTGCTGACAAAACTCATTCCTGTGCCGAACAAAACCTCTTGCATCAAGTTGCCCCCCCCCCCCATAGTCGTTTTTTAAAAGAAAACATTTCACAGTAAATGCAGTTAATACTACTCTCACCCCCACAACATACACACAGTGCTTATCAAACTAATGGGGTGTATAGAGAGACAGTATGTAATGGCTGCTGACATATGAAATGGCTTAATAATGACTGGTTGAAGATTCCTGGTCTTCCTTGACAGATGCTGCTCTGTGTGTTATGGTATAGTATATTTCTTTCGTGTAGTAATGTTATCTGAACTGGGTTATTGGTTTCTTTCCTTTGTTACATGCTTCTACCTCAGTCAGGCTGTTCTTTTAGTTGTGATTATACACCCAGCAAGTTGCGCCTAAATAGTTTGACCTGTTTCATGGGCCCACTTGAGTTAACAGTGGGAGGTAGCAGATTGAAGCAGGAGGGAGCGGTATTTGTGGAAGGGGACTCCTTTGTGCTACTTAGATGGTTCTCACAGTGGGCCCCAAGCTGTACCCTCACATTCCAACCCGTCCCCCACACAGCTGCCCTCTATGCCAGTCTGAAGGAGCCTAGTCGCTGCCTAGAACCAATGGCATAGGGGCAGATGGCACACAGCCAAGCTTGTGAACTCTGTCAGAGATCTCATGCAAAGCTTTACACTGTCTGATAGAGTGGATTTGATCATCACTAGAAGATTCATCTTGGCTATGGGTGAATACAACCAAGTGATGACTGGAGTTGCTTCTTTACCACAGTACTTATTCTTATGGCATCGATTTCACTGCTGTTCATAGTTAAAAAAAAAAATTCTCTCCCATTTCCAACATCTAATGATAAAGATGTGGATAAGGTTTGTTACAAAATCCTTTAAATAGTTCAGGACAGTGGGCCTTCTTCAGGATAGCAACTGAAATTTCATTCCATCTTGTTGTCATGGCGTTTCCTGTTGATTGTTTTGTGTTGACCCTGAGCTCTCAAAAACTGGATTTCTTTGTCGAGTTGGTTGAATCCGTTCTCAATGTTGATGTTCCCATTCTGAATATTAGATGAAATGGGGTGGGAGTGTGGCATTGAGCAGGAATCAATTTGAAAAAGGGGTACATAATGGGTGAATAGAAGGACAAGAGGAAGACAGGGAGACATTAATTCTCTGTTCTGATAATGGGTACAAAGCAAGGCTTCTTGAAACAGGAAGTCTGGACCTTTGGCTCTAAACATATGCATGCTCTTGGAAAAGCCCATTTAGTGCCAAGGCCACCTGTGCTTTGGAAAAAAGTGCAAACTTGTCAGACTGGGAGGTTAGTAGGTCTTAAGCTCTTAATCTTAGGACAAAAAAGACTCGGGTGAGGAGGTGTGGAGGTAGAAGCTGCATCACTTATAGAACTATCGAGACTGTAGTCCTTAATGAGAGCAGAGTTCAAACACTTTCAGACAGGGGCAACTGGGATGTTGGACTCTTTGTCAATTGAGCAGGAGCTGTCCTCAAATCTCTTTGTTTTCTGATTGTGTTGTCAGGCATTGGTGTATGCAGAATGTTGTGTGTATGTGTGCATGCACTTAATTAACAGTGTCTCAAAGTGTTTATTGGTGGGAAAGGAGGTAAAGGCTCTGATTTTACAGCCCTTGACATGGGCTCTGAGTTCTCTTCTAATAGTAGGCAGCCTCGCTGCTACTTAGCTTACACCTGCTCCCTAGGGATGTAAATGGACTGTGTGGGCCTTTGTGCAGAGGCTGTATGTTTTATCTGGTTTTATTTATGCTATACATATTGAATTTAATAAATATAGTTTAATAAACAGTTTAGTGGCATTCAGGTAGTTGATTATTTTATGTGTTGAAAACCAAATGTGTTTATCACTGGATCATTCATTCTCTACATTACAATTTCTACTCTGCAATAGGCTGGAGTCACAGGGCAGTGCACCACCTACATCTCTCCCTAACAGAGGGCTCTACCTATCTGGGAGTGCCCATGAGTCAACTAGGATTAGACTATGATTGCCTGGGATTATGTGGAATGGAGCCGGGATTAGTGCTGATTGCCAGTTTCTGGGGTGTGAGAGGTCTAGGATGCCCAAACAGCCCCTGACTCATCTTCTGGTTCAGGCCCATTCAGACCTGCACACAGAAAGATGCTATCCAAATTAATTTATTTTATTGAATGTTTTAACAAGAATGACAGACGGGTGTTGCAGTCAACACAAGAAGCATAAGTCTTTTAGTACAAGGAACAACAGATGATGATAATAATAATAATAATAATAATAATAATAATAATAAATTGTGATTATCTTCACTGATGGACACTGAAATATACTGCTTATATTGAGCGATTATGAAAATAGTGTAGACATAGAATATTGTGAATATTGTCTTTTGGATATGTAGCAACAGAGTAATGACATATTTTGACTCTCATGCTGATATTCTGAGCATACTGAGAAAGTCCTACCACAGACTTGGTGGCTTGATGAAAGACTGTGGGGAGTTCAGCTGAAGCTTCAAAAAAGCAACTCATCCTTCGCCCTCCTCATAAGCAAACCCCACAACAGATTCATGCTTTATTTTGTGTTCACGTTTACCCTGTTGCCATGGTTACCCTTCTCAGTTGGAGGTGCTACATTCAGGAGCCATTCTTCGATCACCTGACAGGAGATGTAGATTTTTTATCTATTCATCTTTTGGTGTTTTCATTCACCCATGCCTTAGTACATCCACCCATATATGGTTAGTACCTACAAAAATAGTACAAGAAAGGAGCACTAGTAAACCAGCTGCCAGGTCATGGGCCCCCAAGGATCTTTGATATCTGTGGAGGGACTGTCCCATCTGGTTTGATCTCTTCTTTCTGATAACAACACAAAATTAAATGTGTCACTCCATGCAATAAAAGTTTTCCACTATTATTGGTAAATTACTTCCTATAATTAAGAGCAATTAAGAGTTTTAGTTTTTAAACAGTAACAAGTAACCAATAAAGGATGCTCCACTAATAAATGTTGCACACTTATGTGCCAGGATGTTTTTACCAGATTTGTGCAATACATCCATCATCAAAATAAGGAAAGTTGACAAGCCACAACCTCAAACAATTAGTGGATAGCAGGTAGTTTATATATCTTGCCCAATGTCTAGCAAATGAAAGTATGATACTTTGAAAACAAATTGCAAACAAATAAGTCTTAATAAATGCAGTGACTTCCCTTATATAATAACATACTTTTTAGAGACTTGAGACCTCTCTTGGATTTGGAGATTTGTCAGCATATTCATTTGTTTCAACTAATCAGTTGGCTTGAGATAAAGAATTGATAACCTAAAATGGTGTCACTTAAATGTAGGGCGGCAAGGAGCCTCTCTGGGGCAAATAAACGTTTGAGGACTATCGAGTGGGTGAGATGCAGAAAGCAGATTGAACAGGAGGATTTGTCTGAATTTTTTTTTATTATTTGCATTCACCACTGGCTCAACTCAACATGTTTCCTTTCTCAGACTGGGAGAAGAGGCTGGCAATGGGCCAGGCTGGCACAGGCTTCAAACATAACCCAAGCCAAGCACACTGAACCATGGATTAGTTGACATCCACACCAGTCTGAGGAAGGAATCCCCTAGTCATAGACAAAACACAGTCAATAAACAGAATTTGTCAGCCAATCATCAATAGCTGCACAATAAACAAACAGAGCAATGAAGCTTTTGCAGGATGATTGCTTCTATGAAATTATAGTGAAAAATCACAGTTTCTTTTAAATGTTAATAGTCTGTCTTTTATTTTTTGTCTTTTCACATACAGAACTCTATACGCCACAATCTGTCACTCCACACCCGCTTCATCCGGGTGCAGAATGAAGGCACAGGGAAGAGCTCCTGGTGGATGCTGAACCCTGAAGGGAGTAAAGCTGGGAAAGCTCCCCGGCGACGGGCAGTCTCCATGGACAACAGCACCAAGTACCTAAAATGCAAAGGCCGCATAAACCGCAAGAAGGTTCCAAGCAGAGCAGTGGTGGGAACAGTGGGGCAGGGATTTCACAGCTCCCCGGAGCAGAGCAGTCCAACAGGGAAGCCTGTCACAGGAGCAGCAGGTGTTGGGGAGGAGTTTGAGGCATGGACTGATCTTCACTCTCGGACTAGCTCTGCAGCCTCCACACTAAGTCTGTCTCCCATTATGGCAGAGGAGGAGTTAGAAAACCCAGAGGATGGTAGGTTGTCCTGCTCCACTTCTCCACACATCTACCCCAGTCCCTCCAGCACTCGTTCACCTGTGGCACATTGTCAGCCTGTGGAATTGCCACAGCTAGCAGACCTCACTGGAGCCATCAGCTTAGAAGAAGTTTATCACCACCAACAGCCCCACAAGCGCACTCCCTATCACTACAGCAGTGGGTCAAAAGTTCAGGGCTCCTACAGTAGCCCAGCCTATGGACAAGCAGGCCTGGGCCTGCTGTGCCACCAAACACCACTACAGACCATCCAGGAAAATAAGGCCTCCAGCTTTTCTGGTAACATGCAGACTTACTCAGGCACAAACACCCTGCAGAGTCTACTTACAGGAGGCTCTCAGTACTGTGCTAAGGACTTGATGCTTGGCCAGGAGCATGAGCCCATGATGGTACCATCCAGCAGTAGGGTGGGCAACTGTAATAGCCATAACTCTGGGCACACCCACAATGGCACACATGATCATAACCCTATTCACAGCCACAAAAGCACCCACAATCTCAACCAGTCACACAGTCACAGCTCTGGTTCAAGCATAGCCAACAACCCCACTCATAGCCACAGCATGAATCACAGCATGAGTCACAGCCTGGGCCAGACTCATCAGACTCAAAGCCATGCTGTCCATGCTCAACCTATCAGTGGCCACATACACTCTTACAGCCACAAAGCTCCATATCTGTACAGTCCTCCAGCCAATGCACACCTTCCTGCCTCAACCACACTGCCCCCAAACCCTGCTGGCATGCAGGGCATCTCTCAGGACTCTTGCCAACTAGCTACTGCACCACATGCTCATCCCCATTTTAGCGCCACATACCCAGGTCCACACCAGCAGGCAGTGGCTGATGCACCATACCATCAAGCTCAGGGAATGGGGGGAGGAGGCAGTGGTTACCAAGGGTACCACCATGCCCCCCACCATGCCTACCCTCATGAGCGGCTACCAGCAGACCTAGATCTGGACATTTTCCATGGCAGCCTGGACTGTGATGTTGAATCTGTTCTCCTCCATGATATGATGGACTCAACAGAGGAAATGGACTTTAATTTTGACTGCTCCCTGGCACAGGGGATGGGTGTTGGGATGGGCATGGGCATGAGCATAGGACTCACAGGCCCACAACAGAGCCACAGTAACCAGAGTTGGGTGCCTGGCTAAGATGCCATGCTTTCCTATGGACATTATATGAGATCAAACTACCTTTAGGCCTGCTTAACGTGGGGCGCACCGCTTCCTTTCCAGGGAGATGCACTGTGCGTGACAAAAATCAAGATGACAAACCATAGTTTCAGTTTCTAAGTTCTGTCTTACTCTGCCTGCTCATCCGTTTGTTTTTTTCTAGAAATGGCCCTTTGTTTGATCCTTTTTGCTTAATTGTAACCCTTTGGTCTTGCTGAACGAACCGTGATGACAATCTCAACTGTGTTACCCAACATTGCCTTCTTCTCCTGTCAAAACTAAATGCTTGAGCACTTTAACTGCGTAAAACAAATCCATTTCTTAGACTCACATTGGTGAGTTGGCCACTGGATTGCAGGAGCTGTAGCTGGTATGCTTCATACTTTTATGGGGCCAGTATGTAGAAATTAAACAGAACTGTTAATTCAAAGAGAAGCTTGCATATTAAGCCAATTGAAAAGTTCTGCATTTTCAACTGGGTGAAAATTATGAAAGTAGGATTTCTGAATGACCTTATGGACATCCCTTCTGAGGAATAAAAACAAGCTGGTAGTGATTTTTGTCTGCCCCCAGCCCCCCTCGAATTCTCTCAGTGAGAGATTATGTTAGAAAGCACTCACCTTCCTTTCTCACCGAGAGCTTCAGCTCCCCTGCCAGCCCAGACTGGCCCATCATCCTTCATTGGCCCATTAACGGCTTGATTGAAATTCAGCGTCTTGTTTTTAATCTCCAAAGTGATGCTGCAGTGATGCATCATTATTGCAGATTGAATACACCCTTTCCCATCACTAGGCCTCTCTTCCCTCTCTCACATATGTTGAGTGATGGGCATGATTAACACAGTCATCCAGCACACAGCAAGTCAGTAGAACTGTCTCTTTGCCCAGAGTAGGACACACACTCACACAGAAGATTGTTTGTAATAGAAAGAGCAAGACATTAGTTTCTTATTATTTTAATTTTGTAACTGTTAGAATCCCATAATGGCAGTTTGGTCTCTCTTGTGTGTGGCAAAAATGGGAAGTCTTGTAATGTAACTCCATGTGATGTTTAATTTTGAGGTGCTATGAGATAGACAAACAATTTTTAGCATAATTTTGATTTCATATGTCAGTAATCAGAGATGAAAAGGATGAAAATAAATAAATCAGGTAAACATCAACATAGCCTAGGATTTTGCCTTATTTTATGTGTTATAAAAATAAAAAAAAAACATTAAAAAAGAAAGAAAATGGTAAAGGGCTTGCAGTGATCTGTGGCAGTGGCTACGTCAGTGAAAGAACTATTCTCTCTATAATGACTCCTCTTTCCCTCCCTGTATGTGTGTGCGTGTATGCGTGTGTGTGTCTGTGTCTGCACACTTGCGTATGCGTGTGTGGTCTCTATAGCGACAGCCCCATGCTCATTCTAAACTTGCTCTTTTCCTCCTTAAGCACGGCTGTGCTCCATAAAGTAGCCAGGAGGTCAAGGATAACTTACTCAATCAACCCTTGCACTCAAATAAAGCTACTCAGCTGGCCTGGTTTTTGTGACGCTAATCCATGACCCAGTGGGATATCCTTAGTACAGTTTTAGTTCTCATTATTTAATATTCGCCCCAGTCCTCTGATATGTCAGACTGCACACTGCTTTCTCTGCTTTGCCTATTAACCATAATCTTGTGCAAGCTGTCACTGCAGTACCAGCCACCTTGACTCATCAGACATGCTTACAAGAAGCCGTGTTAAAGCAGATATCAGAATAGTAAGCTCTAATATTAAATATTTAATATATAACAGCAGTCTAATAATGTTATTGTATGGAAGTGAGAACTAACTACATGTGTCTCCTTCCTTTATTTTCTGTGTTTAAGGGATCACTCTTTCTTTACTGTTCCACAACCTTTTATTTTGTATGAAAATCTATATATTGAAAATATTGTATTATAAGTTTTTAAGTATGAAAAAGGATATCTCTTTCATTGTTTCTTTTTTAAGAGAATGTATTTCATCATTTGGTGACTGACAAATAAATGATATCAAATGTTTGTCATTCTGCACACGTCTGGTATGTGTTTATTATTTTATATTAAATACATCAAATGGACATTTTGCTATTGCTCCAGCAGATGTAACAGTGTAGCTTACGTTTTTCTTGAATCACAAACTAATGTGTAGTGTACTGTAGTGCAAATATATTTTTAAACACTGTAGAGATAGATATAGGAGATAGCGAGCACATAATTAGTGTAAGGATACTAAATGCAAATAATGTCTAATGTTGTTACCTAATGTAAGTGGGTCTTAAATGCATCTCTGTGTTTTAGTTGACAGATAAACAGTAGAGTGTTATAAATTTAGTTTGCATCATATCGTACAGGTTGTATTGTGTACCGATGTGGGTAGGTGGGGGTATGGGCAGGATGGAGGTAAGAGTCTAAGAGTCTAATAAGGCTTGTTATCGCCTCTGAAGCTGTAGGTTGGTCACAGCTGTCATAGTCCCATCTGAGGCATTTTCACAGAGGGAGAGTGCTTCTCAGCACAGCCATACTGTCTACCCCCTAGGGAGTCTCCCTCCTCCCACTTCGGCGGAAATGCACGCTTTTAATTGACTCAACTTCACTGGGGAGAGAGTCAGAGAGAGAGAGAGAAAGGGAGATGTAGATGAATACAAAGACACATGATTGTAAGAAAACAATACGTAAAAGAGAAGTACACATGACCACACTGTTCATGTTTCCATGGATAGTCATTCTTCACGTTTATCATGTCTAGAGATATTAACATGCCCCTGATATTAGATGAATTTGTTGTCCTTCCTGTCTAGGACATGGCCGTCAGCAATAGACCCAGTAGATTAAAAATCATTAACTTAGCTTAACTAAGTTTCACAGCCTTAACTAAGCTCAGTAGAATGTTCTTTTTCTTACTGTTACATTTTGGCTGATAGCATAAAGTAGGCGTCATATCAGAGCGTGTTATCTTCACACAGCAGATCACTGGTGAGACAAGGTGAGAACATGTCACTAATGCTGTTTGGTGTTGCTCTCATGTTCACAATCCCCCCTTAATCTCTTCCTCACTCCTCCCTGCTTCACTCTGGAGTCTTTAATCTTAGGATCGCACGTTAGGCCACAAATCTGTCTAACACATACACATACAGGCTGCTTAATTCACAGCAGTCTGACTGGCACTTTTAATTACTTACTGATAGTAAAGTGTCATTAGCAAGTGAGGCTAAAGGCAAGAGCTCCAAAACATACCAGATCATAGACGAGAACATAGCAAGCAAATACAGACATAGCCACTGTTTACCCCTGGTCATTTCAGACATCTGGACTTGAAGCATCCCTATTCATATATATTCAAAATACAAACCGGATTCCAAAAAAGTTGGGACACTAAACAAATTGTGAATAAAAACTGAATGCAATGATGTGGAG
>JAOVVF010000044.1:18329504-18334504 GCA_028565595.1 Duopalatinus emarginatus
TCTCCACATCATTGCATTCAGTTTTTATTCACAATTTGTTTAGTGTCCCAACTTTTTTGGAATCCGGTTTGTACATAAACAGACCAGCCCCAGCTAAAGTCTGACCACCTGATTACAGCTGGTCATTTTATAGATTCTGATTCTGATTAAATTTTCTCTACATGCATTTACACTTGCATCTCTGAAATCTGCTATATTACACATAAAATACGTTTTTGGATAAATGTACCTCAGACCTCCTGAAGTTGCTTGAGTGATCAGATCTGATTCAAATGCATTTTGGGTGCATTAACACTTTCTCGTTTTATTTGGATGAGAAATATTTCAAATATAATCCTAAAACATAAAATCCACTTTAAGCAGATAAAATACAAACTATTTGGATAATACATGTGAATAGTATGACCATCTAAGGAAAGGTAACAGATCAGAATTAAGCCTCCTAGAAGAGCATCTTATTCCTGCTTTACATGGTAAACAGGTGGGCAGAACAAGTAAGAACACTGATTTTGATGAGCAGGATGACAAAACTGATCCATGAATGTCGAATGAGTTCAAAATATACCAGACAGAATATTACTCAAATAAAATTACAAGATAGGGGAAATATGTGGTAATATGACTGTAGAAACAATGTGTGTGTATAAAATATTTTATGTACATGGGAGAGTTCAAAAGATTAATAATAATAATAATAATAATAATAATAATTATTATTATTATTATTATTATTATTATTATTATTATTATTATTATTATTATTATCATTATTTTACAAAATTTGAAAGCCGAGGGGGGCAAAAGTTTCCCTTTTGAAAACTGAGGTTTATTTGAGCATTAAATGTATGAGTAGACACAGCATAAATGAGCTATATTAATAATTATGTCAGTGGACGTTTCTCACAGGGATAGGAACTCAACTGTGTGTGTGTGAAAGACACAGAGAGAGAAAAGTGTGTGTGTGTGTGTGTGTGTGTGTGTGAACACAGGCAGTAGTGGTATGGCTAATGAGGCCTGGAGTGGTGAGTGTGAGTGTGTGGGTTGCCTGTGTGTGTGTGACTGAGGTCCATTATCCAGAGTGCAGTCTACCCTGACCCTCAGCAAGCCTGTCACTTGGAACCAATGGCCCTTTACACATACAGAGAAGGGGGTGTTTTCCTTCTCATTCACCCCTGCAACTTCACCAGCAACTCACACTGTTTGCTAACAATTGCTCTCTCTCTCTCTCTCTCTCTCTCTCTTCTCTCTCTCTTTGTTCTGCTCTCTCCCTGATCTGTCTTTTTCCTCAGACTTGCATGTTAATCATTTCACAGTATATACACTCAGAGAAGTGGATGATATTCTGGTTGATTAAAATAAAATGAGTTGATACAGTGGACTGTAACATGAAACATGAAACATGGCATAAATGTACACCAGGTTTATCCTATAGTCTATGCATCCATTATTAAATCCATAGCTTAATTCTTACACATATACAGGACATGTCAGCAATGTATAATTTCAAAGATCTCTAAAAGAAAGACAGCACAGACATGATTCTTTGCTATGTCCGTGGTTTTAAAAAATGTCCTGTTGGGTGTTCCTCCTGACTGCAAGGGGAGAGAGAAAGAGAAGCAAATTGGGATAGGATGAGACCTTGTGTCTTTGGGGAGGATTCTGGCAATTCATCATAACGTGTGTGTTTGTGTGTGTGTGTGTGTGTGTGTGTGTGTGTGTCCTTAAATGCTGTATTCACACACTTTCACACATTCCCCATCAAGAGTATCCACATACAAATATTCTTGCCGAACATCTATCATACGCATACATAGGTACACAGCCTAGCTTGCTGCGCTTCAGCTGGTACTCTTTGTAATTCTCAAAGCGCTACTGCACTCCTCTGCTGCGACTGGCAGGGGCCGAGAGAGTCAGTCTAGACTCAGGTGATAGACATCTCATTAGGCTTTCACACAGCACCACTGCCAAGCAGGCAGGTAATAGAAGAAAGAAAGAGAGAGAGAGAGAGAGAGAGAGAGAGAGAGAAAGGAAGATGGGGAGGGAGACTACTCTAACTCAAGGATGTAGAGAAGGAGATGATGATAATGGCAATAATAGTGTTGAAAGAGGGGGGCTTTCCCAGAGGCAGACTCAATTTCTTTGGCTACCAGCACCGTTTTCAGTCTTAATCAATTTCTTACTCATCACTGGAGGCATCAATGCTTCTGCCACTTCTCGCCCTCTTATTTCCCTTCCTGCCTATAAAGAACTAATTTTTCACTAAGAACTTTAGCCACCTCACTGACCTGTGCTTAGTCCCTCAGTGATAAATTGGGAGGGGGCAATATTACACAACCACACACAAACACCGGTCCTGACCACAGACACCTGGTACCACTTCTCCTACTGTAACTGCTTAGGGTGAGACATAGATATAATAGTATATGCAGTTACCTTTCCATTTTGAAGGTCACCTGGAGGAGCTAGGTAAGAAGAGTCTGGTTCTGCCTTAACAATGATACAAGCTGACCAAACAGAAGAGATGAAAGCCATTACAGATGAAGGCCGTTACAGCTTTTTTTGAGCTGCTTAATAGAGTAAATGTATATTATTTCTTGAAGTGGTTGCAGTGGGATGATTCCATTTAGTATTTTTACCCAAGAGTGAACTGGGTGGAACATTTCCTGACTTTGGTCTCATGCTTTAGGGTGTCCTATGTACAGACCACAAGGACCCTCTTTGGCCCTTAGCAGCATGAGAGTATAGGCAGTCTGTACTGGTAAATGAGCCCCTTAGGAATACTGCACCCAGCCAGATGTGTCTTCCAGTTGTACTCTCTTCTTCTATTTTCTCTTCTCTTCTCTTCTCTTCTCTTCTCTTCTCTTCTCTTCTCTTCTCTTCTCTTCTCTTCTCTTCTCTTCTCTTAAAGTTAAGTTTGTTTGCTTAATAGTTAATAGTTAAGAAACAATTGCCACAAATGTAATCTTTCAATACAACTGGGTGGTTAGTTAGCCATTTTGAAGTGAGATTAAGGTAGTTACTGTACTGTACTACTTCTCTGTTACAAAGAGAGGTCATGTATATATCTGCTCCAGTTTTTAACAAATAAAACAGAATAGTTGTCATTTTCTGAAGGGTATTTAGAAATAAATAATTCTAGGGTAGTTATACAGTCCCCTCCAAATTGGAATGGCAGGTAAATTATACTGCATTTGCTATACATGTAAGCATTTGGAATGGATGAAAATATTAACGTGAAACAATAGATCAGCCTTAAACAACTTGGCACAATTTGTGATCAAATATATTAGAACATGTGAATGACAGGCATTTCTTGTTACCCAGATGTGCCCTGTTAGGTTTATTGTTTAAAACATTGATAGCTCTGAATGATTACTCTTGGGTTGTGCCCTGGTTTTTACCTGTGAAGACTGCATTACTTGTTTAAATGAATAAACCAACATGAAGAAATGAGACAAAATGAGATGAGACTATGAGAGAACAGCAAGCCACATTGAAGCTGAGCAATCTGCTGGCAATCAGAACAATTGCACAAGCACTGGCATAGCCTGTACAACCATTTAAATGTTCAGGAAGAGAAAGAAATCCTAGCATACTAATAATCCATCACAGCCAGTAACATCATAAGCAACCTCAAAAGTGTGCGGGTGATGTTATCACAATTCACCTTTAGGAGCATAAATGTAGAGGCCACACAACAGGATGCAAACCTGTCCATCAGCAGTAAAAGTCAGAAGGTGAGATTAAAATTCACAAATCAATATAAGCAAGGGATATACAACCAAATATTAAGTATTATGTGTTTTACCAAAGATGCAATAAAAGCTAAAATTTTGATCTTATTGTCTTACATTCATTACTTGATCTGAACCCAAATGTGTAT
The DNA here is from genome assembly GCA_028565595.1 of Duopalatinus emarginatus. NCBI lineage: Eukaryota > Metazoa > Chordata > Actinopteri > Siluriformes > Pimelodidae > Duopalatinus > Duopalatinus emarginatus. The sequence continues at coordinate 18,333,388 of JAOVVF010000044.1, forward strand.
AAAGCAAAAACAACAGAATTTCCCTTGCTGTTCCAGTACATTCAGCAGTAGATAATAAAAAATCAGTTGTATTAAAAAAAAACATATATTTTAAACCAGGGGCAGATTTAAAATGGGACTAGTCTTTGAGAGGAATAGACTCACTTTCATGCTAAATTGTTAGGAGCGAGCAATGAGGGCTGAAGGCTTTCTTTGAAGTTCCAAAAGGAATCTTTCAGACAGAATAAAGCAAGAGAAACTTTAACAGATCATATTTCTTTCATCCCAACTAATGTTTTGTAAAGCTGAACAAAAGATTGTAGGAATGACAATGATTTATCTATTTGCATCGGATTATGTATTTTCAACTGCTTATCAAGTTATAATTTTATTTTTGTGCCTGTATTTTCTTTTTTTTAATCATTGTAAAAAATGTTTTTCCTCTAGTGGGTGCATTTTAGTTAAAACAAGCGTTTTTTATTGGGTACTTGGTCAGAGACATTTAAACTGAGGATCATGTTTTATAATAATGTTTTAATGGTAATAAAACAATAATAAACTCTTATTCCTGTGGAATAATAGAGTTTTAATACAGAAATGATTTCCACTTGGATCAATTATGTGAATACCAAGTGTCAGTGGAAAGGAGGAATGGACTAAGCCCTCCAGTTTGGGAAATTTGGAGGCAGTCATTCAAAACATGTCAATTATTTTCATATTTTAGTGGGAAAATATCTTTTTCTCACTGTTCTTTACTTCTGACCTGCAGCAGCATTCCATATCATGTGTGTGAGAAAACTAGCAAGTGTTCATTAAAGAAGAGAGTGAAAGCAGGTGAGATGCTGTTGGAGGAGAGATGTCTAGGTGTTTCTGCATTCCAGTCTGGAGGAATAAAATTGCTCTATTCCCCCTCTCTCCCACTCCAGTCAGAGTAGGGTGAATAATTGATAGGCATGGAGCTAAAAGTTTGATGCTTTGCTTGTGGGCAGATTTAACCTGCAGGGGGCATGCCTGTACCCACCGGCAAATTTCATACTGCCACGGCCTGCTTTATAACACACACACACACATACAGTCTTCACAACATTCATACAATCATTTCAGACTCTGTGTTGCTTATACAACAAATATCTAGTAT
>JAOVVF010000044.1:18339504-18356133 GCA_028565595.1 Duopalatinus emarginatus
TCTGAACTATATACCATTTGTAAACGGAAGAATTTACTCTGTCCAAGATAATTTTGTCCAAAATTATTTTGGTTAGATATTTTTCAGTAGTTGATTCATGTCATATTTTCCTTACAAGTCAAAGTATTTATGAATATTGCTATAAATAAGAATAGAAAGTAACTATGCAACTATCTGTCATCTGATTTGCCCTGTGGACCTATAGGCCACTGAGTGAAGTCTGAAGCAATTATCTACCACATTACTTCTTGAGGTTGGCTCTACACTGACAATTGCACCATTGCAATAAACCCTGAGTTAACATAAATAATTAGCAAGTGTTTTTGAAAGAAGCTTTGCAATCTCTGACTGTTGTGACCTGTTTATACCTTTATCTCTTGTTCATATCTACCACAATCCTCACACGTTATTTAGCATTTCACAAGAGATAGCGCAACACATTCATATTATTTTATTTAGGGTCTATTCCTTTTTTTACCTTTAGCCCTCATATTTTTTTTTTTTTGTTATGTTTTTGTGCTGTCTCTCAACCAGTGTTCTCCAATTTATTCCTGTCAAGAAGCCCTGTACCCATTCACACACCATCTCTTTTCTTCTCACTCATTGCTCACGCTCCTTCTTTCCTTTGCCCCCCCCCCCTTCCCCTTGCTTTTTCTTGCTCTCCCCCTTCTCTGTTTCTCATCAGGCAAATGCAAGAATAGAACAGGGGAAGCCCTCTCACCTCTCTATCCATGTTGCAATATTAGCATATTCATGAGGGAGCCTATACATTATACATGAGATCCTGGGGGGAAACAGGAGCAGTGTGAGGCACACAAGCACACGCACACGCACACACACACACACACACACACACACAAACAAACACAAACAAGCAGACAGAGAAATAGTGAAGGCGAATGTGATGTGAGTACATATGAACAGGAATAAATCTGCAGCAGTGGGTACAATTCTAATAGTGAATAATAAAATAATAATAAGATGGATTTGTTGTATTTAGTATTTTAGCATTACTGGCCAATTTGTATTACTGCATGCATGTATTTTTAAAGCATGTATAGTAAGATATATGAAAATGTAATTCAGGTAGTGATGTAAGTGATATAATTTAAGGGAATGTTTGTTGATGTCAGATTATTAAATGCTATTTTAATAGTCAGTTAGTTAGAGTTTACGGTAGGGGATGCCATAAAGGTTGGGACATAGGCCACATTATCATCTAGAATGTGAAGCAAGCGATGTTCAGCATATGGCAGCATGTGGCTGAATATGGGCTAATTGTGGAAAATGTCTGCGGAGACTGAAGCAGCCAGAGCTAACAGCTGAGAGGAAAAAGGTTAATGCTGCTAGCTCTTCTTATAAGAAGATGGGCTGCCTCTCAGGGACCCTTAAGGAGAAGAGAAGGCATAGCAAACAGACACACACACTTTTCCTCTCTTTTTCTCTCTCCCTCTCTCATGCACACACACACACACACACACACACACACACACACCTTGCTGGTTCAAGAAAAGCTTTTAGTATATGTGGATTATCATGATGTTGTCAGAGATTAAAAAAAAAAGCTTCTGTAATGCAATTCAAAGGAAAATGTATGATTATTTTTAACTTTTATTAAACAGATTGAAGTAAGAAACATTGAACATTAATCACAATCCTAGAGAACAGGTGCTAAGCATGACAGAGGCAGCATCTTTCAGTTTGGAAACAATAATCAGAGCAAAAAAAAACACTTTTTAAGACCAGGTGGACAATCTTGCACTTAAATATGCTAGTGAAGTGAATATGCTACTGGAGTGTCGTCACAAGCTAAAAGTCACTTTATACAAAAAGAAGAAAAATATATTCAAGGCTGTCACAGAGAGAAAGAGCTCCTTCCTTATGCACCCACACAAACACACATGCACAATTAACAAATTCTGTTTCCTCTCTCTTAATTAGACAGAAAACCAGACAGTGAAAACCTGAAAAAGACACCACTTACTAGCCAGAAATTATTTTGCTCGTGTTTTGTTTGTTCTATATGAAACATTTGACAAACCCAGCAGAAATACACTGTTTCCTTCCTGTGCAAGGCAGACATGACATTATTTTGCTTAACTTACTAGCTTTGGTCTCATATAGCAGTGTGTGTGTGTGTGTGTGTGTGTGTGTGTGTGTGTGTGTGTGTGTGTGTGTGTGTGTGAGCGCTACTAGAGGTTATGTGTGCAGGAGGTGATGGTCTCCCCTCAATGGTAACTCCCTCATTAACGCTAATAAGACTGCAAGAGGTCATGCTTCAGCTCAGTGCAAACACTGCAAACCCCCAGCTGCCCTCTACACACACATACACAAGCATGACTGGTACATGCAGAAGCACTTCACACACAAATACCACAATATAATCATTGACATTATGAGTAATGAATAATTAACAATTATTCGGCAAATCAGTCATGTGCATATGCAAAGTGTCCTAATTCTGTATTCTAGTTTTTGGATAGTAAACTATCACTCTTTCTCTCACCTACTTAGTCACCCCCTCTTTTTATAAAAATATTTTATAAAATTATAAAACATATAAATCTAAAATTTATAACTTGACATTCTATAAAAAACAGAGATCACATTGTTTTCTTATCTCTCTGTTCTCAGTTTGGGATCTTTTATTGGTTGCACTTCTTAGTTCGCCAGAATGGCCTTGAGAGATAGTTTTCTGAAAGGGGAATTGTGATGGAGAAAGGTTTTCTTAACTGGATTTCGCCTACCTGTATTCAGTTGTTGCAAAATATTAAATGAAGCAATTGTGTATGAAACCTATGCTCTATAATTGCCTTATAAATAAAGAGCGCAGCATGCAGCGCGCTTAGCTTTTACTTGTTCCTGTATCATTATAACTTGGATGAGTTATGGTTAAGATTTAACGTATACAATAACTTATTGAGTGAAACTCATGCGGAAGAATCATTTCGCTGATGTAATCATCTGTCCTAAGGGTGAGAGGTACTAATAGTTGTCTTCACTGGTACACATAGCGGAAGCTATTAGCTTAAGCCACTAGTTTTGGCCACTATAAAAGTTGTGTTTGGAAAGGAGCCTGAAGTGGTTGGTGTCGATCTAGTCGGCGTGAGACTTTGTGCTACTCGACTGAGGTGCCCTTGAGCAAGGCACCTAACTCCCCAACTGCTCCCCGGATGCCGTGGTTTGGGGCTGCCACCTGCTCCGGGCAAGTGTGTTCACTGCCCCCTAGTGTTCACTGGTGTGTGCATGTGTTTCACTGCACGGATGGGTTAAATGCGGAGGTCACATTCCTTTGTGTGCAAGCACAGTAGGCAAATAGTTCACTTTCATCTTTCATCTTTCATTTTCTAGCTCCTCAAGCTTGAGGTTCCCAGGGTAAGCCATTGCAAGCTAAGTGTCAAGCCCCCCAAAGATGTCTCCCGAGACACTGTTGGCTGTGGAAAGAAAGAGCCGATTCACGGTAGTGACACAGACTGTGAGTACACATCCCCAAAGGGAGAAAACCAAAGTCGCCCTTGCGACCTAAACAGGCCTGCACCTTTATTATTTTGTTTGTTTTATTCGCTAGAGTACCTGTATTAATGTTAAAGAGTAACTGGTCATCTCTGCAGAATTGTAAGTCCAGTTACTGAGTTTATTAAGTATCTGTGAATTTGTTAGTTATGAATGTTCAGTCTTAAACCTACTGCACTCAACTGACTGTAGGATAAAACTTAATTGGTTTTCTTTATTTTCCTATATATATTTCCTATACACACACACACACACACACACACACACACATACATACATTTAAGAAATCAGTAAGTACGACGCTACTGAGAGGTTTAGATACATACCTGTATGTTGCTGTTTAGGGATCCAGTATTATTATTATTATGGAGGGATGGTTTGCCTGCCCGGATCCATTCCGAACAGGGCCGAGATTTTGAGAGTAAGCTGATGAAAGAACTGCTTCAGTTGCTTGGGGTAAGAAAGTCGCATACTATGCCCTACCATCCGCAGGGGGACCCTCAACCTGAGCGCTTTAACAGGACCCTCCTGCCCGGTACGCCCGGTGCAGCCCAGCCGGAAACGCCAGTGGAGCCAGCAAGTTGCATTGTTGGTATATGCCTACAACTGCTCCCGTAACGACTTTACTGGGTTCTACCCCTATCTACTTATGTTTGGGAGAGAGGCTTATCTTCCAATCGTGTTATTAGTGTCAGACTCAGGTTAAAGAGGGCTACATAAATTGTAGGCACCGCTGGGATTACTACCTATATATAGTATACTGTTCTTTAGTTTAGTGCACTAGGAAACTGGAAATGTCGCTATTGCAGAACTGGTGTAAGGGGGAAGGATTGGACCCAAATTATGCACTCATAGTTAGCAATGTCCCTCGAGACACAGGGGTAGGTGAGATAGAAGACACTCTTTAGCATATCAAAATGTTGGGGCGGGTGCGTGTACAGGGATGCATGTTGGACTCCCAGACCCAGAGGCTTGTAGTGCTCTTTGAGTGTAAAAGTGAGGTCAGGGCTCACAAGGCTCAAGTTAATATCAAGCGAGGTACACCCCCTAGAAGGTGGTGACCCATGGACAGTTAGTGGACCTGGTGCCATCGCGTCATTAGTTATAGAGTCTAGAGACACCCCATCTGACCCACTGGTAAGGCCCACTAGCCCCCATAAAGACAATGCTTACTCCGAGCCTCCCTTGCCTGATACTCCACCCTCCCAGGTGGTGGAAAACATTATGGAGCGTTCAGGGCAACCCTCGTATGACATCCATGTATTTAGATGGCTAAGGTGTTTCTCTGGCACGTACACCAGCTGGTGAGAAAACTTTCAGATTTCTTGAGAAGACTTCAGTGTGTGTTGACCAAGGTGGTGCAGCCTGATCAGAGAGACTGGGCCTGTGTAGAACAGTTGCTATGAGGAGCCATTGAGTCAGAATTAATATTGGTCAAAGCTACAGTGCAGCAACTAAGTACTACACAAGGTGACGCAGCCCACGCGTCTGAAACGGCTAAATTGAACACAGAAATCAGTGAGTTGAAGACAAAAATCTCCAAGTTTTCGAATAAGAAGGTAAGTGCTCCACCGACTACAGCTGAAGATGAGTACTCCCTGCCATCCCAGAGGGGAGCAAGCCTGGAGAAGAGAAATGCTGTTTAGAGCTTACAGAAACAAGTGAGTGATACACAGCATCAACTCCAAGCCATGGCAGTCACACTTAAAGATACCTCAAAAGGTCAGAGAAGTAGACTGGGCAGTGAGATGCCCATACGGGCGCATAAGTTAGCCAGAGGGGCTCATCTGAAGGAGCCTGCTGCTGTAAGTCGAAGGGATATGTTTTTTTTGCTACTGGTGTGGAGAAGATGGTTATGTAGCTAGGAGTTGTACAGCTATACAAGCTGCCAGTTTTGAGGGGTTAGGTACGGTGTTGAATCAACAACATCCAGAGGGTTTGCGGCCTGTAGCCTATGCTAGTAGAAAGGTTAATAATTATAAGAGGAATTATCCAGTCCACCAACTTGAGTTTTTGGCTTTAAAGTGGGCTGTGGTGGATAAGTTCCATGACTACCTGTATGGAGCCAAGTTCACAGTGAGAACAGACAACAATCATCTCACCTACATCCTAACCACCGCCAAACTGAATGCCACTGGCCATAGGTGGTTAGCAGCACTGTCTACCTACGAGTTTGGGATCCAGTATTATTATTATTATGGAGGGATGGTTTGCCTGCCCGGATCCATTCCGAACAGGGCCGAGATTTTGAGAGTAAGCTGATGAAAGAACTGCTTCAGTTGCTTGGGGTAAGAAAGTCGCATACTATGCCCTACCATCCGCAGGGGGACCCTCAACCTGAGCGCTTTAACAGGACCCTCCTGCCCGGTACGCCCGGTGCAGCCCAGCCGGAAACGCCAGTGGAGCCAGCAAGTTGCATTGTTGGTATATGCCTACAACTGCTCCCGTAACGACTTTACTGGGTTCTACCCCTATCTACTTATGTTTGGGAGAGAGGCTTATCTTCCGATCGTGACTTTAGAGACAGTGGTAAAGGAAAACTTAAAGACAGGTGGAGTTCTACACTTATGTAGTGCTGTGTGTATCGACTACATCCCGAGAGAGGGAAAAAAGTGGCCCTTCACCGAGTCTGATACATCTGCCAGAATCAGAGGATATGCGTAATGATCCCATTCCCAAACGAATCCAAGCACCGCACAGCTGACAGAGAGAGTTGACCAGAGATCAAAAAGAACTTTCCAGGAACGAGACCAGTAATGAATTATCTGAGTCAGATGATGAAATACTAGCATGTCAACCAAAAGACTGTTTGAGAAGTGAACTTTCGCAACTTAAAACTTTGCTTACAAGAAGACAAGCTCCCGACCTGTCCGATACCTCCAGTGATCAGGGTGAGGCGGATGAACATAATGTAAAAGTTAAGCCAGCAGATTCTAGAGAGGAAACAGAAAGTGTGAAAAGGCCGAATGGGGGTGAGTGTGATGCCACTGAAAGCACCACGGACAGGGAACGCGGCATGCAGCGTGCTTAGCCTTTACTTGTTCCTGTAACAGTATAACTTGGATGAGTTATGGTTAAGATTTGATGTATACCATAACTTATTGAGTGAAACCCACGTGGAAGAGTCATTTCGCTGATGTATTCATTCGTCGTAAAGGTGAGAGGTACTAATAGTTGTCTTCACTGCCCCGCTTTCAGTACACATAGCGGAAGCTATTAGCTTAAGCCACTAGCTTTAGCCACTATATAAGTTGTGTTTGAGTCTTGCTAGCATTAGCATTAGCTGCATAGCCACTTCGGAAAGGAGCCCAAAGTGGTTGGTGTCCATCTAGTCGGCGTGGGAATTTGCGCTACTCGGTAGCGCCTCGAACTACCAGACACGCTTGAAGTTCCCCAGGTTAGCCATCGCAAGCCAAGTGTCAAGCCCCCCCAAAGGTGACTCCCGAGACACTGTTGGCTGTGGAGAGAGAGAGACGATTCATGGTAGTGACACTGATACGGACTGTGAGTATCCCCAAGGGAGAAACCCAAAGTGCCCTAGCAACCTAAACAGGCCTGCACCTTTATTGTTTTGTTTGTTTAATTTTCCGGCTTTTAAGAGTACCAGTATTAGTGTTAAAGAGTGATCGGTCATCTCTGCAGAATTGTAGGGTCCAGTTACTGAGTTTATTAAGTATCTGTTTATGCAATACGAGTTGTAGAACACTATGAAGACATTTTGAAGTCTGTTTATGTCTTTAACACACAAGTCACAAGTTTCAGTTGTTACTATTTGAATGATTATATATTAGAAAAGTATAATACAGTATAAACTTGCAGCTTGAACTGGTGTCAGAGCTGTTCTGTCATAAACAAATTAACACATTTTCATTTAATTGTATACGATTATGCAACTTTTCAGGGAATGTTATAACACTTCAGTCCAGTGTCTGCTCTTTTGTTCATTTTGTTAGACGTGGAGTCTTGGATGAAAAAGTGTATGAATGTTGAACGCAGTATACAGACTCTTAGTGTGCACACACACACACACACACACACACACACACACACACACACTAACATTCACATTCAAATTCACATTCCTTATAAGAAGTTGTGTGTGGGAGAAGTTAGCTTGTCCTTCACTGAAACGATTGGCACATCCTAAACTATACTAGAAGAAGGGGGAGGAAAATAATTGCCCGTTTTGGAGGAGTGTAATGTATAAAATCTGTGTGTTGCTCAGCACAGCTTCAAAAGACCTTTGGGACAGCACCAGGGAGCGAATGTTGTGAGCGGAGCATTTAGGACTTCAAACAGCTCACAATCAACAGTCTTACAGAGAGCTCCCTCCATGTTCTTTACTGCAGAGTGAAAATAACCTACCTAGCTCCTCTGGAACTTCAAACAAGTCATCATGAGAGAGAGCGGGGAGGAGAGTGGGGGTTGTAGAGCTGAGCTGCAACTTCAAATGAAGAGGAATCAGAGAGACGACAGAAAGGAAACAAGCAGCATGATAAAAATATTACAAATGTTTAGCTGATAAGATTTGCTGTGATTGAGATTTATAATGCCCATTTGTTCAGAGTAAGAAGGATTCACTAAGGTGCCCTGGGCTCAGGATGATGCACTTCAAGTTACATTTTTATGCTTTTTGGTTTTCTGGTATACACTGTATTTCAAAAAGTATAAAGACACTTTACCTCACACCCATATGTGGTTCTTCTGCAAGCTGTTCCAACAAAGTGGGCAACACACAATTGTATAGAATAGAATCTGACTGTAGTATTACAATTTTCTTTATAGTAGTACTAAGGGCCTTAAATATGTTTCAGCATGACAATGTCCCTGTGGACAAAGCAACCTTTAGGAGGGCATGGCATGTTAAAGTTGGTGTGGAGAAACTTAAGTGGCCTGCACAGAGCCCTGACTTCAACCCCACTAAACACCTGTAGGATAAACTGCACCCCAGGCCCCCTCAACTGCCGTCAATATCTGACCTCACTAATTGTATCTGGACAAATCCCCACAACCAAGCTCCACAATCTAGTGAAAAGTCTGGAATAGGATGTTCAACAAGTTCGACAAGAATGAGTGCAATTGGTCAGGTGTCCACAAAGTGTAATTAAATGCTATCATATAGCTTGAGCTTGACAGAATCAAATATGTAAGCATAAAGAATTATGGACAGTTTTAATTATGGACACGTTTGTATGTTGTGGTTATTACAGTATACACATCCTTACCTTGTGTTTTTGTGTTGTAGGATTGTGTCATTTTTCTCACTTAATGTATTTCTAAACAAAAGTGACTAAATGTATGGATATTCAATACATAGAATTTTGTATAAATAAAAAAAAGAGTGAAGGTCCAAGCAAATACATGAAAAATTGGTTTGAATCATCAATGTCAGAATATTCATTCGTATTGAACTGGTCCTGATATTATGGCTAAAAATTAAATGTCTATCAATATCTTAACAATGAAACTTTAGGTTGAGCAGTCTCAAGAATAAGAATGACATGGGGCACACTGTCGAACATTTTATGTGTGTAATGGTTTCATACTATGTTTCCACCAAATAGCAAACATACTAAACAGTGAAAAACTATATAAAAAACTACTTGTCATCTGTCCTTTTTGTAATTTGTTCTTTTTTTGTTCTCCTAAAAAGGCATTTTGTTTAATGTTTTATTTTATTTAAATTCATTACATCAAATACTGTATCTCACAGGTACTTTTTCAATCATTGATAGCATGTTATGGATGTGTCTACAACATGAGCTATAAAAAGTTATCCCAAATGAAAATCTAGAAGCATGACTGTGTGTAATCACATGAAATAACTGTCACTGACAGTCTGGGCTTTATACCATTCAGTGTATTTTTTTTTTTTTACCTCTGGTAGAGCTGTTGCATTCGGTTCCACAAAATTCAAAATATAGTAGCAAATAATCTGATGTGGAGGCCAAAAAATTAACTCTACTTTGATTTTGTTTCTGCTAGCACATTTATACCAGAAACCCTTCTTTTTTTCTTTCATTCTTTTTTTCTTTAGGCCTTGTTCCTTGCCTTGTCCTTGATTATTGAATATAACAGTTTCTGTGTGCCTCTAAGTAATAGTTGATTTGCATGCAAATGGCACCACCTCTTAAGATTAAAGACACTGGCAAGAGAAATAAACACAACCACTCAGTCTCTGTGGATGTGTGAGAGAGAAAGTATACATGTGTGTGTGTGTGTGTGTGTGTGTGTGTATCTACATATGCTTGAGAGGGTGTGAAATAGACAGAAGGTCTATGTGAAAGAAGGGAGATCATGGAGTGAGTGAATATCACATACAAATAAATTTCAGTTAATGACTAATGGATCTCATTTATCTCCTCTCTCTCTCTCTCTCTCTCTCTCTCTCTCTCTCTCTCTCTCTCACACACACACACACACACACACACAAACACACACACATTCGTTCTGCTATAAAATTCATCATCATCATCAGACCCATAATAATCTCTTTCATTTGAAGTAGCACTGCTTCTATATGTCCAACTATCTTTTTCTTTCCTTCTGGAGGTTACCCTAGCCATATATTCATTTGGACTCATTTGTACCAATTGCCATTCTCTCTCTCTCTCTCTCTCTCTCTCTCTCTCTCTTTCCACACATAAACACATAGTCTGGTATTTCTTCTGCAGAGATCTGACAGACTCTGCTTAGAGGTGCAAGTATCCCTGCTGAGACTCATGGGAAGCAATAGGAGTCTGAGTCCATTCCCGGGACGCCCACAAAACTATATACGGAGCCAACATGCCCACAGAGACACTGGTGTGACAATCAAAAGGGGCATCCTAACCCAGAACTGGCCCACATAACATAAATCAGTTTTGATTTGCCTGTGTAAGAACAAAAGAAAACTAAGTGGAAGCTAAGTGTGTGTCTGTCTGAAAATGGCCTATGTATCTATTAGAGATGAAATGATTATAAAATTATCATGATTATCAGTATTATTGTTAATATTGTCGAATGTGTTGAAAAGTAAAATAAATGAATAAAAACTGATACACAAACTGAAATTCATTTCACCAACTTTTATTATATTATATATATTATATTATTATATTAACACAAATAGAATTGGCAGCAATGTGCACTTTTTGTTTGCGTAAACATAAAATATAGTCAATACATTTGTAGTATTACTTTTGTATAACTTACAATACTTGTAATACTTCGTAAACAAAAAACTCTAGTGCAATAACATTGAGGTAACGCTTTTTACCGGATTTTACTGGATGTTTAAATTAACAAAACCTTAAATAATGTATATGTCCATATAAAGGCAACATAACCATTCTAAACACAACAATATAATGGAAAGGGTAGACCAGCACCACTGTCACTGGTCCAGAGGTCAGTAGTTGCAGTGTACCATGTGCCCTGAGCCAAACTTTTTTCACCATCAGCTTTCACCTGGTTGTACACGTTTGGAGTTTGAGCAGCCTTCATCAGCCTCAGAAATCCAGGCCAGTGTGTCTCTTCTGTTCTCGTGTGGAGCTGCTTCTCTAAAAGCATTTTAAAACTAAAACATAACTTAAAATTAACATGCATCTGATCTGCATGCATCTGAACACTCCGAAAGTTTATTCTTGGAAACTCTGCTGTTCCTGGAAACAGCACTTGCGCAAAGTCCCGTCTCAAAGCATATCTTTCCTATGTAGTGCCCTTCGTGGATCATGAAATAGCAAATCCTTCATCCAAAGAGTGCATGAAATGTTTGACTAAGTTATCTATAATCAACATTAACAACAGGTTACAACCCTATTTAAAACTCAGCTGCTGTTTGATGATGATTGTGTTTGTCTGAAAAGTAGTGCACCATGTAGAAGACATTGATTGATTTGAGACAGTGTTATTCTCTTCTCAGAAGAGGAGCTGAACTTCTGCAGCGTCTTGTTCTATAGATGATGTGACTGTTGCCTCATTTACAGCTAATTTTGAATAAACTGCTCCACACAAATATGTGTTAAAAGTTTGACCTCACTTTCATTATGAAGCACAAGAGCCATAAGCATAAGTTAAACCATACAAACCATGACATTTCTTCTAATCCGAAGTCTTCACAGACTTAAATGTTAACTTCCCTTACATTCTCTAAAAAGTAGAGGGTGTTGCTCCATTTTACCACTTCCCCACTACACATACACAGAGCTGCATCTGAGAGAATTCTTCTGTCTTTGTTTGTACTGTGACTTTACTTTCAAGTTCAAATCGTACTACTAACCGTCGTTAATGTTACCGCGGTTTACCATGAAACCGGTAACCGTTTGATCTCCTGTATCTATACAATGTGTGTGTGTGTGTGTGTGCATTCTTGCGTGCGTGTGTGTGTGTGTTCATGTATGTGGATGAGAGCCTCTAACCCCTCTCATCCACAGGCGCCGTGATATTGCGGCACTGCAAAATGAAAGTCAGCCACCAGAGACTATTAGTCTGGGGAGAGCAGGCTTCTGCTCAGCCTACCCAAATAAATAAGAATTTTTGATTACAGTAACAGGCCCATGAATTATGCAGATGTGGGGATGATGCAGTGAAGATGAAAGATGGGCTCTTTAACCTTTCACTGCCTCACCACCGCAAGTGCTGCTAGCTAGACGGTGCCGTCTCCTTCTGCCAAAGCTGTCTGGCCATGAATGGATCATGATGCAGAGAGATGATGCGTCTCAAAAACATCATATTACATCATACTATTGACACCTGGTATGGCATAGAAAATTTCATTTTTTGATTTGAGAGTTATTTTTCAACAGACATCTTGCAACATATTAAATGTATGTATATGTCTGCATGACTAAGCTGCCTTACATTTACACTTGATCAGTTTTCACTATTACATACTTATACACATCAACATGTGTATGTGTATCAACAAGTCTGTTTGAAATGTTTTAAATACAGACATACATTCCTGCAATTCACTTGATGCCCATTTGGCAGAGGCCGACAAGAAAGAAGAAAAGTAAAAAGGGGAAAAAGTGAACACATCTAAGAAAGACAGTATACTAGCCATTGTAGAGAAAGCTGTTAATCAGCTCAATATGCTGCCTGTCTGGAATGTGTGAAGAGGAAGAGGACAGGATGCACTCATACTCACACTCATGCACACACATACACACAAGCACACACAAACTGCCCTAAAGCAAATGTGGCAATAGTTATGGAAGATGGATGTTTATTTCATTCAAGTATCTTGTTCCTTACTCTAAACATCTAGTGCTTATATTTTTTATATCCAATTGGACTCATCATCCTTTGTTTCCAGCTTTTTAGAAATTAACATTAAAGAATTATTTAAACAATTTTCATTAAGGACAACAGCTCAACAGGTCATATGACAATACAAGGTTTTTGCATTGCAAATCAATACAGCATGATTATAGGAGTATGAGAAAGACATTGTGGAGGCAGCTCCAGCTAATCAAACGGATCTGATAATTCTGTACTTGTCATCTCATCAGGGCTTCATTAATAAAGTTTGTGTGCGTGCTTTTGCAAAGGAAGTCCCTAAGCTTGGGTAAAGGCCATCTCACGGGTGCAGGGAGCATCTGGAAAGAAGGAATAAAGGGAGAGGAGAGACATAAAGGCAAGAGACAGAAATTAACACACACATGTAGAGCTTTTTCACACTCAAAATCCTGGACATTTTGGACATATTGGCGTCATTCAAGCTGTATTTCACTGCGTTGCACACATTCACATTTATCATTAATTTCCACTTACATAGGATATGACATACAGCAAATATGCTACAGACAGTTGATATGACACTTGGATTACCTGTGTCTTCTTTCTACTTTTAGAGTATTCTCACTGCTTGTTGGTGATTTTCTGATGCATGTTCACATATTGCATTCTGTGATGTTCATCTGAGGTTTCAGCCTCAGCAATGGTTTTCCAAATTGCTCCATTTTACCATCATTTTCTTCTATCGTATTTTGTTCATGTTAGACTGTTATTTCTGTTGTCACTTTACTGTACTGTACAAATTGTGACAGTGTCATAAGATAAATAAATCACTGAGGCATTATCTTTCTTCCTGATAATGTATAGACTTTTGTTAAGACATACCTCCTGCACAGTGTATTTGGTATTATCCTGGTTAATTGCAGCATCAGTTTTGTTTGTATTTTGACTCTAATCATAACACCTTGCAATTAATCATCATCAATCTTACAGCATAAAAGTGTGAAGGGAACTTTATAGACCTATGTTTAATTTTCTGCACTCCCACCCACCCAGCCACAATAGCACAGTATAGGTGCTGGCCACTTAAAAAGGGCAGGACACATATGGAACTGGTTCACACCCAGACTTCACTAGTATTCCCACCCGTCTCCCTCTGTGCCTTTAATAGAGTTCTGCGGTTATGTTCTGGACTAATAGCGGACAGCCAAGCGCACTTTGGGCTTGAAGCTGGGTTTAGGGGAGTGTCAAGATTTTATTTAGTCTCAGTTACAACTCCAAATTCAAGTCAGTCTGTGGTCTAGTGGCTGCTGCTGACAACTATATTAGTCATGAAGTACAGGAATTGTAATCCTCCATGGCCCGTTTTAGAATTATTGAGGATTAAGGTGAACAATTATCAAAATATCCTCTTTGTTTGACAGATTTTTTAACTGTTTGGTGTAAACCTTATTGCACTTTGTAGCTATTGTTTGACTACTAGCAGAAGTCAATCTGTAAGAATGGGGACTAAGAGGCAAGTAAAGTTAAATGTATATGATATTATCATCATCAATCTTGACAAAATGTCATATTTATTTCGAGAGATGCCTATTAATAGCCAATGTAATCATTGTTTCAGAAATCTTTACTGGCATGGCTGTACAGATTGGGGTATAATACAATGCCATTATTTGTGTTTCATGCTTTACACGTCTTAAATAGATTTAAACTGATAGTCTTAAAGTGGTCATGCTTTATTTGTATAGTCCACCCACAGAGAATTTACAGACAAATTGTAACATTTCACCAGCTTATTGGTTTAGATTTAAAGGTTCAGCTGTTTCAGTTTGTCTGTGGATCATATAACAGTTTATTTGTAGAGTATATTTTGGTAGGGCTAGGGTTGAGGGTTAGTGTTGAGGTTAGGGTTCCCAAAACTTTAGAGACCCAGATTATTCACAACATACACATGTTTTGATTTATACTACTTTCAACCTGTCAAAGGTAGATAGTGTAAGAGAGAAGGCACTCATATCTGCAGTCACATCCATTCAGGAATGGTACTTTGACTTCATGCACACAAGAACACTTGCACTGAACACAGAACACTGTCCTCATGCAAATACGTGCTTTCAAATAGAGCCAAGACTTTTGTACTTCTCTCTTACTCCATGCTAGAATTCCTCCTCAGGTATGAATACTATAAATGCAACCTTTTTTTATTTGTTTTTGTCCCAATTCATTTGATTTTCTGTCCTATTTTATTTGTTGTGCTAACTTGTTGTGCATGCCCACCTTGGTTTGATTTGAATGTATGTAGCATGTTATGTATGCAGCTTGGCCAAGCATAATAACAGCAATTACATTAAGGATAGATCAATTGAGTTGACTTTTTTTAAGGAAGTTATTAGTTAGTTATTAGTTGGACAATTGAGCCTAACAATTTGTTTATTTATTTACAGAAATTTGTTTGCTGCTGAATTGTTTCAAATACTTTCTAAACTTTCTAAACTAACTTTATATACAAATTAAATGCTAGAAAGAAAGTTTTTTTGTTTTTTATTAAATGTAAAAAAACTAAAAAAAATTTAAACACTGAAAAAACAAACAATAAGACACTTTTCATAAGAAAACCCTAACAAAAAATTGCCCAACCTGACAGCAAATTGCAGAACATAACTTTCAACTTTGTTTAACCCGAACATCTACAGTTCCTCCACTTCAGCTACATCGATGCTCTGTGGAGCTTTCTGAATAGTTGTCTATCTAAATATCTCTTTTACAAATCTGGAATCTATTGATTATGGCTGACAACAATAGCCACATTATATAGACACAGTGCTGCTGGTAGTCACAGTCAAATCCTGGCATGTCATCCTAATGCCTGTTTGATTTTCATCGAAGACTTTCATTTTATAATGACAAAGTATATTCATTTAAGGGGAAGAAGTAAAGGTAAAAAAAATTTCTAATTAATTCTTTTGAGAACCCAGCTGAGATATGAAACAGATTGACAGCCTCAGCTGAGTGAGAAGCTGGGACAAGTGGATCTTTGTGGTAGTAACTTTAAACTTCTAGATGAGGTTTGATGTGTGTTTTTCCATCTGCCTTTGCTCACCTGTTACCTTGCCCTGCCCATTACCTGCTTCAGTGGGCAAATTTAGTTCTAACACGCCATTACTGTCTGACATTAAAAATAAAGCATAGCAGAAGGCAGACAGAAAAGTCATGTGTTTCAGACTGAGGAGTTCCAAACCATTTTTGCTCCCAACAGTCCAAAGCCACTTTATAGTCTTGATGTGTGCTATCTTGTCTCACATGTATAATGCACTTTTTTCCTTCACACCAAACACCACTAAGGCCAATTCACATAAATAGGTCTGTAGAGTGTGTATATGTGCATGTATTCATAAACTGAATGCAGGCTTTCTGTGTGCAAATAAATGAGTGAATGAGTCATTTTGTCCCTCTCAGCAGTCATTTGTGTGTTGGTAAGTGGTATGTTAGGCCAATTTATCACCGTAAAGGAGCTTACTACAGGTGTGGTGAAAGAATGGTTACAATAACAGGAGCTGTTCCAGGACCAGTGGTCTGAACAATGTTAATAGTGATGGAAGCCGGTGAGTGTGGTGATGCAGTGCAGCTGAGAACACTATAATTAGTGTCAGTTCCCTCACAGGGGTGTGTGATGCCAAGGTGCATATTAAGAAAAATGACATAGCAGACAAGGAATGAGCTAGACAAAGAGAAAATCACTCTGTCATTCTCTCTTACAGGACACACTGACCTGCACAGAAGTCATGCCACTCATGGCTTGAACATACCTACGCATGAAAAACGCTAGGGCTAGTCAAAAAAACTCTACTAAAAGATGTTATGTGCATATAATATTTTGAAGATAACTTAAACCTTTTT
>JAOVVF010000044.1:18363787-18383665 GCA_028565595.1 Duopalatinus emarginatus
CTCTCTCTCTCTCTCTCTCTCTCTCTCTCTCTCTCTCTCTCTCTCTCTCTCTCTCTCTCTCTATTTCTCTCTCTCTCACTCTCTCTCTCTGTCTGTCTTGCACTCCCTCTTCCTGTCTTTCCTTTGAATATCAAGTAGCTTCCTCTTTGCCCCAGTGCTGCCTGAACAGGTGACAGGGATGATGGGAAGTGTTCTTATGCATGCGTGATGCAAGTTTGTGTGAGTGTGTGTAGTGTCACTGGAGCATGACGTGTCCTCAGACGTGGTTGGGAGCGCAAGCGCTGGCTAGGTCTGCCTCTACCATTTCTCCTGCTCATGGTGAGAAAAGGGCGCCAGGGTTCTGGCACTGATTAACAGTACGTTAGGTCCCTTCTTCATCAAGGGTATAAGGATAGGGAAGGTCAAGTCAACTGAAAGAAAAAGAGAGTACTAATAATCACAGACTCCCAGTACATCCTAAATATTTTATCACTTCCAGCTGTTTGATGTTATGGAGGCTCACTTGACACTACATCACCCACCCAAAACCCACCACACCCACACACACACACACACACTCAGACACACACTAATATGTACATAGTACACACATAAATATGGGTTAGCATGGGTTCTTGCCTGGTGTGTCCTTTCGTTCCAGCAATCCCACACAACGAATATTCCTCAGTTACAGATGTATAATTGGAAAGATGAGAATCTCTGTGCTAGCAATCAGACACACCTGTCAGTTTCTTCTGGATTAGGGATTTTTAGTCTTTGTTGGCATACATATGGGTTTCCTCTGGGTTCCACATTTTCTTCCCATTAGTTGTATTAGCTATATAAGTGTGTGTGGAGAAGTGTAAAAAGGAATGAATAAGTGTGTACATGTGTGTGCATGGTGCCCTGCAACAGACAGACATCCCATCCATGGTGTATACTTGCCTGAATGTCCAGACAAGCTTTGGATTCTATAGAGGATTAATTTGGTTACTCGAAATGAATGATTCATTGAATATCTTAAACATATGCTATTTTGTCATCTCAATTTTTATATAATATGGTCACATATAAGTTTGTACATTTTCTTCATTTTGCTCTGACTGTATGCAAAACTTTTCAGTCAACTGTCCACTGAGCTGTCCACAGAGCAAGGGAAAAGCTGTGGTCTACAGAAATGTATAAACTATTTTCAGCAATAGTGACATGCTGTACTGAACTGTGATTAATATAGTTCCATGCACAAATATTTCTGAGAAGTGCCCCAATCAAATTAATGAGGAACTCAGCCCAAATGTATCAGGCCTCACTTTTTAGTATTTTTTATAGGAGAATCTGTGACTCTAAAAGTTGTGAGTTCAGTTCCAGCACTCTGTGGTTACCTCTGTGCCCTCCTCCAGAACTGTTTTTAAAGCATTATTAAACATGTACAGTAGTCAAATAGCTTTAAAGAAATTTACAGGCAGTCTGAGCTTAGTTACAGCATAGTAGCTTTGCAATAAAACAAAAAAAGAAAAGAAAAAAGAAATGTAATGAAAGGGAGAGAAAAGCATTAGGCCTGCAGTCTATCTGGATCCGAGGGGGGACTGGGGGGACTGTCACGTTTCGGTATCTCTCCTTATCTTCCTCCTCTTATTTTTGTTTCTGGGTCTCTTTTGTCTTTCTCTGTATATCTCACTAGCTCTATATTTTAGCAGCATTTTTAAGCACAGGGTGAACTGGCTAGCTGATAGATGGAGGACTATAGGGCAGGAATATGACGGCTGTTGGAGGGCATGCTGGGTTTATTTATTGGAGTGAGGCTGTCGGGTCTAGTGTTATTAATAACAGTGATAGACTGGACCTCACATACTCCATCACACACAGTGTTATTTTACACACACATACAGACACACACACACACAAGGTTGATGATCAGAGAAATACAGTATTGCCATACTGCACTAAGAGACATGTATTATATTGTATTTATCTTTAAGTCTAAATTTAAGTCTGGTCTATTGATAATGTAATTTCCCCTCCATGCTTTATTTGTATATCGGCTGGCTGTGTGCATCCTTATTCCACATGCATTAGTGCAATATGTAGAGCAACTGTTCTCCAAGTGACTGAGAATGTCAACGAAGAATGTGATCAGAGTGTCATCAGGAGCTGTCACGGAAGTCTACATACAGAAGGATGTTGTAGTGCGTTAACAAAGATTTTCATATTCAAGAATTCAGCATTGGAAAACCACAGGGATTGGTCTACATTTGTGATATATTCAAATGTGTTATCATTTACCATATTAACAACATGTAGGTGGCTGCACCATGACACTGGTACAGACATAACCTCTAAACTGAGAGACTAAGGTTATGAGGTCTAAAATGGAGGTTATGCTGTGGTGGGCATTTTGCTGGTATGGTCTAGGTCCACTTGTACCCTAGTCCCCAGATCTCAACCCAATTTAGCAATTTTAAGGCATACACAAACACAATGTATATACTATATGCTATAGCACTGTCACTATAGCACTAAAGCACTATATACTATATCACCTATGGTGATTATAATTCATAGCAGTATTGTTATATTTGCAATCACATTAAGCTGGGATTAGATAATTTATAGTAACATTTAGGTCAACATCTTCATAAGCATGGTTATACAACTAATGTGGGGTGTGTGTGCATGCATGCGTGTGGTATCCCTCTCCAGAAGGACTGCAGATCAAAACCAATAAACATTACATTCCTATTTAACTAGGAATTAAGTATTATAGACACACATAAATACACACATACATATATTCTTGGCTGTGACATATATATTCTAGGATGATGGCAGGACTGTGGGGTGTGCACATTGCATTTCTTCCAAGAGAATAGCACATGTAAGTGCATGCTGAGATCTAAAGTGCTGTCACAACAGTTAGATCAGGCTAACAGCTTCAGCATGCTGGCTAAATAGACCACTAGTGAATGAGTATGAATGGCAGTCATGAAAAAAGGTTGAAGTCAAAAGAAAAAAAAGAAATCTTAAAAAAAACTTGATCGGTTGCAGTAGTGAAGGAGTCACATAAGTACACTTCATAAGTGGCTTTATCTTTGTCCTTCACTCCTTAAATAAAATAATGATTAGGATGTAATCAATTATCAGGAATTAGATAAATTAGCATGAAAAAGAGTCCATAGTTGCTTCAGCAGGTGGCTTCTGGTCATTATCTTCTGAGAGATATACTGAGAGCAATATCCACTGAGCTGTAAGGCATTTGGTGGCATCAGAAGTGTTCAAATATATCAGAAATCACAACACAATAATGACAAGAGAAAGATTTTATTTGCAGCCAAACATGCCCATACCAGTATGTTTCCCAGCAGAGCTGGTAGGCATGTAGCATATTTATCACAGAATAGCCTCTGGACAAAGTGTAGCCATCTTTATCTTGCATGCCATGTTTTTAAGTGTTCATTTTGCACTTCATTTCTAACTAATTTCCGACGATGACCTCTACCTTTAATGTTGGGCCATTTAGGGTTGTAAAACATCCTGATTGACTGTAGAAAAGGAAAGCAAGAGTGACCCCTGCTGTAAAAATAGGGATCAGACCCAGAAACCAATTCTACTTTTAATCATTCTTATCCTCCAGTCTTATTTTGTAACAGACCTTATGATAAATGCATTTACATGCATTTTTATATTCATCAATTTAGTACTGACTAAAACTGGATCTGTGGCGATTCTTTGGGATCAGTATGTCTTGCTGAGTTTCTAGGGTGTGAGCATGTGGCCATGTGTGTATTGACACAGACTGTAATGACACAGAGTGACTTCTGCTATGGTCTGGTTGATGTGATGAGGCCCGACAGGCGTGAAGCAGCTCAAATCAGGCGTGTAGACGGCAACAATTAACCACTTTTAGTATGTGAGTTTACTCCAATCAGCCTGGAGAAAGAGGGATGCTGATCCAGAGACTTGCTTAGTGCTGCTATCACTATGACTAAGAGTATCAGTATTGTCTACTTCCTACTGTTGTCAGGGTTAGACCCATTAGAAATAGTAAGAAATGTTGTAGTATGACGGTAATGAACACATAAACTCAGTTCATTGGCCTGCATAAAAAACATGGTCCTTGAGGCCTGTATGCTATAGGATTTCATGATTCGTTCTACTGAAATACTGTCTGTTAATATTATTCAGATGTAATAGCCACCTAAAACATCACAGAAGGCATCCTAATGGCCAGTAGGAAACAGAACCAAGCGTGAGTTGCAAAATTACACTGGAGTGACTGCAGTGTAGAAGAGACAGGGGCCAGTTGTAAAACTATGGAACAAACTACAGTGGTATTACTCACCAGTACATGCTCACTAGCACCCTCTGTCGGCCAGCAAAAGAACAGCAACTTAATCTCAGAAGTCATTAACAGACTGAGGTATGAATAGATTTTTTTTCACACCTGGGGAACATTTTGAATTGTGCAATTAATTTTTATGCAAATGAAAATAACATTTTAATACCATGGTTAGCACGACTGGCAGTTGCCAATGCTTCTCCAAGGTTTTGGAGAAACTTGTTAACAAACAGTTAAATGTTTATCTAAATAACAACATGGAGAAATTGCAGTCAAAAGTAAAGGCCAAGCTTGGTTTTCTGCCATCCATTTTATTACATGCCCCTTCACACATCATTGTTCTCTTTTTAACTGGCCCTTTTTACACACTCGTCATAATATTTGCTGGTTTACCATCATTTATGAAACTCTTAGGAAAAATACCACTTTACTTACAGCGCTTACTACATCCAGTTTCTCCTAAGTATAACATCAGGTCTTCCCTCTACATCTGAAAGTCCCTAAATCAAATTCTTCCTATGGGTAATCTTCTTTTCAGTCTGCTGCTGCATATGACTGGAATACAATATAATAATCTTTAAAACTTAAAAATATTACATCAAAAGTATTCTTATTGTCACTTGTAACTGCTTTAGCATTTAACTGATTAGCTTTTTAAGGTTCATTACGTTTTATTCACTTTACTGTTGTTTGGTGTTTGTCTAATGTACAAATGTCATTTTTTATATAATAATAATTATTATAATTATAATTACATGTATTATTATTATTATTATTATTATTATTATTATTATTATTATTATTATTATTGATTTCCTGTTTCAAGTGGCTTTGTAAGATTATAAATAAGAATATTTACTTAATGACTTGCCTGATTAAATTAAAGGTTAAATAAAATAAATGCTCAGGTGGTTAGTTAGTTAGCAAACTTTGACAAAAAGAGGGGGAATGAATGCTGATGATTTGTATTATGGGCCTTGAGATTTACTCCTAGTCTGGAAAATATGGATACAGTGTTGTTGTTTTTTTTTTTTTTTAAGTCCTATTAAGAGGTAAAACCATTAATCTGGCAACCCTAACTGCTTTTCAACCTCTCCACGCATGCGCCTACTGTATCTGAATCCATCGGCAAAAGCGTTCACCATTAGCAGCGTGTGAAAAAACAATTGACTTCTGAAAAAAAAAACCACTATGATTGAAATTTACTAACTAAAGACGAAACACAATGTACACATGAAATGTTCCGTTTTTTTCTGTATGGGCGATGGACAAACGAGAATAACATGTTTGTGCTCGCTCTCACTTGGTCCACTAGGTGGCAGTAGGTAGTGTTTTGTGGTGAAATGGTTCAGAAGAAGAAGTGGAATCAAAACGTGAATTGTTCATCAACGCAGAGCGTTCAGCTTAGAGTCATGAGCTGCTTGTGGATGGGTAATGTAAGTGTCTACTAAGTAATATGGAGTGAAGCGTAACAGCAGACTACACACTAGATAATATTTAACTGGATTCTTAATTCAAGATTTGATCTGTAATTGAAAGGTGGGACAGAAAGTGGAGTTCTGCTGTAGTATTGCAGTTTTTAGAAGAGAAATGAGATTGTGACAGTTAGTTAGAAAAGTTAGAGCACAGGTAACCTGTTATTCATCAGTTCCTTGCAGTAAGTGTCAAGGCATTACTGTGATGTTTTAAAAGTCTTCTCCTGCATTTGAAAGGTTGATCCCTACATGGATGAAACATTTGTCTCTCGTGCTTTTGCCACCATGGGAGAGCTTGTGGTCAGTGTAAGAATTGTTCGAAACAAAGCAGACAGGTAAGTTTGTGAATTACGCACACTGTCCTGAATAACACAGACATTTCTCTTTTTAAAAAAATGCACATATTGTTCTGCAATGTCAATATGTTGGTGATTGATTTGCAGCTCTGGTCTTGGTTATTGTTTTGTGGAACTGGCTGATGAAGCTACAGCAGAGAGATGTCTCCGGAAATTCAATGGGAAACTTCTACCAAGATCCATGCCGGTAGCTTGCTTGGTACCTCTTTAACTATACGTTATGTTATAACAATACATTATAACACCAGAAGTATGTTTACACCTGACTGTCACACCCAGATGTCTTGCTGACAATACCAGTCCAGAACATTAGGTGTTAATATGGATAATATTATAATATTTGCTGCTATAACAGCCTCCAGTGTTTTGAGAAGGATTTTTACAGCAATGTGAGCATTAGTGAGGTGTGGCACTGATGTCGGGTGAGCAGTCAGCATTTAAATTCATCTCAAATGTGTTCAGTGAGGTTCACATCAGGGTCTATGCTGGCAACTTGATCCGTGTCTTTATGTCTTTGTGCTCAGAGGGATTGTCATGCTGAAATGAAGTATAGACCTTGGGCTAGTTTGGATGAGGCGCCTTAGTTCCTTAGAAATCATAATGCTATGGTATACAAAGACATGCTGTACAGTTGTGTGCTAGGAACGTTGTGGGAACAGTTTATAGTTGGGGGTATGTATCTGATTTGGTTGGCTTTGCATGTTCATTTTTGGAGAGCATTATATCTTGATTCTAGAAGATCTAAGGAATAAAAAAAAAAATGTCTTCATTTTTAATATTAAAATGTCTTAATTTTTTTTCTTGTAGCTTTTAGTGACTAGCAAAAGGTAAACTTTGGAAACGTACATTATTTATATAGTTTAGCTGCTTGGCCTCTAATTATTGAAACATTTGGTTCAATAAGAGGGCTGATGTTTGTTAGGAGAACATTAAATTGATGAAATAGATGGTATGGCACTAGTACAGGGTATAAGGAAAGCCACCGTTTATCACATGTGCCCAATGGGCCAGCCACTTCAGAACTACAGTGGACTTTAATACAAAAGAGTATAATGAGATCCATGTAGTGTTTGATCGCTATGATCTTCCATCTTCACTCAAGGTGGCCATGCAAGAGAGTCAGCAAACTGGCAAGCAACCAACTGCTTACCATGTAGCAGGCAGCACACCAGTGGGGAAAGTGTCTGCAAAACAGTTCCTATCAAGTACCAGTACCAAAGATAATTTGACCGTCTACCTAACACGTTTTCGTTGTCATGTCAAGGCAAGATGTCATCTCAAATTGTATGGATGTGCACCATCTCCACAGCTCCCAAGAAGTAGTCCCAATGCTGTTAATAGAAGGGCAACAAAACTCTACATAGAGTCCCCTGACACTGATGTGTTTATTCTTGCTTGCTTATTCTAGCTTCAACATTACCATCAGCTATGCAAAGACACCTACTTCATCACAGGATTGAGTATCCAAAAATGGATTATCTCTTTGGAGCCAGTGGTTAATGCACTTGGTAAGGAAAGGACCACAGCCCTGCCAGGCTTCCATGCTCTTTCTGGAGGCAGATTTGCTGGCAAGGGAAAGCTGACCAGGTGCTCGCCAGAGGTGTGGTCTGCATTTGCTGGTCTTGGAAATAGAGAAAATTATGAGTCCTAATATGGAAAAGTGCCCCCCCCCCACTATTGGGGAAGGCACAGAGAGGCGGTGATATGGTCAGGTGTGCAAATACTTTTTCTGTAATACGTTTTACAACAATAATGTTGGTGATGTACAGTAAAACACTGATGGTTAAATTACACTGCTAGTCGATTACAGTGTTAGTAATAATTAATTGTTCTTTTTGCCCCAGTTTTTAACTGTGCACCTCAAGCGTCCTAAATCCTCTGCATGAAAAAACACAAGATTTTATAGTTGACTGATTTATGTTCATAGGGGTAAATTACAGTCTAATCAAACCTAATTTAAAGTGCCTATTCCACATTTCTAGAGATTTGGTTTAGACAGCTTGAAGAATGTGTGTGCTGAAATATGCCCGTGGTTATAAGTCCTTAAGCCTTTGGTCAATATATGCTAGCAAACAAGTGGAACTGTAATAATAGGCAAACATTTGGATAAAAAGCGTTGTGTGTGTAAGAATCAACAGAATTTCCTTGTTACACGAAAAGTGTTTGCTTATGATAAATGGGTGACTGAAAGGCTGTTGCTTCTTCTGCACTCATATTTGCACAGACATCAAACTTTATGCAGTTTATGCATATATATCTGTGTGTGTGTGTGTGTGTGTGTGTGTACGTGTGTGTACTTTTTATGAAGAAAGCCTTGCCCAGGTACTTCACACCAGCCCTGAAGCAGTTTAAAGGCTTTGCCTAAAGTAAAACAGTTCTTGGATATAAAACTTATTTGTCTTGATGCCACAGAACCTTAAAACTCTACGTGCAAGTTGGTACACTATGTTCCAGTTTGAGGAGTATGTTTTAGCTTGTTGAAGCTTTATTTTATAAAGATTTTCATGAGTAGACTGTCAGTAAGCCTCTTTGATGTGTCCGTACTCATACTGACCACTCAGCAAATTAACAATTAACATGGTTACAAACAACTTCTTTAGGCTTTTGTAAATACTATTTAGACAGCAAACTAAGATATGGTTATATGTTCTCTTGTAATGGTGATTTGGGGTTTTGTCTTGAAAAGTTGTCTCATGTTCAGCTGTGTATGCTTTAAATTACTATTTTTACTTCCTTAGCCAAGAAGATTCAAGCTAAAAACAGCAACTAGTGTGAAGCAAGGAGATAACAGGTAGACATTGTACATAGTATATAGAAAATATACAATGCAGTACGTTTGTTTTACTTGTGGTACGTCCATGTTGATGGTTGTTGCTGTGAGCTTTTCTATTTTTTGTATACTGACTTATAATGATTAACATGCCAGTAGTTAAGCAAACTTATCTGTTGTCAAAGCAAAAATGTGATATTTTGTAGTCATAGCCCTTCTGTAATCAAATTTAGCTTACTTTTAAACTATAAATCTTAAATGTATTTTTATATTGTATACATGAAAGAATAGTACATTATTGTATAATTCATGTTTGTCTGAATGCATCAGTGCTTTGTTCTATATTCTATCTTACTAAGATGTAGGTGTACTGTATTGTACAGATGTCTAGCTACTTTTCTTAACTAAGCATGGAACTAAACAAAAAGATGCTAAGGCATAATAGACATATATACAAACTTGTGGTGTTAATGTTATTGTTGCAGAAATGAGAGTGGTTATGTTGAACTCTCCTGCACTCAGTCATACACATGTGACAACAACCAGTACTTTGATGTCAACTCCTCTCAGTCGTACACATGTGACCACAACCAGTATTATCAGCAGTACTCTAACTACTACTCAACCTGGGGATATGATCAGAGTGTGAGCCACAGTTCATATAACTACTATAATCAGGTGGGTTCTGTTCTCTGAGATTAGGTGCATACAAAAACATTTTAATCTTCACCTTAAATACTTGAGTGACCAGAGTGACAAACTTCAATATTAATATATCAATAATATGTCTGACATTTTAGGCTTATGAAGACACAAGTGAGGATCATGGCCTTGAAGGTAAATGGTGTCCATCAGTTTTGTTAAATTATCCATCTCTTTAAATTATTAAAGATTCTTTCTTTGCTGACTTTCCTTTAGACCCCAGTTTAGGCTTGGATGTGGTAGAAGCAAACAGACAGTTCATGATGGACAGTGAGGAGCTCTATGATGCCCTTATAGACTGCCATTGGCCTGCATTTGAATTTCCCGACTCATCCAAATACCCTCCTGAATACTCATAGAATGAGTAGACAGACAGTGCTGATGTGACAGAGGGCTAATGTGGTCCTCTGTGAAGATGACAGAAGATCCTGTGTGAAGGTGTGAGAATGAAGCCATTTTCTCCAGTGCCGTCAGAAATAGGAGATTAAACAACATGCATCTGAAATATGAGAATTTTTGGACTTTGGCTGGAAAGGATGCAATATATGCAAGCTGTTCTGTTTTCTTTTCTGGTTGTTATATATTTTTAATGGACATTACCACAACCTGGTCACACACCAAATTAATTTAAATTGAAGTTCTTTTGGTTGCTATGAATCAATCCCCTGACACAATCTGTCTGTTTAAGGTGCAGTGTTTGGTTAAGTTAAATAATGAAGATCCAGATTTTGCTACGGTGGCGGATACATTTTTTTCGGTCATGTTAAATGATATTTTTTACTGAAATTGCTGTTAATAATGTCAGATCAGATCAAATGAGGTGTTTTGCACCGAATTGCACCGTCTTTTGCACTATTGCCATCATTATTATAAACAATAAGATTCCTGTTCGAAGTTTTTTACACAATTACACTTAATTACACACCCTAACATATACACACACCACACATCAATGATATAGTGCTTGTTGTCTGCACTGTTCTGTTGGTGATCTTATACAAAATATGTTTAAAAAATTTCTATGGAATATATTTTCATTGTTTTCTTGAAAACTGCTCCGTGTTGTTGAAGTACTGTCAAAGCCTTTAGTTTTTCTGTCAGTCCTCCTCTGCTATATAAGTCATATCGCTTATGTTTACCTCCCACAGTTAATTTACCGCAGTTGATTAACCTGTAACAGGATCATTTATCATTAGTATGATAATTAGCTGATTAACTGAAGATGGGTTTGGTGTCGGTCAGTGATTGGCATGTTTTTCATTCTGTGACACCAAGTCTAAAATCTAAAAATATAGAAATAAAATATTTTTGGGCTTGTATATCATTGCACATCTGAGCCCTGAAGAAATTCAGCTGCATGTACTGATTAATAATAGTAATAATAATGCACAAAGTATGTATTTTAAACATCCCTAACATTAAAACTGCCTGCCTAAACAGCCACCAAAACCGCTCTGAGCCATGGAGTTTTCCCACCTGTGCAGTGAAATTGTGACAGGTTCCATTGTAATGAAATAATGTTATTCACTTGACCTGTCAGTGGTTTTCTGGATTAAATGTCATGGCCGGTCACAGTTATCTGCATAATTGTTACCTAAATTGTCCCCTTGGAATTATAAGGTTCTATCTGACAAAACATGAACAGTAAACTCTATATTTTTTATAATGTTTCCTTTTTTAGGATAAATCCTGTTTCTTGGTAAAAAAAAAAAAAGCAGAGGTCAGTTTTAGGAAATTAAAATTAAAGTTTTCTTTAAAGGTTACACAGCCAGCAGCTATTATAATAAACTTTCCCAGCAGGTAATTATAGCAGGTCAGTATAAATACAGTATTAGGTTTTGGTTTATATCAGAAATGTTGACTCTAATGACACCAAAATATGTTTTATTTTATGAGGACAAAGAAAGAAGAGGATAGACAAATAAATCATGTTTATGTTGTAATCAAGATCCTGTAAATTCAAATGTAGACTATATAACTACATTTACAGCCTAATATTTATAATGTATAAGGCAATGCTCAGCAACATGTTTTCATGTTCCACAGTGTTCTAATACATTTTTACTGATTATATACAGTTTAAATATCTCAAAAAGATTAACAGTTAAATAACCTGGAGCTAAACAAGTTACACTGCTGACATCCTGCTGACAATTTATTTGGACAAGAGAAATATTCAGGATCTGAATATTTGTCAAACAATGACAAAGATATAAGATATTACCATCTTATAAGCTTGGTTAGTAACGGATGAGACGTTTGGTCTCAGGACAGTAAACCTGAGCTTCATGTTCAGCATAAACTGGGAAGCACAAATTTACCTGTAGGCCTGTAACAAGCCTGGACAAATAAGAGAGCTGTGGCAGGAAGAGCATGGGGCATTGAACCTGTACCAATCGAATATGTATCTGGATGATAAGGTACTATTGAGTGTTAGTCTTCCTATGAGGTATTGATAAATGGTGCTCCAGGATTCAGGTTATGTTGTTACTGCTGACAAATTATCATTGTGATTTTCATAGTTACGACAGAATCAGATATGCTTCTGGAAAGTTTAAACCAGTGTTTTATCAGTATGAGAGTTAAGGTGGTGCTCCTGATATTATTTGGTCTGACAAACCAGCCTACCAACACATGAACATACTGTTTTCATTAACCAGTGTCAATTAATCAGTCAACAGTTATGTACTGAAAGTTGAGGCGATGTCAAATTATTATATGATGAATAAAACAACAGAAGGGAATGCTTGTCTGTAAAACCCCTGTGTGGGAGGCAGGCCGATTTCACAATGCGTATTTCAGCATATAAAAACACAAACAAACCAAACAGAAAATGGTCTATCCAAAGAGCTCATTGCTTTTGCCCCGTTGAAGTTAAAGATCTTACTTGGTGTAATAAAACGCAAATAAGAATCAGCACGCACTACCTCTTTTCACCACACGGTGTCGCGAATGAGATGACATTTTTTATTTGATTATTAATGCAACAAACATTTAGGGACGAAAACGAACCACCAAAGCCGTATAATTAATACAAACTGTTGCAGCGTGGGCGTAGTAAAGTCTACATTGTGGGATTTTACGTTCTATTATTTCTGAAAAGAAAATCAATGTTACAAATAACAGACAGATGCCATTCAGAGCTAAACAGAGTCGGCGAGTCATATCCATCCACAGGAAATAGTCCGGTCTAATATTACCAGCGTAAGCTTTTTTGCGACACCGTGTGGCAAGAAACGGTACTCCATCACTATAAAGGTTGGGCCGCATAAGCTTATGACAAAAAATATACATTTTAAAGCGTCATGGTATACTAGTTCAAATCTTAATTTAAGTATCCGATGGAAAAAAACACTGTAGTGCCCGTGAATTATCAAACACATGTATGTACACAAATGATTTAGCTATAGAGATCTCACTGGACACCAGCATAGAGAGACATCAGCTCAGAAAGGGGAGAGGTTTATTGATGTTATTAACTCTTGCCTCATGGTGTTTTAGAGAAGTGTGTTATTGCTTTTGGTGCTCTTGTTTATTTTTTATGTCAGTTTACAGACACAAAAGTCCAAGGTGAAATCAGTACAAGTGTTATTCTTCTTTAAAATAATGGCATATTATATATAATATAATTTATAGTACAATTTGGCCACTTAAAAACTGTCTTATTTGTAGCCATAAACAGTTGATCTTGTTAGTTTACTCAGTTTTGCTGAATATCCTTAAAGTAAAGCTGTACAGTAATCGTTTTTTTTTGTTTTTGTTTTTTGCTTTAAGTAGTCATGTGAGTGAAGCTGAAATCCTGTGAAAGTCATGAGACACACACGCATGCAGACACGTCCCCAAACACACAGCCTGTAATTTACTACATCCTTTTACATCAGCTGAGTGCATGACATAATGAGACTTAATTAAAGTTGTATTTATTTATTTTTAGGTAGTTTGTAGGATATTATGCAAACACAGGGTGTTGCTTCTCCTGAAGAAAAAATAATAATGATATGTTCAGTACAATACATAAGCGATAACACACACAGGGTCTTTTGTTTGCTTTTCTACAGGAAACCTCTCCCTCCCTTCAGCATGAAACACGCCGGATTAAATGGGAGCGGCTTGAGGCGCGCGCGGGCTGCTGGGTCTCCACAGCAACATCAAGAAACGACAGAAACCCGCTTCACTGTCGCATCGTGAGTAAACCGTCTATCATCGGGTTCATTATTAAACATTTAATAATTCACGTTTAGGACCTAATGTTGTATTTTGTGGTAGAAGAGTCTAGAAATTTGAGCCGCCGGTAGTATGTAAACATTAGCTCGAACGCCATGTATCCTCCAGTTAGCCTTATCCAGAGCCCGTTATAAACAACCAAGAGCTTTTAATTTAACACCTATAATAATAACAACCTAATAATAATAACACCAGTACATACATGACTGTACTGCAGTTTTTGAATGCTAACAAACACAACAGTGTAAAACGCGTATTTGACGGGTATAGAGGAGACTTGTAATCAGCACAACAAGCGTTAACTAGTTCAGCTAGGTTTTAAGGATTTTGTGTGACGGTAAAAACATTGGCACATTGACTGTGCACCACATGAGGAATCGTTCAAGTACACTAGTGTTCATTTTCAGTAATGCAAAGCACCATTTTAAATAGACTAGTGGTAATGGTATTTAATGCTCCAGCTGAAACCCTGTGTGTGTGTGTGTGTGTGTGTGAGTGTGTGAGAGAGAGAGGCAGTGAGACAGTTCCGGTTGTGTTTGCAGCTGTATCCCAAACCGTCGGTAAACCAGCGAGCATTAGAGACATGTAAAGTGTACCACAAGTACATCAGGAGGAAAACATGTGCTGTGTGACCTTTTCATTACACAGAATTCCATTAAAGGGTAGATTCAGTATGTTTCAGTATGTTTACACTATAAATATGATTAAAATGCGCCTTCCTAGCGGTTAGCTACAGTTGCTGCTACCAGTTTAGCACCATAAAAAACTGCAAGTCATCACACACTTGTGTCGAAGCACCATTTTAACAATACCTTTTATTACGGGTTGACTTTACCCTCCCACACTTATATAAAGTGATTAATAACCCCACTATCTGATATCGCCCGCCAGAGGATGTTCTGTCTTCAGTCTTAAGGTTTCTTCATCGTGTCCTCGTATGGAGTTTTAACTCTAGGTTAGCCTCTGATTTGCTCATAATCTCTATTTAGACCTGGATTTCTCTGAAGCTGTTTTATGACACTGTCTGGAACTAAACTGAACTGACTTGAATTAAATTAAATTGAATTCAATTGAACTGAATTGAGCTTGAATGCACTGGTTGAGGTGTGAGTGTACAGAAAACAAACATGTGACATTATGTACAAAGGATCACCGAACATCTCCTTTCTTTGAGTTAAGCATAATACTAATAACAACAATAATAATGATGGTCCTGAGCCTGTTTTGCAGGACTCTGTGTTCTGTTTCATCATGTCGTCCGGAAAGATGGGGCTGTATCGCTCACAGCCACGAGACTTCAGCAACCTCTTTCAGACATGCAGCTCTAATATACAGAAGATAACACACAACAGTAAGCAAAATTTGTGTCACAATCTATATTTTAGCAAGAAGTAGTCATGTATTTTTATTTATTGGAATGCATTAAAATACTGTAATTATAAATCTAAATGGAGGAATAGCCGCATCAGGATTTCACTCATCTGACATTTATCACTTGTCTTACTCAGCATGAAAAGATTAGGTTACCAATATAACCACAAAGTAACTAGGAATAATTCTTGGGATTTTGTGAAGTTTTTTCATTCTTCATTCATTTTTATGAATTATTCTCCGACTTTTGTGTTTAGCTGGCCAGATCAAATCCATGCTGTTCCAGCTTGGTAGCAGACCAGATACTCCTGAACTTCAGGACAGACTGTAAGTCATGCCTGTTTGTGTTTCTAGCACATTCATTTATCACCCTTTTTAAATACCTTTTTAAAGTGCTTGGTCTGTCCTCCTAGATATAATAGTCTGCACAGAACATTTTTTAAAAGGCTTTTCCTTTCAACATGTGAGGAGGACAGTAAGTTTAATTATCAGGTCATATGTATGTCCTATGTATTAACTGTCACAGTACAGTTAAAAACTAAATGAATCCTGAACTTTCTTTGT
Source organism: Duopalatinus emarginatus (assembly GCA_028565595.1). Lineage (NCBI taxonomy): Eukaryota > Metazoa > Chordata > Actinopteri > Siluriformes > Pimelodidae > Duopalatinus > Duopalatinus emarginatus. Next base: position 18,379,565 of record JAOVVF010000044.1, read on the forward strand.
GGGCTAATTAAGTTACCAGTTATACTGCTCTTGAAATAAAATGTAATTATTAAAGCTTCCTGATTTTTGAGTTTTTAGCAACAGTCTTGTCTCAGTCAACAGATGCAGCATTACACAAATCAGCTAGCCAAAGAGACCAACAAGCACCTGAAAGAACTGGGCTCTTTACCTCTACCTCAGTCTCCTTCAGAACAGGTGAGCTCATTTTCTCACCAGAAAGCTGCATTCAAGCTAAGAGCTGTTAAACATGTTCAGGTTCTTCACACAGCGGCAACAGAGGATCCAAAAGGACCGGCTGATGAACGACTTCTCAGCGGCACTCAATAACTTCCAGGTGGTGCAGCGACGAGCAGCTGACAGAGAGAGAGAGTCCATGGCCAGGACTCGAGCTGGCTCACGCTTCCTGGTATGATGCAGTTAAATGAACCAACTATGTTCAACTTCAGAGTTCGAATTGTAAATTTTTCCTAAATGTGTACATTTTTATGTACAATATTATCATCAGCTTAGAAATCCAAATTTCACTTGAATATATTTTTGTCTATTTTTGCAGGTTGAAGAAAGCAACCAAGATGAGCAGCTAGTTACTTTTGAAAAGTAGGGGAACCTATGATTTCGTGCTGGCTAAAGTGAATAATGAAGTCACAAAAAATATATATATATATATTTTGTGTCTCAAGCAATTATTCCAACTGTCTTGAGAAGCAAACTATGCAAGAAGTTTAAAGAATTGATTTGCCACATGAAGTTTTTGGATATAACTAGTATGTGTTGTGCTCTGACTTTGTAGGAATGAAGACCTGGGGCCATTCCAGAGTCAGGTTGAAGAGGAGCCCATCACCGAAGAGGACTTGGAGCTGATCAAAGAGAGGGAAACCAACATCCGGCAACTGGAGGTGACAAGTGGGGTTCTAGACCTGCAGTGTAAACAACTACAGAATTTAAATCTAGTTCTTTACTGCAAACTCTAATTTTATTATAAGCTTGCAGAGTTACTGATATAATTTTTGTACAGATCAGTAGAGTCTAGTGGATGTCTTGGCAAATAGCCTTTTTTCTATACCATTTTGTGTGAATTTTAGAGACAGTTGTGTGTGAAAATCTTAGAGGATCAGCATTTACTAAAAATCCGTTACAAAGGTTGCAGTGAATCAATCATCAGTTGTGCCGATCAGACCAATTCTTCTCCCAGTTAACAGCTTGTAGTATACTATTATTGCAGTTATAATTAAATACAAACACAAAAATGCAAAAATTATTGTGTGTCTCATGTACTTTTCCTTTTTGTTGTTTACATTCTTATCAGTATAAAAGAGACACAGTGCTTCTCTGTATTATGATCCAGAAAAATGGAGATCTGTCTTATCAGTCACTACTGTCTACTAACCATAGTAGGACTTGGTGTTGAAGTCTCTATAGATATATAGTAACATCATCAGTAAAAACATTTTAACAGATTTCCGCATATTTCAGGTCTCAAGTGTGTAGTTGTATTTTACTACAGGCTAGTTAATGGAAACATTATAATCTTTGTAGAAATATACCTGAGCAAATTTATTATATGTTGAGTATTTTGAAGGCTAAGAATCTGACTATTAATGTGATTACAGGCAGACATCATGGACGTGAACCAGATTTTCAAAGATTTAGCCGTTATGATTCATGACCAAGGCGATATAATAGGTGGGTATACCTATCATTCATGCATGACATGCTGCCGCCTTGTGCTTTACTCAATCTGCAATCTGCAAATACAGACAGCATAGAGGCTAACGTGGAGAGCGCAGAGGTGCATGTTGAGCGAGGGACTGAGCAACTGCACCGCGCTGCCTATTACCAGGTATAGTACCTTTGATTTAACCTTACCTAACCTTACTTTATTGTGGCCAAATGGCTATCATCAGTGATTTGTCCATCTTTCTTGTTCCTCTCCAGCGAAAATCACGCAAGAGGATGTGTATTCTGGCTTTAGTGCTATCCTTAGTGGTGACTGTCTTTGCCATTATTATTTGGCAAAGTATTAAATAAGGTGACATCACATGCACATTAAATTTGGTGCACTTTAGGACAACCAGTAGGGACTGGCTGGTGAGTGTTTTGTTTGTGTATGTAACTTAACTGCAAAAGAATTGCTTTTATTATTTAGAACGTCCATATTTACACTAAATCAGCATCCCGCATTTCCAGTATTGCTTTTTACATCTGTATAGGATGATCTGAGTCTTGTGCATTTTCCAAGTATTATGCGAAAAGGTATGAAGATGAGGAGATTTGATGAAAAAACATGCAGTTGATTAAAATGCAAATGAATGTAACAGTGAGTGATTGTCATTTTATTTGATAGAAATACAATTTGATTAAAACTGCAGGTTTTATTAAGCATGAGCCATATTTTGTTATTACTTTCAAATTTGGCAAGGGTATGTTTTGTTACTTTATTGTAACTGACAAATATGTCTATTTAAATGATATTCAATAGATAATAATGTTCAACAGTGAACAATAGATAAATGTTAAATATGTTTTTAGAAAATAATTTTTTGTTCAGTTTTTAATTTAAATAAGCTTTTTACACATAATAGTCTGACTCTGAACATATAATATATGTCTGACTTTGTACATTGTAGTCCAAGAAATATTTCAATGGCAAATTCTCAATTTCTCCATTTACATACATACATATATCATCCCACATGGTGTACATGTACAAACTATGAAATTAAAGCATAGTTAAAGTGTCTGTTCTTTAATGTCATACATTGTTTTACTGGAAATCTGTTGTGCTAAGGTACCACAACAACAAATCTGTGTCATTGTTCTGATGTAAATTGCTGTAATGAAGGTGTGGCACATATTGTACAGGTAGATACTAATATTCTTTTTTTTTTGTCTCTGAAATCATATTGTAAATTCCAAAAGTGTCTCAGTAATATATTTTTTTGTATAATAACATTGTTATCTTAAAGAAAAGTCATTGTTCGGCAAAAATGTATGTAACATCGGTGGTACAAAATGTATACATCATTGTTGGCTGCCATTCATATGATGAAACTACTGTTCTTTCAGATGACATTGTTTATATATTTATGTGTATTTATATGCATGTGTATAAGTGCCCCCCCCCCCTTCAAACATGTCTAAGATCAGTAACTGAAACTTTACTGCAGAGATCTGAGATTTGAGTTGAGGATTGGCTCAAACTGATGAACTGTGAAATTCGAATTTCACACTATGAACTTCTGTAACATTGGCTATAGTTAAAATCTTTAGTTACTTTCTGAAGTCCAAGCTTTCGTTATGATTCATGTAAATGAGGTCTCTCATGTTACACCTGTTTTCTGTATATATGAAATAAATAAGAATGTGTTTGATGTTTGGTCTCTTGTTTTCTGCAATACGTAGTCCATTTTTGGTCTGCATTTTTGTAGGATTTGTTTCTTGTGCATACAATTTGTAAGTACAGAGATGGGAGCACTGATCAGATACTGCGAGTTTCACTAAATGATATCTCTTGATCAGGGTTGAGAGCTCTTGAGGTGGGAATTCACCAGAACAGAATGCCAGTTTGTCTCAGGACACTGCACACATTCACAGTCATGCATGCACTTTTTTCTGTTGGCTAATTCACCTATTGTCATGATTTTGGAAAATAAAAAAAAATGGATCACTTGGAGGAAACCCATGCAGGCATACAGCAACAATGCAAAACTCCCCTGACTCCAGGAATGAGCTTGGGACCCCAGAGCTGTGAGGCACCATTGATGCCTGCTGTTTCAGCACAAAGCACTTCATACTAAGGTTAGTGATGGAGTTAATGAGAAAGGGATGGAATTGCCTATCTATTGTGCTTTTGCAAATGAAGTGAGATGAAAATTGGTATAAATGTGTGCCGTCTCTGCAGGTAGGTGTAAAACAGTTACTGTGTATTTTAACCACTAGGTGGCATGAACTATACAGAAATAAGGTCGTCATAGTCCACTATGTACAAAATATGCAATGTTTATATACATAACAAGCACAACTCTGGTTAGTACCTAGCCCAAGTGGTCCATAGAAGAACCCCTATTGAACTGGCAACAGGATTATGGAAACCTTGTGCCC
>JAOVVF010000044.1:18387062-18402449 GCA_028565595.1 Duopalatinus emarginatus
ATACACACACACACAAAATATATATATATATATGTGTGTCCTACTTTATGAATTCTTTATGAAAAAGCTCTTTGGAATATATCTTCCTATATTTGCTTTGGTGACTGTTATCTAAGCAGTTTGCCCTTTGCATAGAAAATGAGCCTCCTGGAATTATAAGTCTTTGATAGCAGAGCTTGCGAGTTTGGAGACATCCTTGAGGTGCTGTAGAGTGCTCCTTGTTCAATTTTCATGTGTCATGTGTGGTATCAATCAGACATTGACCACCCCCGCTGCCCTTCACAGTCCAAAGCATAAAGAGTCTAATTGCTTTGCCATGCACATCTCTCAGTTGGTTCAGTGTGATTAAGAAAGATTTTAATGATAATTGATTGTTAAACCAACTTAAGGTTCACCCTGTTTGTAGGAGTGTGTGGGGTGTTTGTGGTGAACATTACATTACTCATCACAATGATTCAAATGTAATTGCTGATTGCCTTCTTAGAGATTTTACTGTTTTTATAATACAAGCAATTTGTATCTACTGCAAAAATCCATTAACACCAGACTTCACTATTTAAAGCTTAACTGTGTACATTTCATTCTGAAATGCTGAATATGTGCAGACAAGATAAGCTCTTTCTCTACATGTTTACAAATGTCTATTTTTAATATTTCTTTGTTAATTCTGAATATAGAATATATTATTTGGTGTTAAGAAAAAAAAGGTCAAAGTGAACTATTTGCCTACTGTGCTTACACACAGAGGAATGTGACCTTCACATTTAACCCATCCGTGCAGTGAAACACAGGGGGCACTTGCCCGGAGTGGGGGGCAGCCCTAAACCACAGCACCCGGGGAGCAGTTGGTGGAGTTAGGTGCCTTGCTCAAGGGCACCTCAGTCATGTCTTGCCCTGGGCAGGGAGTGAAGCCGTGACCTTCCGGTCACGAGACCGGTTCCCTAACCACTAGGCCACAGCTGCCTAGTTATTTTTCAGTATTTTTTATTCTGAATTGGTCATGGTGTAAGTGGAAATAATCTTTAGTATGTAAATTCCTTTCTGTCTTTTAAGTCGGTTTTAAGCTTTTTTAATGAGATACTTTAACAGTGATCTATGTTACATACTTTTATTACTGAGTCTGTATTGTATATCATTTTTTAACATTTCTAAGCTTGTTGAGGATGACTAGCAGGAAATTTAATTAAATATATAAAATAGTTTAGTGCCAAGTAGGCTAATAAGACTGTGTGGGAAGTGCTAACAAATTCATTCAAGTACGGGTGGAACTGAATCCCTGAAATCCATTTCAGAACATGAATATTTAACAATATCCACTTTGAGGGATTTAACTCTATAATTCACCCCGATAGCCAGTTCTAATACACTATTCATTAGGTCTGTCCAAAAAGCTGTTACAAGTAGATGTTTTACAAATCAGACTCGAAGTTCATAGATTAGGGGACTCACTGTCAGTAATGGGTTTGTCTCCTGAGTTAAAAGAAACAAATAGGATAGATAAAATGTATCTTTCTTCTGTTTATAATGTTTGCTCGTTTGCCTGTCTTTTCTCTTGGAAGCCAGCCCTGATTTCCACATAACATAACAGAGGAAGTGTGTGTGTGTGTGTGTGTGTGTGTTTGTGTCCTTGCGTTTATCAAGTGGGTAGCCTTTTCAATGTATAATGTGTACAGAAGTAGTAGGCCAGTTATTAAAACAATTATGTATTTAATTTGGATTATCATCAGTTATGCTTTATGAATATTATTTCACATATTAATTGATTTAGTTTGAGACTATTGCTAAAGAATATTTTAGAATATTGGAAACTATAAATATGAAAAGAATTAAGTACCACTGTAATGATCATGTTCTGCAAAAACATTGTTAATTCTTTAATACTTTAATGCATTTAATAATAAAGCATTGTTAATTTATTTATTACTTCTAAATGCAGTTTTAGTTTTTGGGTGACTGTGTGGCATAGTCCATTTCATCTTTTACCCTGATTTGGTTTATACTGCCTGAATTGAGAGTCTCCTGGTTAAACTTCACAGTCTAATTTTGTTTTTGCTAATCATTCATCAAGCTAATTCCCCAGTATATGGTCTACAATATGGTGTCCAAAGGGTCTTAACATTAATATATTATAATTTCATGAATTTGAGGAGGATTCTAAATGTTGTAATAATGACTACGAATTGGGTTTATAAAAGGTGCAATGCATCAATATGTAAATAAGGTTTTTGTAATGCTTAACCAGCTGTTCTAATTTTGACAACAAACATTACATATGCAACAAGAATACAAGCACTGAATATAATACATTTAAGGTTTAATAGCAACCCAAAACCATTGACAGAGAAAAACTCAGTTGTTCCTAATAGAAGCTGCCAAACATCTTTAAGAAGGACACTCTAAGAGCCGTTAAAGGATATGTAATTAACATTTTTCTCTGTGTAATTTATACAATTTCCAATTGTGTCAGTTACACAAAGTCCTTTTAAATGATTGAGTAAAGTACTTGAAAGTGTAATGTCACACCAACATGGCAGCAAATCATGGCACATTTTAAAGCTTTTATACACACACACACACACACACACACACACACACACACACACACACACACACATACATACATACATATATATATACATATATACATATATAGTGTGACTAGTTAGCACTTGTTACTGAGAGTTTTAGTATGTTCAGAATGATATAGAGTGGGCAGAGGTAGCTCAGTGGTTGAGATTTTGGGCATCTGAGTAGAAGGTTTTGAGTTCAAATTCCACCACCAAAAGCTGCTATTGGTGGTCCCTTGAGCAAGGCCCTATTTATTTATCTATCTATTTATTACTAAGTCATTATCTAAGCCAAATTTTCAACTACTGGGTCAAGTCATTCTATGCAACTGGGAAAAGGCAAGAAAACATCCTGGACAGTTCACAAGTCCATCATAGGGCAGACACACAGACATGCACCTAGCAATTTAAGAAGTTAATCTAGAAGTTATCTATTTATTTATCTGGTGAATATACAGTACACCTTCTCTTCTGGCACATGCACACAAACACACACACACACATAAATGTGGAAGCAGACAGCTGGTCTCTGGTTCTATATATAGACATGTTTGGTATCTGATATCCAGCATAAATATAGTGCCAGAGGACAGCCTTTTCAAAACTCATATTTATTTTGCTCAGTAGATACTTCCACATTCCCATTACCGTTCACTGAACACCATTTTGTGTGCGTGTGTACGTGCATGTTTGTATTATTCTCCATGTAAAAAATCACCAGAGGCATGGGATGCAGGTCCATAACACTTTGGCAATGGCTGTGACCTTTTTAACTTACACTATAGCAGGCATTATTCCCTTGAGATTTCATATAGTAAGAATGTGGTCTTATTTTTCTGAGATTTAGGTCATGTTTTCAGGCCTGGAGGAAATGCCTGTCCCCAATATTTCACTCAGGTGAACTCAAATGAGACTCAACCAAAGTCACCTTCCTGTGTCAGGTTACCCACAAGGAAGCATGGACACTATTTTAGTCTAAAAATGGTATTTCTCTGACACTGATTTATCTCCCACACACTGCTGAGCAAATGTCACTAGCACATACGAAGTGTTTCATGCCTCCTTAATGGGAGAACTCCTATAGTCAATCATCCATCCTCAATACACACTATAGAGGAAGTGAACAGTCTGCCTGTGGTCACACGTTACCTCAAACGACCAAAGTGAGCGTCTTGCTTTCTTTCTCTAATGGTGAATCTCACAGACGACCTTAGCACTGTATTAACTTACATATAGACCCCAGCCTATTTTAAGCAGCGATTAAAGAATGTAGTGAGTCATGCTGTTACAGGCTGTTACATACTGCCAGTGACTGGTTTCATACGTTTCGAGAGTAAAGTCAATTCCGGACGTCTTTTTCATAAGGGTTAACATAATGTCGGTTCTTCAGTGGCGATGTCAGCACATGTAACCCCGTTGCTCTAACGTTTCCCAGTGGTTATTTTGGGGAAAGCATTTCTAGGAGCGCTCTGCTTAATCTAACAAACCAATGTTCCGAGAGGAACCTGACTGATTCTTTGAGAATTGAGATATTTCGGTTGTATTGGGGTTGTATTATTTAACTTTTTATTTTTATTTTTTTTATTTGTATTATTTTTTTATATAAGGAAGTAAAACACACAGTTTGGTCTAGAAGGCAAGGACTGTACTGATATTCTGTATGTTAGACACCTGCTACTCTGTTTGGCACCGGATCTGATTTACGAAGCACTATGGAGTCTGAGATTGTCTTGGAGCAGAATAACTTTACTTTGAGCGCGGAGCCACTGGCACATCCTCTGTGCTCAGAATGGAGAAGAAACCCAGAAGGATCAGTTTTTCATCTTGCGCATATTCTCCTGGTCCTGGGCTTTATGGGCGGTAGTGGATTTTACGGATTGATCTACATGTTTAGTTTTATGTCGCTTGGGTTTTTGTGCTACTCGTTTTGGGCATGGTCCGATCCCTGCAGCACGGACTCCTTTACGTGGGCTTTTGTCCTGTTTCTGGTTTCTGTTGCTCAGGTCGTTCATGTCGCGTACCGCCTGCGAAGTGTGACTTTTGAAAAGGACTTCCAGGATCTCTATACATGCATGTTTAAAAAGTTGGGAGTTTCCCTAATTCACTTCGGCAGGATCGTCTCTTGTTGCGAGCAAGAAATCCACACTATAGAAAAAGACCACTACTTTGCCGTGGAGGGCAAAACTCCTATCGATAAACTATCGGTTCTTCTCTCCGGGAGGTAAATATGGACATCTAGCCTATAGCCTAGCCTATAGACTAATTCTGCACTCTGTAAATGATCATGTAAATCTTCTTCAGTTCGTCTTAGCGCCTGAACCTTTAAAAGATTTTTGAATTATATATGAATGAATCCTCGAAGAACTCTTACTACTAAACTGTGTTTTATTGTCGCTGGAGTGCTACATTAAGACTACAACTTTTGCGCCTTTAGTGTGTATCGTTTACTTGACAAGGTGCATGTGTTTGTGCTTTAAATGTACATCCATAGGTGATCTTTTAGCTCTAATAATCTAATAATTTTAATGGTAAAAGATAAATATGATCGCCTAGACACTTGACACCAATGCAGTGTGGCACCTTTATTTCTGACGATGTAATTTCAATAAGAGCTGTTATTTCTAATGTATAGTCTACAGATATAGTATAATGTATGTCATTTCTAGTGTACAGTCTATAGATTTTATTATTTCATGATGCACTGTTGTAGGAAGTCAGGCACAATTCATGATTCAATAAGGTATTTGTTTGTCCCAACAGAATTCGTGTTACAGTTAATGGAGAATTTCTACACTACATCTACCCTCACCAATTCTTGGATTCACCTGAGTGGGATTCACTCAGACCGTCAGAGGAGGGAGTTTTCCAGGTTTGCCGCAGACAAACAAACAAACTAGTATTGCAATGTGCTCTTGTCGTATCACACCTGCTTTACTGTTTCACCCTTTCTTTCAGGTAACACTAAGAGCAGATGATCGCTGCACATATGTCGCTTGGAGACGTAAGAAATTATATCTGCTCTTTGCCAAACACCGCTATATCGCCAAGATATTCGCGCTGGTGGTGCGCAATGATATCGCCGATAAGCTGTACTCTCTGAACGACAGAGCGCTGGACGCACACGGCTTCCGCTATGATCTGCGTTTACCCAGCTTCTGCCAAGCGCCACCGCCACAGATAGAAAAACCACACAACTGTTAAAACCCACGCCATGACCTTGACCTGGAATGTCCTTTAGAAAGTAGAAAGTCTTAAGAAATCAGCTTTGAAAAAGCTTTGCCTTTTGCACCTTTTTACAAAATAATCCTCATAGTGAACGTTCAGTACATCAGTCAAGATTAATTTCAATGCATTCTTACTTTATTATTTGCATACAAGAATTTGCATCGTGTAAATTTGCCGTAATTAGAGGCTTATTCAAGGACGATATTTGACTAGCTCTTTGAATGTTTTATGTTGATAGGATAAAACAAAATAGCTATTGCTGTTGCAGCTCTGACTTTTCAAATAAAAGTGATTTTGTAATCGCCTTTTGCTACCTGTGTTTTGACTACTCATGGTCAGAAAACGCTTCCTCATAAATAACCTACATCATTTCCGTTTTGATATGTCGCTGACCGAGGTGCTGATTTTCATTTGTCGCACTTAACTTAGAAAAGGAGCTTCCCCGAGGGTTCCTCAGTGGGTCTCTTGTGTAACTCAGAAAAAAAAGTTTAAGACCCTTTCTAAGGTCCTTTTTTATTTTTAAGTGTAAGCTATACGTGCGACAATTTCATGAAAAAAAAACACCCGGAAGATTCATTAATAAAACAAACAAACGAACAAACAAAGAGAAAAAAAACCTGACAATACAAACATGGTCTATCTATGACCTACCATTTATACCTTTTAATTCAGATACACTATATAGCTCAAGGTTTGTTGACACCTGACCATCATATCCATGTGTTTCTCTAAACTGCTGACATAAAGCTGTAAACACAAAAATGTAAATGTATTTGAATGTAGCAGCGCTGGGCTACAATTTTCCCTTTACTTGACCTGGTATGCTGATAATGATCGTGACTGCACTGGAGCTAAATCTGCAAATCCTTTACAACCAAAATCTACTGGAAAGCCTTCTTAGAAGAGTGGTGGTTAAGGTGGGGCTAAATTTGGAATGGGATATTTATGGGTGTGAGGGTCAGATGTCTACAAACCTTTGGCTATATAGAGTAACATAATCAGGAGTATAATCCTTTTGTCGAAACCCAGATATGAAGTGCGAGGTTCGCTTTTGATGGGCGCCATCTAGCGGTCCAGTTGTTTGGTGTTAGAGCGCGTGCACGAGGCGCGGCGCTGTTTGTCAGTGTGTGAGCTTCTTGCCCATTTTAGTCGATGGCTGTCAGCTGGCTGGAATGTGCGACTCACACTGTGCAGCCCCACGATCTCTTGCACTAACACACACACACACACACACACACACACTTACACTTACCTTACTCGTACTGCACATTCTCACCAACGAATCATTAATAACTGAGCGGGAAGACGGTAAGTTTCTTTCTTTCTTTTTTCTTTCTTTCTTTCTTTGAATATGATCAGGACGAAACTACATGCTGTTGATCTGTTGTTATCTGTATTTTCCACACACACACACACACACACACACACACACACATAAATGATTATAAAAAACAAGCTCACTGACTGTTTATTTATTTATTTAAAAAAAGACGCGTACTAAATTAACTTGGGTCTGTTACCATGTTTATACTAGATAGTTTAATTTGTGTTGTGTGTAAACTTGAGCAATCTATAACAATTACTTAATGGTAACGTGTATCTCCAGAATGTCTATACGCATTATTTTCTAGTAAACTGCGTGCCCAGAATGTACATATTTTTATCATAATATGAAGTTATGTGGTATATTTTGCACCTGTGGTTGTAACATAGGAATTTTTCACTTCTTTTTCATAAATTCCTCTTCAGCTTATTGCTCTTCAGAATGTCAGCCATACCAGATTTAACCACGACCATGACCCCACTGGACTTAAGTGTGACACCATTCTATGGTAACACAGAGATGGCAGAAAATGTCACATCTTGTCAGGAATGGGAAAAAGCTCATCACCTACTCTTCCATCTGGGCAACCTGAGTTTAGTTGTGGGTCTGCTCATTCCCACCACTGTGGGCCTGCACATGATTCTCCTCAGATTTCTACTGATAACAGGTCAGGTTGAGCGCACTCTGCTGGCCATTGTACACACACACACACACACACACACACACACACACACACACACACACACACTTTGTATAGTAATTTGTTAAAATGCTTGCAGCAGCCTTTTGAGGTAGTCGAGGTAGTATTTAAGGTACTCAACTACATTCCTTGTGCTGCTGAAATGTATGTATAATCGCAGCGAAAGGACATGGCATTAACTACACATAATAAATACACATTTTGCACATATCCCCTTGAACCCCTTAAATTTAGGTTATATTACCCTAAATGCAAACTAATCTTTTCATTCATTTTGTTTAACCTAAATTTATTTGAATTTAAATCTTGCTGTGGATTTTCCACTGTTCCGGTAGGGGCAGACTTGCTATGTTAATTAAACCATATGTGTTTAAAGTACATTATTTTAAATCTACATTTTTGTATGGTCTAATGTGACAGTGAATTAAAAGCGAATTGATTTAGACTAAAAGAAAAAGGCCAGGAAAATAAATATTGAGTATATTGCAGCACTTCACAGTCAAGGGCTTTCCAAAAAACAAACAAACTAAACCCTACACAATTAAAATCTTTTTTTTTTTTTTTTTGCAGGTTGCTGCTTGTTTATAACCTGGGCTGTTCTATACAGGTGCACTCTAGATGTGATGGTTTGGAATGTCGTCTTTCTCATAGTGAACTTCATGCATTTCTTCTACTTGCTGTATAAACGTAGACCTGTGAGTAGTTACTGCTCATGTACATTCTGTTATTAAAAAGTCTTTGGCATAGGTTTGGCTTAGTCTACTCCTGGCTGGATTTTCAATCATTCAGCTGGTTACATAAAGCTGTCCTACTTACTCCACATTATCAGTTAATTAACCTTAATTTTATACAGTATGTGTGGATACAATCACACAAAATTACTTTTATTGTGACATGTCTTGTCTATTTAGGTTTATCTTTTCTTCTTTGTCTATCCATACAAAAAGTAAGGAAATTTGTGTTTGGTAGATTATTTTATTTGTTGTAACAATGGTTCTCGGCAATAAATCTTATACTGTTGGAATGGTGCTACAATTATAAGAGCCACGGTAGAGTATGTGGGTTAAAAGGGTTTTAAAAGCCACTGGTTTGTGGATGTCTGTGATAGTTTATTTTTTAAAGCATGTACCACATTGAGGCTGCAGGGTCACCTGGAAAAGTAAGGCTAATTTTTGTGCTTTGGAGGATTTAGAAAACCAGGTCATGCCTTTGAAATGTCATGCAGATGTCATACTGTGTCTGTCACCCCACATTTGTGAATACAAATCTGAAACACAGGTTATCTTTTGTTTGTACATTTTCAGTGATAATCATTTCAGTCAGAAATTGGAAGTTGATGTGGTTATTATTTTCATTAATTCCTAGATTAAGATTGACCGGGAGCTGAAATCAGTGTATAAGCGGATGTTTGAACCCCTTCATGTACGTGAAGCTTTGTTCCAGAGACTCACCGGTCAGTTCTGCACCATCCAAACCCTTAAGAAAGGCCAAGTGTATGCTGCGGAGGAGAAGACCTCAGTGGATGAGCGTCTCAGCATTCTTCTTAAGGGGAAGTATGTGAGAATACTCAAGAGAATATCTAATGCTGTGAAAAAAAAACAGATCATTTCTGTAGTTCATTTTTGTTTGAATTTTTAAATTACATGTTTTGATGAGTTACTATTACCTGAGTGAAATGTATATACAGATATCCTGCAGTCAGCTGAATAATATATGAAAATAAATATTTTTCTTCATTTCAGCATTAAAGTTTTTAAGAAGATTTATTTATTTATTTGTTTTTGTTCATGCATGCATGTATGTATGTATGTATGGATTTAAGTATGTTTATATTTATTTAGCAAAGATCATCTGTTGCTTTCTGTTGCTGACTACAATCACCACAATTTTTCCTACAGTATGACTATATTTCTTGACCAAGCCTTCATTCCATATTACAGAATGAAGGTGTCATATCGTGGCCATTTTCTTCACAACATTTACACAAATGCCTTTATTGATTCTCCTGAGTTCAGATCAACCCAAATGAACAGGGGAGAAAAGTTCCAGGTAATGTCCTTAAAACTTGAATCCACCTCTAAATTAAGTACTTCTAATAGCAGTGACCTTGTCAGGGGGTGTAGGGAAACAGGTCGTTCTTCTGCTGGCAGGTTTTATGAATTCAGGAAAAAACAACTATATGGTATAGTGGTAATGTGTAACTATTTGCTGACAGGTGACAATCACAGCTGAGGAAACCTGCAAATACCTGTGCTGGTCTAGAGAGAGGCTGACTTACTTTCTGGAGTCTGATCCATTTCTGAATGAGGTGTTCAAGTACCTCATCGGCAAGGACATAACTAACAAGCTGTACTCCCTGAATGACCCCACTCTTAGTGACAAGGTAAGATGACCATGAAGGTGATGTTAAAGGTTATATGTAACTGATGTATAATACTGTTGATGTACATGGCATGGATACACATCCTGATACTGGTGATTACTATGATGCCACTGTATTTCAGGCTGTAAAGAAGATGGAGAGGCAGCCAAGTTTGTGCTCCCAGCTCTCCATGATGCAGATGAGAAACAGCATGGCCAGCACCAGTGACACAGATGACGTGCTTAGTCAGATTCTGAGAGGCGGATCGGGTGGTTCATCAGTCCGTAAGTTGTACTGTGCGATCATGACCTTCTTATGAGCTTTTAGCACTAATGCTAATCTTGCTACAGCTCTAATCAATACTTGCTATATGTATATTTGCTTTCAGTTACCTTACAACATGTCCAATTCCAGATCTGATACAGATGTAATCCTTTCTGCCCTTCATTTTGATCTCTTTCTCACTTCCCTATTCAAATATGAAACCAGTTTTAATTCCATTTTCACTCATATATCCAAATCATTAGCACTTACTATCACCTGAATGCCTGGTGCTTTTCACTTCCATGTGGGCTCATGTTATTGTGTCAGTGTTTCTCTGATATTATTTCCTCCTGTCCCTCCTTTAGCTCTGACATCAGATCACACCTGATGGGGCTGTAAGACTTTTTATTTTCTCACACCATTATTTTCCTTCCCACCTCCGAAATCCTAATTACCTCACAGTGGTCATCTGTCATGGACCTCACCTGCTTAACTTCATCACCCCTCACAAAACACAAACCTTTACTCAACTTATTACAAACCCATTGCCACTAATGCTTAGCTGTGAACAGTTGTGTGAAATATTGTTCCCTTGATAACTGCTTTAAAATGGTATTGTATACAGTAACATGACAGTTCAACTAGATATTCTCCCGCTAATTACAAATGTCAATTAAAATCTGTGTTTAATGATCAACCTGCATGGTTATAACAAAAATTCAGAAATTATAGTTATCAATATTTTGTTTCATTTGTATAAGGGAAGAGTCATTACAAATGCATTTGAGCCCCAGAGTGAGTTTGTTTCCCAGAAAATCTGAATACATTAGAATATATTAAAGTAAAACTCTAAACAAGATTATTAACCACAATTGATGCAGAAGCCATAGTACTATCAGTGTGTCATTAATGTGATGCATCAGACCAAATTTTGTTGAGCAAATAAATAAATAATATTTAGTATACAGCCCCTCTTAATTTGGGCAAACTGTGACATGCAATTTATTTGTTATATTTTTATAAATGTCAGTGCATGTGATTGAAGTGACAAAGTTAAAACCCTAAAAAACATATCACCACTGTCAGAGCATCTTTTTTTTTTTTGAAACTGGGTTGTTTTTTTTTTTTAGAAAAGAATCCACACAGCAAGACCTCCACGACTATGAAACCAATTGAAGAAGCCATGGAAGATGACGTTTTTGAAGGTGACTCAGCCAATGACTCGCACAACAGCCCAGAACAGGTGTAGGATGATACTGCAGTCTGATACAACTTGGTGGACCGCCGTATGAGGATGGTGTAGATCTGGGGTTAGGTTACTATCCTACATGTACTCTATGTAATATACAAAATGGATAGCATGTCCAAGCAGAGATTCATGTCACCACTATTACATCTTATCACAGGCTGTGCTTGCTCTGGAATGGCTTAACAAATTCATTGTTTTTACAAAGAGCAAGAGGAACATTTATCTTTCTCTAAATATATATATATATATATATATATATATATGTGAAATCAAGACTTAGCTTATTATCACTTTGGTATATACAGTATCATCTCCGATAGCAAATGTAAACACAGTGTTTAACTTTTTTTCTTATTCTTCTTTTACCTGGATTGTCATACCTTAATTAAAGGACAAAATACACCCTGAACAACATGCATACTGATCTTTATTATTAACCTGTGGTCTCCACAGAGCTCCAGAGTGGCACAACAGGAACATGTTCACATGGTCAGGATATTCCGATATTTAAATTCCTGTGATATCACAGCCATCTGTGCCTGGGAGAAAGATTGGCATTGTGCTCTGGTTCCAAGATATGGCATACTCTCTTCCCTGTCAATCACTGTAATCATTAGCTAATCGTGTCATGCAGAACAGGGCAGAATGCGCCTTCCTTCAAGTAAGCTGCAGCATGAAAAACAATTTAAAGTGTTGGCTGGCTGCACATCTTTAAGGAAGGACACTAACCCTTGGAATTTGGGAAAATAAAATATGATCGTGTGATCTTTAGTGGTGTCCAAGATTTAGTTTATAACTTAAATCCTAACCTTATTTAAATTGAATTCCCTGACATGTCTCTCTATCTAAAGAGAGCATGCAGCAGCAAAGCTGCAGTACTTTAGTTTGTGCATTCACTGATCTTATCTGTACACCTTACAAATCAGGTTCCACAGCTTTAAATGTTCCTGCTAATCGTACCACATCTGATCAATGAAACTGTCATATACTATAGAAGCACTGCCTCCTGGAACTTTTAATCCAACATTTGTGGTCTCCATTAGTTCTGTATTGGACTTCTCATTAATATGCTGTTGCTGAAAAAACAACAAGGGTCTTTCCCTTTTACAGGGAGCTAAACAGCAGATATCTCCAACAAATCTTTATTATAAATGTGCTAGCAATGTCTTCCTTTGTTGAAAGAGTGACACGACTAGGTTCTTATAGTCATAGCAAAAATACAGCAAAAAGTAACAAAAATAACAGTAAAACACACATTCACTAGAACACATACCTAATGTGTTTTACTATAATAATACACTATATACTTAAGCAGGCCAATTTTGCTAAAGTTACTATAGTTAATTTAATACCAGCAAAATAACAGTTTTATATATTACAAAAAAAGAACTAGTAATTATGTGAAATTAATTACAGATAGACTTATCCTGATAAGAGCATTGGGCAATTAATTAATGATAAAGATATTTTTTTTCCCCACATCACACAAAAATGACAGTAAAATGATATTTCTAAAGTTTTATGGTGACTACACATAAAATATCACAAACAAGTATTTCAAGTCTGGCACTCTAAGTAGACAAAAGGCCCCTGAGAACTTCTCTGTGCTTTTGCATTCAATCACATAATGAAGTGAAAAGATGATCACATTCAAAATGTACCGAAACGAAATGGACAGTTAAATTCTTTGGCTAAACACAAACAAACAAACAAAAACAACACATGAATATAATGTCACAACAATTTTATCAATCTCTCTGGTTAATTTAATAATTCTAACAAAACAAAAAACAAAAATAATTTGTTCATGTTTGCACAGAGAAATGATCACATCAGTAGCCAAGTTTGGGCTGGGGAAGCAAACTTGTAGAGCTAAAACTGTTGGGAGAATAACTGTATTTTAGCTTGCCCACTTTAAAAATTTCACATTAAGGACAAGCAATAAATGTGTCTTGTGTGTCGCAGTGCAACAAAGGTCTAATAAAAGGTACATTATACACACAGCATTGTTTATGTATAATTGCAGAGGCATTTTACAATAAATGCATTTAATGTCACTTATTTTGCTCTTTTTAGTTACAAACTGTCAAAAGCAATAATCCCTCTTTTGTGCAGTAATCTTACGTTTATGAATAAAATAAATGACTGAGGTAGGAGTTACTGTAAACTGGGAAAAAACAAACCACACATCACAACCATAACTGCTAGATTGAAAACCCTCCATGAACACTAGGAGGCACTAAACTTTTGAAAACAGCAGGTACAGTAGTAGCTTGTGATATACTTCGAGATATTGCCTTAACATAGAGCCTCCATAACTACAGATGTCAGTACAGTAAAAGTCCAGCAAGTCACTGGCTTGTACTTCAGTAACAAATCTAGATAACGTAAAAATTTCAACAGCTTTTGAGAAACAGCCCTGTTCCTCTACAAACTCTCCCATGTTCACAACCTTTATATTTTATACATTTTAAATATAAAACACAATCAGAAAAACTGGTTAGGAACAAACTAGCTGTAAATGATAGTCATAAGGTACATATTTGGTAAACAAATCCCTGAGAGAAAGCTCCTCACTGAGAAGCTTATGTAAGGTCAGTTTTGTGTAACAGTCAGGGATTCAGCTTGGCTTGTGTGTTTGTTTGTGGTGCCACAGGTAACTAATCTAATAGCTATAACTTCAACCTTTTCACAACTACTGTTAAAAAGAGCTATGTGTTCGATTGTATAAATAATTTGAGCGCAATTAACTCACTTCACCTACACTGACTAGCTTTTCAATAATGTCAAAACTATTTCCACTACATGAATTGAACACTAATCATACAATATCTGGCAATTAGAATGCAGCTCTTTAGAAAACTGGAAATATTTTATCCCATCACATTTAATCTAACATGTAGCCCATGATACAAAGATCAACTACATAAATTAACAAGGCATCATTTTGTTATTACCATTAATATATTAACTCAGATGACCCATATTTAAGCATAGCAGTGAATCACATTAAATTGAAAAAAAAAAAAAAACTTTGCTCCACACCCAACTACAATGGATGCTGAAGGTTAGTTATTAAAGTCCTTCAAAAACATTTCAAATATGCAACTATATAATTACTACAAAGTTACCCACCAGCAGTGGCGCTAACAGTAGGCACCAGTGCT
Organism: Duopalatinus emarginatus; assembly: GCA_028565595.1. Lineage (NCBI taxonomy): Eukaryota > Metazoa > Chordata > Actinopteri > Siluriformes > Pimelodidae > Duopalatinus > Duopalatinus emarginatus. The sequence continues at coordinate 18,401,921 of JAOVVF010000044.1, forward strand.
GTTTGTATATAGTAGTCAATAATTTCAAACACTGGAGCAAAAGTATAAAAAGACGGGTCACTTCCACTTTCCCAAAAGTTTTGTGGTACCCATGCATGATCAGTTGCAAACCACTTCTCTCTGAAAGCATATGAAATACAGTCCACATAGCTGTTTCCAGGCTGGTCCAACAAGAACCTTAGACATCCATTAATAAGTGCGATAGAAGTAAACATGGTGGTAAGCATCTAAACAAGACCAAACATCCCTGTAGACATTTTATCTCAACGGCTCTACAGTTTCACCTTGTCCATTAATCACACATATGCTACAGATGTACATATATAGATTAATTTAAAAAATGTTGAAGTTCCTTTAAAGGTTTAAGCATGAAATGTTATTTCTTCACGAATATATTATGTCTCTTGTAAAATCCACTGTGTTTCTTCATGTTCGCTCTTCCACACTACGGGAGAGTTCAAATCACACCAAACTTAAGGGTTCTAAATTAAACATAAAAGTCATAAATCAGGTATAAACATTTCATAGT
>JAOVVF010000044.1:18423544-18439206 GCA_028565595.1 Duopalatinus emarginatus
ATGCAGGTGCCAAGTCCTGTTGGAAAATGAAATCTGCATCTCCATAAAGTTGGTCAGCAGCAGGAAGCATGAAGTGCACTAAAACTAGTAGATAGCTGCGTTGACCTTGGACCTCAAAAAACACAGTGTACCGACACCAGCAGATGACATGACACACCAAACCATCACTGACTGTGGAAACGTTACACTAGACTTCATGCAACATGGATTCTGTGCCTCTCCTCTCTTCCTCTGGGACCTTGATTTCTGAAGGAAATGCAAAATTTACTTTCATCAGAGAACATAACTTTGGACCACTCAGCAGCAGGTTTGTCTTTAGCCCAGGTGAGACGCTTCTGACACTGTCTTTTGTTCAAGAGTGGCTTGATACAAGGAATACGACAGCTGAAACCCATGTCTTGCATACATCTATGCGTGGTGGTTCTTGAAACACTGACTTCAGCTGCAGTCCAGTCTTTGTGAATCTCCCCCACATTTTTGAATGTGTTTTGTTTCACAATCCTCTTCAGGGTGCGGTTATCCCTATTGCTTGTACACTTTTTTTCTTCAGCATCTTTTCCTTTCCTTCGCCCCTCTATTAATGTGCTTGGACACAGAGCTCTGTGAACAGTCAGCCTCTTTAGCAATGACCTTTTGCGTCTTGTCCTAATTGTGCAAGGTGTCAATGGTCGTCTTTTGGACAACTGTTAAGTCAGCAGTCTTCCCCATGATTGTGTAGCCTATATAACTAGACTGAAAGACCATTTGAAGGCCTTTGCAAGTGTTTTGAGTTAATTAGCTAAATAGAGTGTGGCACCAGGTGTCTTTAATATTGAACCTTTTCACAATATTTTAATTTTCTGAGATACTGGATTTAGGGTTTTCATTAGTTGTCAGTTATAATCATCAAATTAAAAGAAATAAACACTTGAAATATATATATATATCTCAATTATATTTTGTATATTTTTGTCCTCAAATATATAATTTGTGATTGGCAATCCTTTTTGGGGGAATTAAAATCGAATTTCCTTTCAGATACGATATTCCTATCCAAATGGTCTATAAATTTTGTTTAAATTATGTGATAAGAAGATGATATGACAATGTAAACAAATAGAACATTCATTTAAAGCAATGCTTTTAAGTTCCTTACTGTATCAAATCTGTTGGGATTGTGCTTAAAATTCTTGGTTACTTAAATTACCAGTATTAGGTTAGCTTAGCTGCCCGGCTTTTTCTTAAATAATAAAATGAACAAACAATTCAAAATATATTATTACAAAAGTAAGCATAGACTTCCGTCTACCATAGTGAATTAACCTTTAACTAAATAAAAAAGAAAAGAAGTGCTCTAGTCCGTTAGCAAGTGAGCTTGTTGACTAACTTTCGGTGGCCTAGACAGCCCTCTTCTACGGTGGCCAAGTGAATGCTCGGGAGTAGGAGCGGCAAAAAATAAAACTTAAACACATTTTAAAATCGATTTTTGGGCATTCTGAATCGATTCGGAATCACGATTCTTTAAAGAATTTATTTTTTCAGCGCCCCTAATCCATACTAATAAAAGCTTTGTCTCAAATAAACTATTCATTGCCTTTTTTTTAGACGACATGACTATATATAGTACCTTGATCTTTTTAAAGTGGTAACAAACTGTACACAGAGTGTCATACTTACAAATGTTATTTCATGGTTATTAAAAGTAAAGAGAAATGCCAGAATTTAAATGATACCTAAATCTTATATTTCTGTAGCTTTTTTAATGTTCTCAGTCACACAGCCTCCACAGCAAGTGTTTTAATATTTTGTCTAAAATGACTGTGTTGTAATGCACCACAGTTAGATATTAGTCAATTCTGTTGATTGTGACAATGAGCACTGCTGATGATGTTTGTTTATTCTGTGTTTTTCAGACAGTGCTGTGCCTTCTAGACAGTGGAGCAGACATCAATAGGCCCAATGTCTCTGGAGCAACTCCCCTCTACTTCGCTTGCAGGTCATTAGAATAATTATCTCCCTTGCTATTAATACCAGTAAAGCAGTTTCTGTGGTGCAATCTTTGAAGGTTCAGAGTGCAGAATCTGAGCACTTATCTGACTTTTATTATCCTTTTAACTAACTACTGCTTCCTCTCTGAACTGTGTGTTTAAGGTAGTGAATGAAGAATAACATGGAAGACTATCACTTTCTGTCTCGGTCTAGACTAATGAGACTGCCATTTGATAAGAATGCAGTGACTGATGAGATGTCCAATTTTCTTTTTTTCTCCTGTGCATCATGCTTGATGCACTTGGATGAGTGGGTTGCCAAGCAACACTGCTCCTCTATTCTCCCATTTCAATTACAATTGGCAGTCAGTGACAGTCCAGGACTTGCTTATACATGCACACCTTTTCTAATAAATAATTCAGACACATTATTAAGTAACTGTCTTTTGATAAAGCCCTGAAAGGTTTATTGTCTGCTTTGTCTTTAATATCAGATACTGTCAGTCAAGATATGTTTGTGTTGAACCTACCAGGTGTGTTGTGTTAGGTGATAACAAGTGGTATATTAATACTCTACAAAAATCCAGGTGCTACGCTGTCAAGTACATTTTTGTATCATATTGCATGGCTGAGATGTCTAAAATGTCTTTTAGTGTTGAGTGAAAGTGTTTCATAAAGTCAGTATTAAATATGTCAGGCATGATATTGTGTACTTAAATGTAGGAGATTACAATAAGCAAATGTGGCAGTAAGTAAATGTAGCCTTGAAAGGCTTTGCTGCATGTGGGGTCTGTGATCTTCCTGTTTTTTCCAGTTGCTGTGTTTCCATTGTCTGATTGCAGCTGATTGACTGCAGTGATGCATCAGTGAAGCTATACAAAGCTAATGGGCCTCTTGTGCTTTTGGTGCTAAGCTATACCATCTGTCACCTGTGGTGGAGGGGTCTCCAAGCAAATACATCTGGCTATAGGAGTGACGCCCAGTGATTGACTAATTTTGCCAGGCACATACATAGTTATATACCAAGTCAAGAGATTATCATTTGAGGCATGTTGAGCCACCTGGAAACACTCTGTTGACTAATCTTGAAAATATGCAAAGGCAAATGCCATCTGCTTTATATGCGTGATAGCATTGGTAGTACTGACGTGGGGAGATTTAAGAAGAAGGAAAAGCACTCAGCTGTATTTAAACAACAGTATCATTATCCTGATATCCACTTTATTCACTTGATTTTAGACTATGACTTTATTAATTTTACTGTAGTAGTACTTTTTTTATGTCCAGATGACATAACAGTCTGTACATAGATATGTGCTCTCTCTGACACGCATACAGCCATGGCCAAAGGGACACAGCCCAAATCCTGCTTCTCAGGGGTGCCAAGTACTTGCCAGATAAGAATGGAGTCACCCCACTTGACCTTTGTGTGCAGGTAAGCAGTGTGTAGAGCACAGATTCCTAACTCTGGTACTGGACGCCTTGGTCTGGCTCACTGTAGTTAATATTGGTACAGATATTCTTATTAATTCATCTTTATCTATTCTTTCAACATTGTTAAGGGTGGTTATGGTGAAACATGTGAGATTCTGATACAGCATCATGGAAGGCTGTTTCAGACACTCATTCAGATGACACAGAATGATGACATAAAAGAGAACATGGTGAGAGATCCTCTTTGTCTCTAAAAATTCCTTTCCTTTCATTTTTTTAAAACAGTAATTATATGTATGTTTATTTATATATGCATGCATGTACAATGTGGTAAGCTTGTCTTTTCTTTCCTATATGGCTTCAGCTCAGGCAGGTTCTTGAGCATGTATCGCAGCAGAATGAATCTAATTATCAGAGAATCCTTACCAGCCTGGCTGAGGTGGCCACCACCAATGGACACAAATTGCTCAGGTAGGCTTTATACCCACTGTGCTTTTTCAGTACAGCATTCTTCCATGTATAATCCTTTTCCCTTTTCCTTTTTTCCCCCTGTTTCTTAGTTTATCTAGTAATTATGAAGCCCAGATGAAGAGTCTGCTAAGAATAGTGCGAATCTTCTGCCATGTATTCCGTCTGGGCCCGTCCTCTCCTAACACTGGCATTGACATGGGATACAATGGGAACAAAACTCCACGCAGTCAGGTCTTCAAGGTCAGTGTGTGTTGCATTCAGCTGAACCTTCATTATCTTTTCTAAGGTCAAATTAATTCAGTCCTTTAAAAAGGGTGCACTGGAGTGATTTGTCCTGAAGAGGGTGCTTGTTGCTTGACTACGCGTGTAGAGAATTTCATCTTCCTAATCAGCCGAGTCTCATTTACCTAGTATTAGATTTGCCCTCTAAAATGTAAAATAGCTGATGTCTAAATATTAAATATACTAAATGTACTAATTATAAGCAGTTGGGGATATTTTGCATATAGTTTATTTGGTGATCTTGCAGTGCTCCTCTGACTGATTGTTCAGATGAGTGAAAAACATGCCGATGTAAATAAAAAAAAAAAAAGATAATCTACTGAATAAAAACATTTGCTTAAGCTAACAAGCTAGTTTTTTGTTTTTGATAACATATGTTTTTCAGAGGCAGATTTTTTTTTCTTCCTTTAAATGCATTTTTTTTACATTAGTGGTTATATGATGCTACATCTTTATCACTTTCTCTTGGTAGATATTTGGACATACTTTCTCTAGGCATGATATTTAATATGATCCATTCAGTGTATTGAAATTACCTGTGTGTAGCTTACTTCTGAAGTTGCAAAATTTGTATTGAATAGAAATGAGTTGCCTTCAGGCCTGGGGGATAGAAGGTATAATACAATGTGACATGAAACAAGACTAATATAATCTATGAATGAAAATATGGCAAGCATTAAAATAATCATATACTATTAGTTTCAGTAATAATTATTGTGTTAAGCATTTAGTGTAGTTAAACAATATTGCCTTCACCCCAGTATTTGGCAGCTTGTAAAAAATATGTATAAAGGTCATGTAAAGTGTACAATATTTTACCATGCTTTAAAAAAAAATATGATCTTGAGTTGTCTAATTAATATAACAATGCCATCTTTTGTTAATTTGATGGTTAGTGTTTTTACATATATTAAATGTGCATCCTGTTCTTTCTGGGACTTACTTTAAACACTTCACCTTTACTAACTATATTTGTTGCTAAAAAGGAGATACCAACATGTAGACCAGAAATCTGTCTATGGAAGAAAAGCAAGCCAAAGCTTGCTGAAGCTAAATGGCTGGTCCTAATTTCCACAGAACTGGATAAGTAATGTGGCTTCCATTGTTGATGACACTACTGACCTTCTGTCCTCGTCATTGGTTCCTGCGATTGTGAGAAACACGCCCAAAACTTGTGTAGCAAGCCAAATTGAAGCTGACATAAAGAGATAATAATCCACTGCATTGGGCATTGGGCATATACAGTACAGCTATTTGGCTTGTCCTGAAAAAGAAAGAAACCACTTTGTACTAACAACCAAACATCAAATAGGGCAGCTAAGCAAATCAACAGCCATATGAGAGCTGTGAAGAAAGCCCTCAAAACAACAAATCATCAAAGAATCGGTCTTGCTGTTTTAGTACTTCATAGCACTGTATATTAAAATGAACATTATTTATTCAGCAGCTGTTTTCAGCTATATGATTGCACAGGGTATACAGTGATAATCAATCATTTTAACATGTATAACTTTTTCAGAAAGGTTTGCCATTTTTATGATGTGTGGGTGCTTATCCTCAGCCCCTGGAGCTGCTGTGGCATTCTCTGGATGAATGGCTGGTCCTAATTTCCACAGAACTGGATAAGAAATGTGGAGACACAGCCTCTTCTTCTCCAGGAAGTGACATCGCCTCACTCCTCCTGAAGCAGCGGGAGGCTGGTCCTTCCATTGTTGATGACACTACTGACCTTCTGTCCTCATCATTGGTTCCTGAGATGGTGACGAACACGCCCAAAACTTGTGTAGATGGTCAGGATGTGATCTCCATGACTGCTCATCGGCTAAGTGCAGTAATCCAGGCCTTCTATATGTGCTGCTCCTGCCAGATGCCACAAGGGTGAGAATGACCTTTTACCCATACAATGAATTCTTGACATTTATCCAATAAAGCATTTTGAGCTTTAAAGCTTCCATAGGGTAACTTCTCTGAAAGTGAATAAATTTATTTAAATTAATTAAATTAGGAAAATGTAGAATCAAGAAGACCATGCCTATAATTATTTATTTGTGTAGAAATAGAAATTTGTACATCCTTTAATACGTGTTTCTTTTTGGTTAAGTTTCTTTTGAGTTTAATTACTCACAATGTTTTGATCCAGCTGTGGCATAATTAATTGTGCATTAGTGGATGTCACGGTGTTGCCTTCTGCCATATGCTAATCATGAAAGGCAGCAAATCATACAATGTATTACCTGGATAAATAGCTTATCTGCATATTAAGGTTATTGTTTATCCAGCCACATTTTTATCACCTGGTTTTTTTTTTGCGCTTACATTACAGCACTGACTGTTCTCCTAGGTATCTAAGGTCTGTCTAAGGTATATTTAGATGATTAATATGATAATGATGCTTAAAAAATAAAACATTCACAGTTGTTTATTAATGTGCCTTCATGCCTCTAAATAATTTTAATAATGAATGCAGATATACTGCGTTGTTGTGCTTGTTCATTTTAGTGGTGCTGATTCCTAGTAGTTTTGGTAAAACATACTGCACTAGCTTAGCGTAACTGAAGAATAGCATGAATTTTATATGATCAGCTAGTGTAAATATTATTATTATTATTTATTTAAAAATAAAAGTGTATTAGTTGTATAGTCACTATTGAACTATCATAATCCTAACTGTTTAATGTAAATGAAATCAATGTTTGTAATTCTGTAGTTTTAACATTAGTCACACTGCAATGCAGAATATTAAAACACAATAACAGTGGTTTAGAGAAAAATAGCTATAAATAGTAATATTAAATATTCCTCAACTGATTCTCTATTCAGCAATATAATTATTTTAATCAGAGCTCAGCTTTGTATAATAGTCGCTGAAATAAACAAGAAAATAACGCTGCTTCACACTTCTGTTACCCCTGAAGCTTTCTAACTGCATGTAATTAGGAAATTAAATAGGTTTTTAATTATCACTGAATTGATGATCTCTTGGCAGGTTATATTGAGATGTCTCTTGTCTTTTTGTATATTTTGGACTGCCCTTGTCATTAGAGACTGGAGTGATGATTTTGGAAATCGCCCTTTAAATAATTCAGCAATATTGTGTTTGCTAATGACTCAGTGGCTGTAATGTGTTTGCAGTTTGTGCAGTTAAAGTCCTAACACAGGTTCTCTCTTATAATTTATTGTCCATCCATCTCTCTTTTCCATCTTGTTTCTCATAGCATGACGTCTCCTCGTTTTATCGAGTTTGTTTGCAAGCACGATGAAGTACTCAAGTGTTTTGTAACCAGGTAAGTAAAGATTGACAATCTGTAACTGTCTCTCTTTGTTCATGATAGTAATGTTTCAAAGCCAAATTTTTAAACTTGTATGTAATATTTGTCTATTTCTTTTCCCCAAAGGAACCCAAAAATCATCTTTAACCACTTCCATTTCCTTCTGGAATGTCCAGAGCTCATGTCTCGTTTCATGCACATAATCAAAGGCCAGGTATGTGGTCTAATGTTAAAGCATCACTTTCAGTGTAGCCCCTCATATGATTTCTCAGAAATGACCTTTTGTGCTGCAAAACTCTTGGGGCTTGTGTTGATAGACTTTCAAACACCTGTCTCCTTCAGCTAGGATCATTTAACAGTGTTATTATGCTGCAGATAACGCTTGTCTTAAGGTCCGTTATATGGTTTCATAAATTTTAACTGCTGCTTTACTATATCGTGTTCACGAAGTTTTTGGTATTCATGTTTGAGCTACTGCATGCTCAGCCTCGTTACCTCCAGATTATGGTCCACTGGGGAATGCGGTGCCATTTTAATTACAGACTTTAACTTGCCGAATCCGATTTCATCTCTTGATTTTCCTCTTCGCATGCTCCAGGTGCCCCTGGAGGAAAGAGTTCCTTTCAATCTTATTAATTTGTACGTCTTGCAGACTTCCCCCTCCTTGCATCATGAATAAAGTCATTTAAATATTATGCAAATGCATTGCAGTCTCTTCCGTCTGTGTAGCTGAAGTGTTCCTTTCCCCTATTATCTCCACTTTAGGGTCTGTAGTTTATAGTGTAACAAATGGGTGATTAATAGGCCAGATGACTGCTCTTTGGGCAGAGTATAAGCTGTGAATGTCTAATCAATATGACAAAGTTTAAGTGATCCTTTTGCTTCACAGCCGTTTAAGGACAGGTGTGAGTGGTTTTATGAGCATCTTCTGGCTGGACAGCCTGACTCGGATATGGTCCATCGGCCTGTCAATGAGAATGACATTTTACTGATTCACAGAGGTACTAGAAGTCTTGTCCTGAATGTTAGAAGGCTCCTATCATTTATTTACACATTCACAGTATAGATTTAGGTCATGATCATGACACTTTTGTCTTTCTTTCTTAGAGTCTATTTTTCGCAGCAGCTGCGAGGTTGTGTCCAAGTTTACCAACGAGAAGCTCAAACAGGGCATCGCCGTGCGTTTTCATGGAGAAGAGGGAATGGTCAGTCTGAAAATATCTCTTCTGTGTCATCTGCAAGCAGCTTTTTCATATTCTCAGCTATTTTCAGCTGCTCTGGGCTTCCGTACACAGTACAGTGCTCTCTAATCTGGACTTGCTGTGCAAGATGTGCCTCAGTCTTGGGAAACATATCTTATGCTAGTGATGTTGGCAGATGGTACTCACATTGTCTCTTTCTGTCTCAGGGTCAGGGGGTGGTGAGAGAGTGGTTTGACATTCTCTCTAATGAGATCATCAATCCAGACTATGCACTATTCACACAATCGGCAGATGGTAAGCAATACTCTAACTGTAACTCTGCAATGTGCTGACTATTAATATGCGCCTTTGTTGAGAATTTCTTGGCGCTCTTCATTTTCTTCTCCATGTGTGCGTGTGCATGTTTTTTCATCTCTGTATGTGTGATCTCTCATGTACCACAATGTGTGTGAGTAGTTTTTGGGGTGTATCTATCGGTGCTACTAAATTTCGTGTGTATGCGTCAAGGCTTTAAGTCACTTAGTTAGTGTACGCATAGACATGCAGATACAAATTATTCTATATTGACTGCACAAGTGTTACCAGTCAGAGACTTGCTCTATAATCATTGGAGAAAACACTAATGTGGACATGCATTGTCTTGAACTGTGTGTCTTTTTTTAGGTACTACATTTCAACCCAACAGTAACTCCTCTGTCAATCCAGACCATCTGAACTACTTCCGGTTTGCAGGTCAAATCCTCGGCCTGGCCTTGTACCACCGCCAGCTGGTGAATATATACTTCACCCGCTCCTTCTATAAGCACATACTGGGTAATGCACAGACAGGCATATTGACACATGAATATTTACAAAATATACATGCTGTTGCACTGAATGACTTGCCTTTGTGTGTTTATCTGTCCAGGTATCCCAGTGAATTATCAGGATGTGTCTTCCATTGATCCAGAATATGCCAAGAACCTGCAGTGGATTCTGGACAATGACATCAGTGACCTGGGCCTGGAGCTCACTTTTTCTGTAGAGACTGATGTGTTTGGAGCCATGGAAGAAGTTTCACTCAAACCAGGAGGAAGTTGCATTCAGGTCACTCAAGATAACAAGGTGAGGAGATTAATGGAGGTACAATCGAAGAAAATAGTTTTTGTGTCTTGTAATTTCACAGTTTGTCCTTGTATTTAGTTGCTTATGAGTTGATCATGAGTTGATAAGACTTGGTCTTTCTCTTTCTCTCTCTCTCTCTCTCTCTCTCTCTCTCTCTCTCTCTCTCTCTGTTTGTGTGTGTGTGTGTGTGTGTTTCTTTCTTACTTTCTGTCAGGCCGAATATGTGCAGCTTGTAACAGAGTTGAGGATGACTCTAGCCATTCAGCCTCAAATCAATGCTTTCCTGCAGGGCTTCCACACCTTCATTCCGCCCTCACTCATTCAGCTCTTTGACGAATATGAACTGGTGAGTAAAGTCTAATGGGCCTCATTTTGCTTCATCTGGCTCACTTTTGAATTACATATTTTCACACTTTCTTTTCCTACTTCTCACTGACATACACATTCACACACACATTTACACAGTCATTCTCAATAGATCAGTTCAGAACTTTATTTATAATTTTAACAAAATTTTACAGAGGCCTAGGCATGAAATCCCTTGTGGGCAGAAGGCTGCAGTTACAGAAAAAAATCTGTTTCACATGACTATGGAAGGGGATTTAGCCCTCAGTAGTAGGAATCAATTCTTCTCTGGCTGAGCCTACACAGAGAATCAAATATTGTGGTATTAGGAAACTCATGCTAGAAGCAACTGTTTATATTACAGTAAGTCAGTATAGATTAAATTAGCATGAATGAAAAGTATATTCTGGATGTATACAGTTGAAATATTATGAGATGTGTACTAGAGAGTACTAGTTATAATCTGTTTTTAGGCACAGTATGTTTTTAGAGAAATTATATTGATGCGACCCTTGCCCCTACTGCATCTCTAAATCTCATTGGCCCGTTCTCCAGGGTACACAGAGGGAAATTAAAGATGTGCATTTGTTATGAATTTAAAAAAAGCAGAAAATGATAGACAATGACTAAATGAAAATGGGGTGTATTAACAAAAGGCAGGCAAACAAGAAAATAGGACATATAGCTAAACAAGTAGGAATGTTGGTTATACAACAGCATAGCTGGGGAGGCAGATGGAAATCCAGAACAGGGGACCCTTAGGGCTTTTATTTTCTAAACCTAAATTCAGCCTTGAAAATCAGGCTAACTTTAATCATGGAAACAAAAAGATGATAAATACAGTTTTGTAGGCTTCTCTAAAAATCTGCACACATCTCAGTTTTGATGTCAGTGTATGTTAAATGGTGTAGGTGACAGCTTTGTTATTTCAGGGCAGCAGGAATCTCTAAGCCCAAAAGTCAACCATTCACCATATAGCTTCGATATAAAGATGGAAACCAAGCAGAGGGAAGGTGGGGACAGAGGTTTTATGATTGAGACTCTTGTATGTATATACGTATGAGAGTGGCATATATTAACTAGGAAACTCTTCCGTAATAGACAATGAAAAAGCTCTTTATCTGCCCTGTTTAATCTCTGTGCTAGGCACTTTTAAAAAGCTTACACCTTTTGATTATATCCTGAGTGCAGGATTAAGATAATAGTCTGATAACAACGATCACTTAGCCAATAAAATATAAAATGACTAAATGGGATTATTCTCAGAGCACTTTCCTGAAATAACTTAGAGGTGCCTGGTTTCTAGGCTCATTTCAGGTTTTGTTTACATTTTACATTGCATTTCTGGGTTGGAAATGAGCTTCTCATTCAGAATTCTGCTCTGCTGTTTTTCCTTAAAAATGAACCCATGATGCATATCAATTTTCATTAGAGTGGATGAGGTCTATTTGGGGAAGGGGGGATGTTTGCCATACCACATTGCAGTTCTCACAGGAAGCAGAGAGGCCTACAATTTAAAAACAGCACTTTTAAGTTTAGACAAGGTTAAACATCCAGACAGTGGTGCCTTAAAGATAGGAGAGCATAAACTGAGTTCTACTTCATGCATGGAGGGAGTGAAATTGGCATAAAGTTAGTCTTTAATGTATAATACAAATGATTTATCAGTAAAAATAAGAATACCTGTCACTTTTTTCGTCCTAGCCTTGGGCCTCACAGAGGCCTCGGGCTCCACATTGATGGTCCTTTCTCTTATTCCATGCCTGTCCTTTTTCTGTTTTTGGCTTGGCACACAGGTGGCCTGCCTCTCTCTCTCTCTCTCTCTCTCTCTCTCTCTCTCTCTCTGACACCCCATTCTTCCAAAGATTGATGCTCTCTCAGGGAAATTACTGTGCCGAGGGCCTCCAGCATGCATATATTTGTAAGCCCATGTGTCGGTCCCACAGCCACAACTAGCCCACTGACAATCCTCAGAGGGACTATTTAATGAGGGCTGGTGTTTCAAAGTCCTTTTTTGCTCACACTCTGTCCTTATTATCTGCCTTTCACTCGTGTAATCGGAACATTGAGCAAGGCTCCAATATTTTTCACATGGAGTGTGTGTTCAGTGATTAAAGCCACTTTTCACAGCTCTTCTCCATGCCGTACTTCGCACACGTGTCCTTTCATAAAGGGGTTCATGGGAAATGTCAAACGCTGTGGGAGAACTACCTTAGCCGTGTTATGAGTCAGCCTGAGCTGGATGACTTATTGATTAGATCTGTTGTTATGGGGCTCATACACACACAGCTATGTGCTGCATTTGTAGTTTTAAATGTGTGTGCGCATGTGTGTGTGCAGGAGCTGCTGCTGTCTGGCATGCCAGAGATTGATGTGATGGACTGGAAGAGAAACACAGAGTATACAAGTGGCTATGACCTCGAAGAGCCAGTCATCCAGGTTTGCAGCTGCCACCACATCAACAACATGATCACTCTCTTGAATGAAAAGGCCATTTCTAAAGATTTTTGTACTTTTGTGCTGTCTCTGTGCTTTTTTACGATTAGGTTTTAAAACTTAATCTTAAATTGTTGAAATAGATGTAGAATACGATTTAGGGTCTGTTTCTATAGAGGAAATTGTCCCAAAACTAGCTTGTGCAATCCCTATTTGCTTCTTAACCTTTCTTACTTTCTCAAAATTTACATCTAGGTAGAGGACCTGTAGCAATTTTGTCATTTAATCTCCACAATGGGCGACTGTTGCGTGTTTTTATTTAAATAAAGTGTCACTCTACAAGCCACTGTAGTGTCATAGGCAGAAGTTCAAATTTTGCGCTTACAGTACATCTTATTTTGGTCTTGTTTTTGCAGTGGTTTTGGGATGTAGTGGAGGGTCTCACTCAGGAAGAGAGGGTTCTCCTGCTACAGTTTGTGACTGGGAGGTAAAACTTCTTTTCAAGCCTATTATTGCGTAATATTCATACTGATCAGCAAAGTTGGCACAGACGAGCAAGGCACAGGACTCATTTCTGTTTGTTGTTTATCTCCTTTTCTACCTCTTTCTTCTTATTAATCCAGTTCCCGTGTTCCACATGGTGGTTTTGCTTTTCTCATGGGTGGCAGCGGCTTACAGAAGTTCACCATCGCTGCTGTGCCCTACACATCCAACTTATTGCCTACCTCTAGTACCTGGTGAGTATTATAGTGCTTTAGCAGTTGGTTTCCTTTCTTTCCTAAATTACATGTGAGTAGATAGGTGTAGCTAAGGAAATTAAGTGAAAGGAAGTAAAAGTAGGAAAGTTAGCTACAGAGGAATGTGACATCCACATTTAACCTATCCATGCAGTAAAACACACATACTAGGGAGCAGTAAACACACACACACACACACACACACACAGACACACACGCACATACACACATAGGTGTGTGTGTAATGGTCCAGGGTAAGTGGCGTTGCAACCTTCAGTGATAGTGTGCCAACATTGACTAAGATGTATTTATTTATTAATCCACAGTAATATTGTCACAGTTATATTTTCCTTTATATGATCCACCTAAGATCCATCTTCAAAATCTCCCAATTAATTTTTATTAATTGTTTTCTCACTAGACACTGTACAGTTCTTGTGTATGGGTGGAGGAGCCGACACACATACTTGACCAGGCTATGGTTAATTTTGGAGTCTGATTTGCCACCAGGCCTTGCCTTGACTGCATTTTGGTATATTAAGGGCAGCAGAGGGCAGTGTGGCTCTTCTGAAAGATTCCTAGTAGTGCCACGTGAACAGTGGTGATTGAAGCAGAGGCTCCACAGCATGATAAAAACATGTCAGAGACATAATCACACATACTGGCAGAAAAGGCACAAAAAAAGAATCATGACATCCAGAGCTTAAAAAGCCATGCTCTGTGTGAGGATTGGAGTCACGCATATGCAGCTGTATGACCTACTCCGCTGCAATCCACAAGGGAATAATTCTGACCTGTCTGTCTGTCTCTCTCTTTCAGTATCAACATGCTGAAACTCCCAGAGTACCCCAGCAAGGATGTCCTGCGTGACCGGCTACTGGTTGCACTGCACTGTGGAAGCTATGGTTACACTATGGCGTGATGTTTGTTCTGCTGTTTTTAGCTGGGATGCTTGCTGTATAGACACACGTTTGCGCAAGTTTGTGTACTTCACTTCAGGGATATCCTCTGCACTCACTACTTTGGTACTCGGAAGCACGACTTAAGGATATATAACAATATGTAATGAGGAAATGTGGTATGTTGGTGTCCGGTCTGTACTGTCAGTGTTGTGTGTCAAAGGTTATTGTATTTAAATATTTTTATATATATACATACTGATATGCCATAACATTAAGACAACAAAACCACATGTAACATGAATATCATTTTAATGGCACCTGACAGAGTGTAGGATATATTACATAGTAAGTGATCATCACATGTAGTGTTAACACCTACCATATGTTGGATACAGGGTGGACTGATGCACGTGGTAGGCTAAGTCTGGCCTGTCTGGTCCGATCCTGCAGTAGGATCTGTTACTAATGTTTTGCTGCCAGACACCACAGCGCACCTTCAAAGTGTGATCCATGCCTTGATGGGGCAAAGATGATCATGTGTTTTTATTATGCTTTAATGTTATGTGTTTCTTTCAAAGTTTCTGATTGTTAAGGTGTTGGGCCACAATGAGCCATCAGAACAGCTTCTTGGCACAGTGGTGGTGCAGAACTCTTTGGTCAAGAATGTCCCATAAAGGTGACTGTAAAGGCCATAACATATGGTTTTTATACTCATCAAACCATTCTCTGAGTCTTTGTGATTAAGGGCAAATGTCACCCTGGAACAGAGCTCTACTATTAGTATAGAAATGTTCATCATTGTGATGAGTCAGAATAGGTTTGCTGGTACCTTTTCCAGTCACCAGGGAACTAGTGGATCCAAAGGATGCCAGCAGAATGCCCTCACAGCATAAAAGCCACCGTGATTTCTTTCAGTTTGTCATTCCTCTGTAAATGCTAAACATGGAAGTTGTGTCTTTATATGCTTGTGTGCTCATGTATTAGAATACAGAAAGAAAAGGGAATTATTGCTAGAATCAAAAAGAGACTGATCATATTACACCACTGAGGAAGGACCATCATACTTCCATAGTGTCTGTAGCTTTGTAATGCTGGTTTATCATTGACATTGTTAAACTTTATTTACTGTCTATTTTTTCAATGATTGTGTGATATTGACAATGTAAACTGGATCAATTGTGCCAAAAAGTGTAAGTTAAACACAGAAAATATAAAAGTTTGTATATACTTGTAGCTACAAGTGTTTCAAAACGGGGGTCTCTGAAATCATTTTATTAATTCAATGATAATGCCCAGAGCAGGAATAGATAGACTAGTGTGAACATATGTGTGTATTTCTTATACATTATCACTTTGATTTGGTATTTGGTTGTATACTATTTCATTTGTAAATTCACTGCTTATTGTATACACAGCCCTGAAGGATCTTTTGCAAAAAATAATTGAAATATTGAAGTATGTATTTTACTACATTCAGAGTTGTATTTAATTCTCTCTCTCTCTCTCTCTCTCT
>JAOVVF010000044.1:18502484-18521906 GCA_028565595.1 Duopalatinus emarginatus
ATTTCATTAGTAGTATTAGTCAATAAACATTATATCTGTTATACGCTGTCTATACTGGTGTGATAATTCTGTGCATGTCTCTGATCCCTGAACCGCGTGAACGAGCGATCTCAGATTGCGACTGAATCCAATTTTAGTTATAAATTGATATATATAATAAAGTTTTCCTCCTAACTTTAAAAAGGGAGGTGGTGCCCCGATAACTAACTTAATAATTAAATAATAAAAAGTGTATTTCTACTACAAGGACCATTTGTGAAGCTTCCAAAAAAAGGCAACCTCCAGGTCTGTCACAACTGGTGTGGCATCACTCTCCTGTCATTACCATCAAAAGTCTTCTGCCGCATTCTTGTGGACAGAATCAGCTCAGCTATTGACACCAAGCTGAGACATCAATTTTATTGACTTCCAGAAAGCCTTTGACAGGCTGCACTGTAAAACCCCATGGAAGATCCTAAGGTCCTATGGACTACCTCCTAAAATAGTGACCTTGATAAGGTTAAGGGCCTTCGCTCACTTAAACTCCCCAAAACAAACCAGAAGTATACAGTATGGAGATCATAGCTTCCCCTCACATGAGTCAATGCTGAACTAAATGTCACTCCTGGCAGTGTAAAGATTTATACATAAGCCTCCCAGGCCACAGACCCAAGAGTTCTCAGAAAAATATATTATTAAAAAAATATATTTATATAAGAGCCTGTCAGGTGAAAATCCTGCGAGAATTCAGGAAATCAAATAATAGTTTTCCAAATAATAATAATAATAACCCAGGAGCTCTGACACTAACACCAAAATTATTACCTCGGGAATGACCACTATCGCCAACCCTTTATGATGCCCAATGTTTTCAAGCTGTTCCTAGTAACCGCTTACATGAAGTAAAAGGTGTGACAAAGCTGCCTGATGCTGAGAGTGCTTAAATACCAGTGGAAGCAGGTTTGCCACTATTGCCACCATGGCTGCTAAGACCTATAATTTGTTGCTGTAGTTTTTTTTTTTTTTTGGTTTGTTTGTTATTTTTTTTAAAAGTTTGTGTGGGAGGTATAAGGATAGTGTGTGGCAAGGGGGCATCATGGTAATGGTTTTTCTGTGTGAATCTGTAGTAGCTGTATGTAATTTCTGATAGACACAGCAGAGCCGCATAACCTCTCTACAAATCCCGTCCCTTTTAATTTCTTCCACACAGTGGTACATGTGATTCTGGCAATAATTTATAAAATTAGCTTCCGAGGTTTGAATAAGGAGTTATGTGCAACTGGGCTTGTTTTGCATCCAAGTTACATGCAAACAAATGTTACTCACAGCTAAAGACTAGAAAACATTAAAATATGTGCATAATATTGTAAGTTTAGATGGATTCAGTAAATGAATGGAGAGCAAAATAAAAAATAATTACCTGTAAGAAATAAGCAAACTGCTACAGTGGACAGGCGTGACTTGCTACAGATGGAAAACAGTCAGAGATGAAATATTGCACTGTTCATTTTTAGTTTAAAGAGGGAGAGTTGCTTATAATTGAAAATGAGTTGAAGCTGCTAGACAAAGGCTTTGCATGAGTGATTCTTTTAGTCATTAGAATTTCGATCTCAGGGGCCTTGTCATGGGTAGAATTACAAATCACTGTCAGTTTTCCTTAGTGATTTGATTTATAAGTTGTGCAAACCATGATGCCTACTTTCACAGAGTACAAGATGTGTGAAAGAAGTGTTCAAACAATGAATTGTATTAGATTTTGGTGATGCAATCTTGATGTATACCGTTAGTCTACTGAGAGTTCATTCATTCAGTGTGGCAGAACATTGGGACATCAGGACAAATGCACAATGCCAGATAATGCTAAGTGTGTGCAAAATGCACCACTTGGTTCTCTTGATACTTGCTATGTAGAACAGTAGAATGGTACACTTTAGGACGGTTTAATGTCGTTTCTGTAGTGTTTTTTTCCCTTATCATTATCATTATACAATACCTAATTATAGTATAATCGCTAACTAAACTGATCACATTGGCCTAGGTAATGCTGTTTGCTTGTATATACAATACTGATTCCTTCTGTAAAAAATCATATTTGTGATCTGATCTGGCAAAATGAGTCACAGTGACCAAAAAGGTGAGGAAATAAGCTTTAAAATGATATATTGCTATCCTGTCCTTAAGTCCTATCTTAAACGGTTGTCAAGTTACAGTTGTTTGAATTATGGTATGGCAGCACCTTTTTCCAACTGAAAAACGGAGAAATCGCATTTAAAGTTCTTAAAACATCATATATTCTAAACATTCTTTGTAAGATTTGACAGTTGCAAATCAACTTAAATAGCAATTTAAGAGAATTTTCACAATAATTGTGACGATGAAACTTTGTGAGTTTAATTTCGAGGATATACTCTTTCATATAAGACTACAAAAGAAAAATCTATATTTCAGTGTAATCGGCCTGTATCAAAAAAAAAAAAAAAAAAAGGAACGGTGACATCCAAACCCATCTTGGCAGATCGGGTCACATTTTGTTTACACTGGACCAAACTTTGTTTCTGTGCATAGCCATAGTGTGCTCTTACTGGATATACACTATGTGGTCAAACATTTGTGGACCTCTTGAAAATGCCATCCATATGTGGAGCTTCCTGAGACAAGAGAAATCGAGAAATAATCGATTGTATGTGTAGGAGTCGAATGTCTTTGTATGGTGTAGCATTACAATTCTACTTCACTGGAATTAAGGGGACCAAACATGTTTCAGTATAGCAGTGCAACTGGGCACATAGCAATAGCCAATAAAGATCCAGTTTAACAGTTAAACAGCCCTGGCCTCACCCAATATAACCATATAATATACAGTATACACTACACTCTTATGAGAGCCCAAAGAGACATTTTTTATTCGTTTAATTGTTTATAATGTTGTCACTGAAGAATTAAAGATTCATAGGACAAACTTATGAGTGCTGGTTATTCTACAAAGACCCAAGGTAATTACTGTAGTGCATGAATGAACACTTAATTATACTAATTTAATGTTTAGTTTTACACTATGCAAAGATTTCCTACAAGAATAATAAAAAAACAATTAGCATGCATGATAAATTAAGTATGACTTTAAGAAGAAATTTACACAGGGAGAAGGAAAGACATAAAGAGACAGAAGGTAGCTCTCTGGTTCCGTTTAATACACCTTGAGTAGAGTTGTATGTTCAACAAATAAATCATAGTAGCTGCTCCCACACTGTGGGACACTGGGAGGTCAAACGAGTCAGGCTGGCTGGGAGTACAGATTTTCTTGGCCCCTTTGGAGAATCACACACTCGATTTGTATGGACAATAACTAAGAATGTGTGTTCAAGGATGTTTCAAGGCTCTGTCCCAAGGTCACTCAGCAAGGAAATCAAAAATAATGATTCAAGTGTAAATCTGCAATTGGATGTTGCACAATCATACAATCCTGTCGTGCTCATATAATCCCATCATGCCGCAGAATTGTCCAGCTCTGTAGTAAGAAACATGCAGGCTATATTATTGTTGTTTTTAACAAACCCTGGAAAGAGAAATGTTAAATAAAAAAGCAACATAAAAAATAAATCTGAAGTAATAAAAGGTTCTAAATGAGCTTCCAGTAATCCAATTCACTCATGTTGACCTTTTTGTGTTACAGTGTGGGAGGTGTAAGGATAGTGTGTGGCAAGGGGGCATCATGGTCATGGGTTTTAGGTTCTCTGTGTGAATCTGTAGTAGCTGTATGCAATTTCTGAGCCTCATAACCTCTCTGCAAATCCTGTCCCTTTTTATTTCTTCCACACAGGCACTGGCACTAATTAATAAAATTAACTAGGTGTTCTAAAATTAGCTAGATGTTTTACATCCAAGTTACATAAAAAAATGTAAATACATGTCACTAACAGCTAAAAAATTAAAATATTGCTAGTTGTGTCCTGTACATAACATTGTAAGTTTAGATGGATACAGTGAATTAATGCAGAGCAAAATCAAAAATAATTATCTGTAAGAAAGAAGCAAGCTGGCATCAGTTTTCAAACCATTTAGCTCTTGTTAGCATAAGTAACAGCAACTGGGACTTTTCAACAGCATCAGCTTCCTCTGTTTTTCATAAGCGATCTCAACAATCAGTGTTTATTCGAAGTATATTCATTGTGTCATTTAGTTAAAAGTTCACTCTTTCCTCATTTATAGTCTAACCCTTTACAGGAAAAATGTAGTTAAGATCAGTGTCTTCTCTGATTAGTTAAAACCCAAACCATAGCACATCCAGACCCAATAAAAATATAAGTACTGCAGAATTTAGGTTCAGATGTGATCCTGGGTGTGTTAGCTGGTAGGCGTTTGCACAGTTGAAGAAAATCTGTGATGACACAATATTACATAAGGTGTTATTCATGCCACAACATTTGAATGATTATATATTTGGAGCAAACATATGTTTAAAACAACATTAACTAAGATTAATTAAAATATAATAATAGCTAGAAACTATAGTGGTTAATAACGCAAGCTTTACAGCATGCAAATACACAGTTAAATGTAGACAATATTTTGTCATATACATTATTAAACAATTATAATAAGATTTAATAAGACATAATAAAAAATCTATAATAAGAAAGACATTGTCACAGTGTTCATTATTGATGGCATACTGAAATATTGAGTTCACAGAAGTCCTTTTAGAGCATGGCAGACTGTTTCGGAAAGAATGCAGCAAGATGAATACTTAAGTAGGCAAAGTGCTAGACTACAGACAACTTCAAGAAATCATACTCGGCTCATTACTGGTTAGTCATGGTCTGAAAATTTAAACTTTTAGTGTCACATTTTGTCATGTGTTAGATATGGAAGCAAGGCATTTGTTATGATTTAGCCCTTAAATAAGTGTGTAGCAGCTCAATTTTATGTCCCTCAGATGTGACATTATATATGTACACTGTCCAAATTTGACCTTCAGCATTTCATTTTCTAATTGAATATGTGAAGTTTTGTGGAATACCCAGTATTATAGCATTTAGTCATCTTTGCTCAAGGTGTGTGAATGTACCTGAGAATAGCAATGTGTTGTCCAAAAATTATTCTTACCAGAATTCTATTATAATGAACAGCATAATATTTGCATTTGGATGATCATTATATGTTCAACTGCCATGCAGATAGCTTTTATATGTTCCATGATTTTTTGCTAGGCTTTTATTGCATGGCATCTACTTTTCATTTGGCCACTTTAGAAAGCATGAAAGCATGTAGTCTTCAACTCAAGATAAAAGGAAAGGAGAGAGGACTGAATCTGAACAAAAAACGTAATTTTGCTCACACTTGTTAGATTCAAAAGTAGCATCGGATACCATTAGACAGTTAATTATCATCTAAGTAAACATGAAAGAGGAGGAAGAAGAAGTGAGAGCATGATAACAGCCAGTCAGTGATTTACACCGAGCTGAGTCGATGGCCAGGAAGACTGGAAAGTCATGAATCTAAAATGAACAGAACATTACCTAAATGATCGAGACCAAAGGATTTAACGGATTGCTTTACCTGCTAATGCACCTTATTCCTCTGAATACATTTGTCTCTCTGCCTCCTCCACTCCTCCACAGTAAATAAACATTAAGGCAAATGATGGTTTCTGTCTGAAAATATATGGAAGCATTTCTCTATTGTAAGAAATGCATATGAAGGAGGAGTACATGGGTATGTATTTTGATGCATTATACAAATTGGAGCCTTCTTTGTCTTGAGGATATATAAATAATAGACATAGCATAGACTGAACCAATAAAAACAAGTATCCATAATGGTTGCTATAATAACAATGTTGTCTGTGAACACATTCTTCCACATTAATGAACACAGGTGTAAATGCCAAGGCCAAGTGACTCTGTGCATCTGCAAAGGTGACCATGCTATCCACTGTACCACCATGCGACCCTTGAGACAAAGTTTTTCTAGTTATATAGAATGAACTATTTATAGCCAACATTACAACTCAAAGCCAAACATGGTATCCTGAAATAAACTAAGAAAAAAATCAACCCATTAAAACAGCAATGTGGTTTCTAAAACACACATGACAAAAATGATAATATACATACTATCCATGATCATAGGATTTTTTTACAGGTAATAATGTGAGTTATACATAAAATAAAAAACACCTGAAGTGTGTTATGCCCAAAAGTTATGGGAAACATAAAAGCGTCTAAAACACACATTCAAACATTAATCATTATAATAATTTCATCACCTAATGAAACACACATTTAAATAAACTGTTTCAGTTCATCAGTAAAGTTTATATCAATAATATCAATAATAAAAACTTTTATAACTAAAAGTTCAATAATATCAATAATAAAAACTTCTATAACTAAAAGTTATAGAACAAGTTACTGCCTTATGCCTAGTTTTACCACAGAATTCACAGTGGCCCTGAGCAGGGTAAAGAAATTACTTAACATGAATGAAAATATTGAATGAATCGATCAATTCTTAGATAGCACTCTGCAGATATTATGTTTTCACCCTTGCTTAAGGATAACATCATGTATTGTCTATGAATTTGTTTTCTGCTATATTTTTTTTTTTGTTAAAAAAGAACAGGCTGATATACAGGCAGGCAATCTGAATCAATCCATACCTGTAGTTTAGAATGGCTTACAAGCTGTTAGTCAGGTCTGCCAGGCAGCAGCTGTTGAGGTGGAACCCCATCAGCCTTAACTATACACACGCACACACACACACACACACACACACACACACACACACACACATATATATATATATACATATATATATATATATATATATATGTATGTATGTAGCAACTTTTTAATACATTAATAAAATAATAAAATAGCCAAGTCAAGGTATTGATTTGGTAGCTGTCCTTGGCTCAGCTAAAGAACTCTTACAACTCAAATGTTAGGGCACTGACAGGCTATAGCCCAATCATCTACACACAAGTGTGTGGGTGCATGTAGTTGTGCACATGCATGTATAAGAAGAGAGAGAGAGAAAGATGGTGGAAGGGGAATATGGTGCAGTGTGCAGTTAGCTGGTTCAGCCATAATTAATGGGGCAGACGGTGGTGGAGGAGAGGTGCTGAGTGCTGCTGCTAATGTGATGTCACTGTGCATTAAGTTGATAGGCCTGCCTGCTGTCTCCATTGGGGAATGCTAAGGTGTTTCTCTGTCACAGGCAGCTTTCAATGCCACACAAGGCTTGGGCAAACTCTCCTTGGGCTCCTCTCCCTCCACAACACTTCAGTGTGTGTCTGATTTAATCACATCTGCTTCATTCAATTCCCCATATCTTCCTATACCCACTGATCAAATAAAACACCAATCAAACAAATCATCTCTGTCATCTGCAGTAGGAAAGTAATGGATGGAGCCATCAGGCCTGTGTGCAGTGCTTGCTGGGTTGGTCAAGGAACATGGTACTGTTCATGATTGATTGGCAGAGGAGCAGATGGGAATCTGTCTTGATGAAGCTGGGGAGGTTGGGGGCAACACAATTGAGACACGCTAGAAAGGGATGTAATCAAATCTCACACCCAAGTCTATGTTTTAGACTGGCTGCCTTTTTGGACCACTATAGCGCTGCAGTTTGCTTCCTAGCTATGGGTCATAATGTCCACTGAGAGCTACATGGAGGAAAACCTCAACTCAATATTTGACCACAGAAAACCCTAAACAAATTGTACAATTTAATGATAATGCACTGAGATGAAAAGTGAGTTTGAGTGCAGTTCTACACTGAACACCAACCCCCCTGCAGAATCAATGGTTAGTTGCCTTCGTTATTGCAAAATGAAGAAAGGCTTTTCCCAAACTAGCACTCACTTTCCCATTTGTTGAATTTCGGCCTGCAGTTCTTTATCTCACTAGGATGGACAAAAATTGTCAAGCAAGCACAATAAAATGTCCACTTCTTATGTCAAGAAACATTTATCCTTTTTGTCTGGGATATGGGACCTGATTACATATTTGGCAGGATATGAAGTAATACATTTTACATTAAATGTAGCAACAAACTCAGCCCACTGACTCACTTTGGAAAAAGTTGCACAGCCCTTGGCTTTATGGAAGTTGATGGCCAGGAGCTAGCCTGAGGCTGGGTGAATCAGGGCATTCCTGACAAGACTATGGAGCAAAGAGCTGAGCATGACACCTCCCCCTCACAAACCAAAGAAAACAGATTAGCCATACTACTAAGCACAACAGTGATCATTTAAATTAACTGGAAACAAGTAAAAGTTGTTTTCAGAAATAGAAGAGAAATACTTTATGTAATGAAATTTCAGCTGTTGAAGATATACATAAATATTACACACTTGCTGTATTTTTGGTTAAATCATGACGGCTGTGGGCAAAACTTAAAATTCCCATGTAGCTCTGTTAGCAAATGCTCCCAGCAGCCATGTCCACAACACTTAAAGTGATATTCCCCCCCACCCCCCTTCACCTGCCTAATTCCCGGCTTTCTTTCAATTAATTATTTGTAAATGGAACAATTGGTAAGCCAAAAGACTTGTCTGAGGAACCTTTCTTGGCCATTATGTTTTCCCCCAATTTATTACAAGCTACTTTCTGACTCCAGTTTTCAGCTCTTCTGACTGATTTGTTTCTATCCAGGACTTTCGAAATCAAGTCTGATTTATTCTAGTCCAGTGCATTAAAGCATTTAGCATCCCAATTAAATGAGACCTGGTTGTCAAGAGAACCGGTTGTGCTTTCCTGCTTGTGCAGACGCAAGCTTGATAAAGCCAGCAAAAATGTGGCTGCTGATTGCTAACCACATCTACACATCTACTGCAGCCAAATAGCAGGTTCATATATGCAATTTTAATGTCTGTATAAAAGTGCTAAATTTTATGACATTCCAACTAAATACATTTTGTATCAATTCAGAAGTGACCATTGCATACACATATTAATACTCCAGAGGACAGCCCATTTAGATGAAAGCTTTTCAGATGATTTCTTAAATTGATCTTAAAATGTTAATCTTGAAACAAAATTATTTACCTAACACAATGAGATTTCAGACTACATATTTAGTGTTTGGATTTTTAAGCTCACTTTCTGTGACTTTCATTGTGTGTCACTGTATTATACTTGACACACAATGATGCATACAGTATGTCTGATTTTAAAATGGCAATACTACTAATAATAATAGAAACAACAACAATAATAATAATAATAATAATAATAATAGAAACAATAATAATAATAATAATAATAATAATAATAATAATAATAATGGGTACATACAAAAACCTTCCATAGTTTGTCATGTGCACAGTTAAAAACAAGGTTCCCCTGTACAGTGAAATTCTTACTTTGCTTACCTGTCTGAATGCTGTGTATCTTAAGAAAACAAAAGTATAAGCAAGATTTAAACTCTGGGATATGAGGTACGGATAATTAGTATTAGTATTATTAATAATACTAATTAGTAATGTCATCATTTACACATTTATTCCATGCAAATCACTTGCAGCATATCCAGTCCACATAATTTAGCAGACTGCACACACAGCTCTGTGAGTTTCAAGTATATATAGATATATATATATATATATCTCCTACATTGATGCATTTGGGAGCTGTGGAAATATATTTCATGTGGCACTTTTATCACTGTGACTTGCTTGGTTTTATAATTTTGTTGCGCTCCCTTGAGTAAATCTTTGTAGTACGCAATCTCAGGAAGATAAATGTACTTTATAAATGTGTCTTCCACCTAACACACTTCACCCATTAAAAACAATTGAATCAAAACAATACAAATAAACAAACAACGACAGAAAAAAGAAGAAAAACTGCAAAAAGACACTTGTGACACATTTAGACCGTAATCCCAAGGCCAGGAATCTGGCACTTTAAAACCCAATGCCATCATCTCATAGGTTGCTTGCCAGCTAATCAGTAGGGTCTCAGAGAGACAGCTTGTGTGCCACAGCCTGCCCTCACTGTGCTGTTTGTGTGTGAATCTGTGTGACTTTTGGGCGCCTTCCAGGCGGAACCTGGATCATGGCAGCCTGCTTGGTGTTAATTGTTGTGGCAACTGTTGCTTCGTGCCATGCTCCACTTGATACCACTCCAAACTCCAGCAAAATGCAATTAATATGGAACAGCGGGATATTAAAAGCCATATTTGTCACTGTCGGCATCAGAGCAGTGCTTGATGGCTGAGCTGATTTGAGGAGACATTTCTGTGGTTGTCACTTTTCAGGCAACCAGTAGGTTAGTGTGACTTTCCTGGCTCTCTGCAACCACCGAAAAGCACCCATGCAGAGCTAAATTTGTGTTTGTAATAGATTTCTGCGACACTTAATCTTCAATTTCACCTCTTTTGCCCATGTGTTGCTCTGCTCAGTCATGATGGATCCCCTAACTCTTGATATGCTTGCTGGCTGTCTTGACATGCATGGTCTCCAGTGATCTCTGCCTCTTTGTTATGAGTTATACACAGCAGCCTGAATGGTGCTTAAACACCTGCTCCAAACTGGAATGCAAGCACAATAAATCAGCATCTGTGCTGGGCAGCACTGAAGCACTGAAGTCAGGGTGCGGAGTGCTCGTCTTCCTCTTCTGCCAACTGGCTTGGTTGTTTTGTGGAGGGTGACGGGAGGAACGAGCCGCTTGTTCACACATCATTGAACACAAATCACAGCTGGCCGAGCTGCAGCAGGCAGATGCTGACTGGTGGAGGGGGGGACAGCATCATTTAGGATGATGTGCAGTGATGGTTGAAAGCATGTAACAGATTTTTTTTCAGTTTTCTTCATTTGTCGGTTTTGCATGGCCTAGTCAGGCAAATGTATATGTAAGAGAAAGATGTGGAGAAAAGATGGTACAGGGGACAGAAAAAGTATGAGGTGGGGGTGAAAGGCAGGAGGGTCCATCTGAGGTCAGAATTGATACAGTCTGGGTATAGAGAATTAGGTCACTCATCAAACCTATCAATGCAGGAGCTTGTAAGTATATGTGTGTGTGTGTGTGTGTGTGTGTGTGTATGAATAGTTACATGGAGTAATGTGTATGTCTGGAAAAATTGTGGGCCTAGTGTACACACTCATAAAATGTGAGAATAATAATAATAATAATAATAATAATAATAATAATAATAATAATAATTCTTTATGTTGCCCCTTTACACTTTTTTATACACACTCTTCATTATACTGTAAATTCATATGGAGGTTATTGACAGTTACACATGGACTTGTGTATCCAACAGAAAAATAATTCAATCAATTATTCCTTCACAACTCATGTGAGCCATACAAGAGGGATTTTTAAGCTTTTGATATAAAAAGTGACTGGTCTGCATGAGACTATCCCTACACCAGGGGGCAACATCATTCTGTACTCATATAGCACAAATTGTGTATTAACATGGAAAGGCCTTACGTTACTAAATTATTTAGACATATTTGAGACTTTCGTCTATTAATTTTTCTTGCTTTTACTAAAAGGTTGTCTGTTGTTTTCAGGTACACTGTTTGATGAGAGTGACTGGTGTGTGTGTGTATTTGTGTGAGTGTGTGTGTGTGTGTGTGTGTGTGCGTGTGTGCGTGTGTGCACATGTGTGTGCATGTTTCTATAGTTTGGTGAGGAACTAAAATCCCCACTAGGATAGAAATATTTTGACCCTTTCAGTGACATTTGGTGTTTTATTTTATCTATTATTTAAAAAACTAACAAACAAACAAATAAATGATTAAAAATAGATGGATATATTAATGAATAAATAAATGCACAAAAATGGTTTTCATTAATAAGCTAAAGGTTAAGTTTCAGTGTTAGGTTTAGGCATATCTGCATCAGTAATTACGGCAATAGATGGTCCTCACAAGAATAGCCAGACAAAACTGTGTGTGAATGTTGAGAGAGAGAGAGAGAGAAGTAGACAGCAGGACTCTTCACATCATTTTTTCCTGCATGTTTATTGAGGGTGATAAGGTCATGAAATATGTCTCTCACTCTCTCTCTCTCTCTCTCTCTCTCTCTCTCTCTATGTGTGTGTGTGTGTGTGTTTGTGTGTGCGCGTATGCTGCAGCTGAGGATAGTGAACAAAGAGAAATTTAATATATAAATGAGAACAGCAAATCAATGGCATTTGTAGATTTTGTTTTTGTTATTTGTGAGGCAGGCTGAGCACCAGATCTGAGAGGAAATCTCTGTTTGATATTCAACTCAGAGCTTTTCTCACACCCAGACACGGAGTAAAGACTAAAGGGGAAACAACGGAATGATCAGTTTTGTGTGTGAAATAAAAGAACAGGCTATATAAGATAAATACATCTGGACTATAAGCTAGAACATGGAGGTAGGTAGATAATGAATGTTCACAGTCCAGTGGATTCATGGAATGTATTCTTTTGGCGTGTCAAAATCACTAAGGACACCACTATATCCTCTGAAGGTGGAGAGAGAGTAAGAGAGAGAGAGATTGGAGAGTAGATTACTCTGGTCTGTCCTATGCTATTCTTCATTTTAAGCAGCTTGTTGACCTTTGCAGTCAAGCCTGTAGGTGTAGTTTAGCTTCTGCTGCAGAGCCTGCAGTAATTTAGGTGGCAACTGAAACACAGAAGAGAACAGGGAGAGAGGCAGAGTGTGTATCCGTGTGTGACTGTGGCCAGTGTGAGGAGAGGGCTGCTTGCCTGTCTAGAAATGACTGCTTCTCATAAGAATGATTTTTATATAGCCAAGATTTACAGCCTATTCTGGGTGCTGGTGTGTGGGATGGTCTGCTCAGGGTACAGGGGCTGGTCGCAGCCTTGCCCCACAATCGTATTTACCACATTCAAAAACTAAACCTATAATCAGCATTATGTCCAACTGTTTGAGAAAAGTGTATGCTTATGTTGCAGCTTATAAGCTTGCAATGACAAGTATTATCATTCTCTTATCAGTCACACGATTGCTATGCATACCAGGGCAGAGATTGTGATGGGTTGCCAGAGTTAAACTGATTGCAGGCTGTAACCCTGCCAGTAATAAATCCAATCCAATCAAAACCTGATAGGAACAGGTGGGCAAATAACTGATAAAAAGCTCTTGATGCTGATAGTAAATGCTTATGTATAGAACATAGCAGCAGTGTAGATTGAAGAAGTGAAGCCTCATTACCCTGCTGCTATTTCTTTAGCTTGTGCCACTGCCGCACAACCGATTATGTCTATTTTGTCCTAAATTATAATATGAAAAAAAGCATTATTTCTCATCAGCAAACCCCTCAATTGGGAACAGATGTTTTTCCCTCCCCAGGAAATGATGCGCTCCTTAGTAACAGAGGGTGGTGGCCTCGCTTTATTAAACATATAAAAAGCCTCTTAAATGATGTGATTCAGAGGAAATATAGGCTGATATTCATTCATTCAAAATGAGGAATGCAAATGCTGCTGAAATAATTACAGAGCACTAGTGTAAAAGTAGTGGCTCTCAACATGCTGTAAAAATATGATGCTTTAGACAGAGCTGCCTGCTAAGGTGCTGCTTCAATAAGGAGGCTGAAGAATAAAGGAGTTACTCTACTGACTTCTGCTAAGAACACACATGCCTAAACCTAACCTTAAACTCAGTGATGAAACCTTTAGGCTTTATTTATACTTCTACTTTTATTTATGGTAAAAATAACAACTACCAAACCCCTTTTTCACATAGGCACCAGCCAAATATACCCACAAGAATAGACTTATCAAGTATTCTTGTGGGGATTTTTGACCCATACACAAATAGACAGTAAGGGACGTCAGCATGTACTTTATAATAATCAGTAATTCACAGCCATTAATTCTGACCCTAATGATTTAATATCACTACAAGTTTGGAAATAATAACAGTGAAATTATACTGTAATAAATTTTATGTAGGTCTGCAGCTCCAGAGCTGAAAGTTTATGATCCGTATTGGTCCATTAAAAATGGAAGTCATGACTTGAACTTTGTCATTCTGATGTAATGGAAAAAGCCATTAAGATAAGTCTATGGTTTCACACATACATATACAAACACATACACACTTAAAAAACTTAATTAAATGTTATGGCTGTGGATGAAAATCAATAATTTATCTGAACCCCATTCGCATTTAGCTGTCAAAAACCATATAAATCTCCCACAGAAATGTTTCGCCCATATCTAATAACTCAGTCACCTGTTAAATCCAGCAGGCTTAACTTGCCCCCATACTGTATTTCATTACATTTGACAAATGTAGATAAGGCAGTGGTTTGTCATGTAAACTTTCCAGGATCGATCATTTGACTTTAATCGTAATGTTATCTTGTTTTAAGAAAAGCTCAGGTTCATGTTTTCAATGTAAAGTATTCTGTCTTGTTTAACAGCTGTGCATACTATTTTTCTTGCATTATGAGGCTTTTATATACCATGATTTATTGAGTACAGCTTGCACAAATCAATGGATGTTGGAAATGTCTTCACTCATTTCAAAAGAAACCACAAAACAAACAAAACCTGATTGCCACTTATTCCAAATTGAAGGAGTGCAACAGATTTGCAGCAGACACGGCTCTCATTATCATAGAAATGAATATGATGACAGATAATGAATATATGCTTCTTGATGCTTCACCGCCAAGCGAGAACAAGCAACTTTAGGAAAGCAGGAGGAAGGGAGAATATTGTGGAAGGTGGTGATAGAAAGCAGCATTTGATACCATGCTTGTGTAAGACATTTGCATATGGAGTGAAGCAGAGGACAAACTGAAGGTCAGTTTTGAACAGAAAGAGAGAGAGAGAGAGAGAGAGAGAGAGAGAGAGAGAGAGAGAGGGGAGTAAAGTATGAAAGAGAGAAAGACTGTACACAACATACTGAGCTTAGTGCACATGCCATGTACCGACCAAGCTTCAATGCTTAGAGGTTTTATAGAGAAATAAACACCTGTGTACAGCTGTAAAGCATTGCATACAACAAATTGATCTGCCTAAATTATCAGGTAAATTAGACTCGTGCTGTTTTTACAGGAGAACCAGACGCTTCATTGCACATGGCCCACAGTGGCTAACATACTCTAGACATATTGTTTACTTTTAACTTTACCTTTTCACATTTCCTCATTTTCCATTATAACTGCTTCATGGAGATTGAGGGAATCTAGGGGGAATCACCCATACTTATGTAAATAATATAAATAACATATGACAATAACAATAAACCTGAAAAAAAAAAAAAAAAAAAAAACTCGGGAAACCAAATGCCAGGCTTCTAAGTAAGTAACCAGAGGTCATACTATGAAGGAGCTCTGTCCCTAATACAGAAATTATTACCTCAGGGATGACCCATACCACCCATACCAAAAATGTATCTAAAATCTTTCTTTATTAGTGTGTATTTCCAGTGAACATGCTGATATCAGCTGTGACTGACTGCAAGCTCAGACTGCTGGGTTTGAAAGAAGAAATACAGGCTAATTAAAGGCTAATACAGGCTTTAGCCTCCTAGTCATTTGTATCTGTTTGTATCTAAAAAGCAGACACTGCAATCTGTCACCAGCCTTTGGTTCTAATTTAATGACAATTCACTCATTTATTCCACTTTAAACAGTTCACTTTTAATTTGCATCATCAAGGGAAAAGAAAAAGTTGCATTCAATACACATACTGTAGTGCATTCTCTTGTTTAATATTTGCTTTACTTAGAATGGTGTGCTCCAGTTTAAACAGACTTATTGTCATGATTTCCCTCTGTGCGATGTGGCTCCCCTGACAACCAACGCTATGTGTTATATTTTGGGTTTTCTGTTTTGGTTCTGCGGTGACCTCTGTCATATGATTAGTCTTTTCCTTCATTATTCAGAGCTCTTTCTAGTTTCCTTAAAATTACTGTGCATTTATATTATCTGTGTGTCCTTATTCATTGCAGAATTTGTCTTGAGTTTCTAAGCATTGTTGCTTTTTGAGTTTCTGTGTTTTCTATGATACTTTTTAGGACCTGGGTTAACTTTCATGAGTTTATATATGCCTGTTATAACCCAGAACTGTTAATGCAACCCACCTAAGGAGCATAGGGAAAGAGGAGTGCTTTAATATATACAATGACATGCCAGAAGTCATGGGTCAGGAACGAGTATCATGTAGGACCCTCTCTCACTCTGCAAATGCAGCAACTCAACATGGCATTGATTCCCCAAATAGATGGCAGACATTTGGAGGGGTTTTGTAACATGCCGTGTGGATTCCCCCCACAGCTCCAGGTAGGATCTCTGGTGCAAATGGACCTCTCCACCACATCCAATATAAGCTTGATTGGGCTCAGGCAATCATGCAGGCCAAAAGTGCCTTGTTGACAACTGGGATCTGTGCCACACACAAATCCTACCATCAGTCTAAGACAACTGGTACTCTGAGTTATTGGACCATGCCACATTGCTAGTCTTCTTGGGTCCAGTTAGAAACCTCATGCGCCTAGGTGAGGCACTCTGGTGCGTCTTCTGCTTGCATACCCCATGGTAGCTAAGGACAATTCTACCCAGCACCCACCAGTTATGATTATTAAGCACTTGTGGATGGCCACTGTGCTGTCCACTGTAGGTGGTAATGTCTTTTGTGATGTATTTCCACACACAACTCTGGATCGAGGAATGTTAAATGCCCACACTGTCAGGGCCGAGGTGAGAATCGAACCCAGGCCACCAGAGTGAGAGGCAGGCGCAGAGCTCAGTGAGTGCAGAGGATACGTAGTATTAACAAAGTTTATTGGTATATGCCAAGAGAACGCTCAGAAGACAGTGGAAAAAAAACACAAAATAAGAGTATGCCAGTAATGCAGATGCCATAAGCAAAAAATAACCAAAAAAAAAAACAACTCAAGCAAATAGCGGCAAAAAGCACAAAACGGGAGCAGAGAGCATACAGCAAACAAAAACTGAGGCATAGAACTAGGAAGCCTCAGTCTTTCTAAAAGAAAGATTACATGACCATGCTAATAACAGTGTCTAGGTGGACCATTAGGAAATGGTGGAAAAATTAGTGCAGGGTAAGAGGCAGGGCCTCAGTCCATAAAAACAAAAAAGCCATGTGACATTAAAGGGCGCCGAGGCACAATAGCAGCCACTAGGGGTCACGACAGTCTTAAGTCCTCACAGGACCACCTCCCAGAACATCTCCAAACATTCCCTGGGCCGTGGGGATGGTTGAACAGAAACTCCCTGCACAGGTTCTTATCAATAATGTCCCGAGCCAGGACCCAGGAGCCTTACTCGGGCCCATAACCCTCCTAGTCTACCAGGTACTGCAGGCCAACCCGCACCCGGCGGGAATCCAGCAAGTGGCGGATGGTGAAGGCGGGCCCACCATCGATCCGGGGCTTTGGGGGCAGAGACATGAGGTGAGGACTGCACAGGGCGTAGTAGAGAGGCATGGAACGTAGGGTTAATTCAAAGAGATCTGGGCAACTGGATTCCGACGTCTTCCTCCTGCTCTGGAAACAGTGGGGGATGGAAGTTGAATTGGCAGTGGAAAGGAGACATGTTAGTGGCAGAAGACTGGAGGGTGGTGTTCTGCCCATGGGAGCCAGGAGCTCCATGAGGATGGGTCATCCATCACCAAACTCCTCAGGGTGGCTTTGAGGTCCTGGTTGAGCCTCTCTGTCTGCCCATTGGACTGGGGATGGAAGCCGGAGGAAAGGCTGGCGGTGGCCCCAAGGAGTCTGCAGAACGCCCACCACACCTGGGAGGAGAACTGGGGCCCCCAGTCTGACGCTATATTCTTGGGAAACCCAAACACAAACACAAAGTTTTGCACCAAAGGAATAAAAATTCCTTTTGCAAAGGAATAAATCGGCAGGCCTTAGAGAACCTGTCTACCACAACCAGAATAACAGTGCTACCTTGAGACTCAGGAAGGCCTGTGATGAATCTGCAGACACATGGGACCAGGGGCACCTCAGGGTGGGGAGGGGATGGAGGGGATGGATGGTTGGTTGCTCCGGGTACAGATGGGACAGGCCGTAACAAAGGACTTTACCTCCTTTTTCATTTTCATGGATCTGTTTCTTGATGCTGCGCCCACCTGACTGCTGCCTCAACATGCCAGTGGAGGCAATGTGAGAAGTAGGCGCATGGGTGCAGTCTGCCGTTAGCCCGTTGAGACAGAACTGCCCCAACACCAATCTCAGAAGTGTCCACTTCCACGACGAAGGGCTGCGAGGGGTCAGGACTCTGCAGAGTCTTGGAAAAAATGAGAATATTATCTAGGTACACAAACACAAAGTTATTAGTCATATCCCTGAGAACATCATTGATAAGGGCTTGAAAAACTCCGGGAGCATTGGTTAGACCAAAAGGCATCACCTGGTACTCGTAGTGCCCAGAGGGCATGTTGAAGGTGGTCTTCCATTTGTCGTCCTGCCTTTTGCTAATAAGGTGGTACACATTGTGCAAGTCCAGCTTAGCAAACTCAGTGGCCCCCTGGAGAAAGGAACCTCACACACCTCCATCCATCTTGCTGACAAAAAAGAATCCCGCCCCTGCTGGTGACGTGGACAGCTGAATAAACCCAGAGGCCAGGGTCTATGTGGGGATTGTGACGGTTCAGCCATGGGATGTTCAGTCACCTGGAAACTCAGGTGAATGAATGAGGTGCAAGTATATTGCCCGTATACCTCCTTCTTTGAGGAGAAGGTCATTATAATTTGCCACTCCTTTTCTCTGCCTTCTGAGGGCATCATGCGCCCTCAAAACTCAACTCCTGTATCTCTCACATGCTTCTCTCCTCTTTCAACAGAAGAAATACTTCAAGTGCTGACACAATCCCAGCAATCCCACAAACTGTCCACTTGATCCCATCCCTTCTACGCTATTCCAGAACTCCTTTCCTTCATCTCCTCTAACATCAATACTTCTTTATTATCAGGAATCGTACCTGCTCCATTTTAAGATCGCTAGGGTGAGCTGCATGCTCCAAAATCAGCTGGCTTGTCATCGGTCCTGATTCTACTTGACCTGTCTGCGGCCTTTGATACTGTCAACCACAGTATCCTTCTTTCCATCCTATCCAACCTTGGCATCTCTGGCACTGCATGGAAATGGTTCCAGTCCTACCTGGAGGAACGCTCCTATCA
This sequence comes from Duopalatinus emarginatus, assembly GCA_028565595.1. Lineage (NCBI taxonomy): Eukaryota > Metazoa > Chordata > Actinopteri > Siluriformes > Pimelodidae > Duopalatinus > Duopalatinus emarginatus. The sequence goes on from JAOVVF010000044.1 coordinate 18,521,585, forward strand.
GGTTACATGGAGGGGCTGCACATCCACACCATGCAAACTCTCAACTGGCGTCCCACAAGGCTCAGTACTCAGTCCCCCTTTGTTCTCTCTCTCTACACCCACTCTCTGGGAAATGTCATCACTTCTCATGGCTTGCTATGCTGATGACACCCAACTCATCCTCTCCTTTCCTCCCTCTGATACACAGGTTTCAGCTTGGATCTCAGCATATCTAGCAGACATTGCTTCATGTATGGCTGCCCACTATCTCAAACTCAACCCTAACAAGACAGAGCTGCTCTACATCCCAGGAGTAAGTGGATGTAATCATGATCTCTCGATT
>JAOVVF010000044.1:18522006-18538462 GCA_028565595.1 Duopalatinus emarginatus
CTCCAAGAATTTAACTAAGCACTTTTGTAAGTCGCTCTGGATAAGGGCGTCTGCCAAATGCCATAAATGTAAATGTATATTTCTTCTGGGTGGGCTTCTGACTGGAGACGAACTAGGGTGGGTACTTGCGTGACTTTGCCATCACCCAGCGCTTGGCCATTGAACGCTGACACAGACAAGGGGACCCTCAAAGGTATGAGAGGAACATTGCACTTATGGGCAAAGTTAATGTCCATGAAGTTTCCTGCTGCCCCAGCATCCACCAGGGCCTGACACGGGTGAATGGAGTCAACCCAGGAGATGGAAATGGGGAGGAAGACTCCTTGGCCAGGAACCTTGGGAGACAGGGTGGTTCCCATCACAGCCCTCCCTTGGCTGGAGGGCTTGCCCCTTTTCCCCAGAACTTGGGACAGGATGCTCGGAAGTGACCCAGTTTCCCGCAGTAGATACAGCACCTCTCCCTCCTTTGGGGCTCCCTTTCAGCTGCAGACTAGCGAGTGCGGCCTGCCTGCATTGGCTCTGAGGTGTCTAAGGCTGGGTTGTGAGCTTCCAGGGGGATCCAGGGGCCTCCGGGGGTATCTCGGTGATGCTCCCTGAACCGGTTGTCAAGGCGTATGGCGTGTGATATCAAGGCCTCCAGCCCCTCATGGCCCCCCACGGAGGCCAGCCCATCCTTTATGGGGTCTGACAGGCAATGGTGAAACACTGCCATCAGAGTGGGCTCGTTCCACCCGCTCACAGCTGCGAGGGTCCGCAAAGAAATGGCGTAGTCTGCTACACTTATGTCGGATAGACATAAGCTGTCTCATAGCGTCTTGACTTGCAACTGATTGATCAAAGACTCTTATCATGTCTTCAGAAAACCTCTTGAAGTCTCTGGGCCTTGCCTTTGCCAGATGGATGTTTCCCATGCCTGGGCTTACGTAGTTATTACGTAGGCTATCTTGAATCTGTCAGTGGTATAGGAGGCCGGCTGAAGCTCAAACGTGAGTTGACACTGGGTTTAGGAAGCCATGGCACTCATCCTGCTTGCTGTTGTTCCTCTGTGGGGCTGAGAGATGAGGTTTGTTGATGTGGGAGGGTGACAGAGGTGGACCCGGAGGAACTGGACCGAGGGGGGCTGTGGGAGCCCGAGTTAGCTGCTGGAGAGTCACGGCGATTTGTTGTAGCATAACGTCATGCTGATTCTGTTGGTTGGTACGCGTTTGGCCGTGTGTTTTCATAGTCACTCCAAAACTTGTGAGGGCTGCCAGTAGCTTGTCAAGCTCGAAACTCCTGGTCGTGGGAGAGGTCTATGCTTAGTCTGTTATGACTGAGTCGTTCTGTGAGGGCCAAGGTGAGAACTAAACCCAGGCTGCTGGAGTGGGAGGCAGGTGCATAGCTCAGTGAGCTAATGAGGAGACGCAAGTGCAGAGGATACGTAGTATTCACAAAGAGAACGCTCAGAAGACAGGGGAGAGAAAACAAAACACAAAATCAGAGTATGCCAGTAATGCAGAGCCCATCAGCCCATCATAACATTTAATGCATAATCTTTTAACAGACCACAAGCAAATAAACATAATCATAGAAGGGGTCATGTTTAGTATTTGGCTGCTAATCCCCTTGAGTTAAAACAATATGTATGCTTATTACCACATTTTAATAACTACTGAACCCCACTTAAGGTCAAATATCCTGTATCCTTACCTTTACAAGCATACATGGACAGGCTCGACCTTATGTGGTATTTCTCCCTGTGCAATGACACTAAGTACAAGCCAATGTGATATAACAGCTGCATTAGTAATTCTAAATGTACAAAAAATACAAAGCTACATTAGTTATTTTAAATATGCATTGTGCATCTGGATATTATTATAATCCCAGTATAAATTAAAGATGTAAACAAAAGTACAGCCCAGAAATAATGCACATCAATGCTTTGTTCTGCAAATAGAATGTCCCTTCTGCCACATATTACTTTTCAAAATGTATAAATCCACTATGAAGAGCATGTGTACAATTGAAGATCAAACAAAGAAACAAACAAGTTTTTGGATGTACTCAAATTGGCAAGAACTTGGATGCTCCTCCAGGGCTGCTACTTATTGCCTTTCGCAGCTCTGTAAACAAAAAAGGGCATCAGTGGAGTTATAAAGCCTTGTGATGCATGAGCAGCTCTTGACCCAGGTCTTGTATTTTGTTTATTCTAGGGATATAGGCAGAGATGTGGTCTACAACCACATACTCCATGCACAACCCAATTCCCAGTAGTTCTGAAATTGTACTTTTTTTCTGTATTGTTTTTCACAGTGATTGTGTGCCTAGCCCTCTGTGGAAATGAACTGCGAGGTGTTTTCTTTGATTATTCTCAGTGTAACCTTTTAGGCAGAGAGGACTATGCGGGAGGAATGAATGTAGAGTGAAAAGCTCCATGCTGTGTGACTATTTTCACCTCACCCAGCTGACACTATGACTAGATTTTTTTTCACAGGAAAACAAAACTGCAAGATGAACAAGAAGTCAAAAATGAGAGTAATCATAGATCATTACGTTTGCGTATTCATGTGAATAATTCATGATACATTATCATATAAAAATATTGAATTTTTATATAAATTTGAATAAGCATTTAAATGCACATTCAGTGGTAGAAACTGAATAAATGTTAAACGCTTATACAGTCTTTCCCACTGTGCACATTGTAAGCCTCATTTAAAAAAAAAAAAAAAACTGGTTTGCGAACGGTAGAGTGGTAGAACTTGAGTGTACTGCACAAATCTCTGACCTCAACCCCGCTGAACACCTTTTAGATGAACATACCAAAATCAAACAGAAAGCCTAATAGATAGTAAATAGTTTGCATTGTCATAACAGCAAAGAGGGACTAAATCTAGAAAGAGATGTTCAAAAAGCACATATGGGTATGATGGTTAGGTGTACACAGATATTTGGCCATATATTGTATATTAAGCTAGGCTACACTGTTCCTTTGAAATTAGTTAAATCACAAAGCAAAATTATATGATTACATACGATTAGCTAAAATAATATTCATTTAAAAAAGCAGCACACAACAGTCTGTGCAGTTATACAAAAGTAATCCATACTGGGGGAGGTGTGATATGGCCTGTAATGAAGCACAGCTTGAAGTGTGTTACATTGTCATTTACATTGCGGCATTTAGCAAATGCCCTTTTCCAGAGCGACTTACAAAAGTGCTTAGTCGATTTCTTGGAGTATCCGAAGCTAGTGAAGGCAGATCAGGATTCAAGAACTCAAACCAGAATACTATTAGAAAAAGCCAGGTAGTATCAATTAGAAAACTTACCAAAGTCCAAAAACTTTCTACATTAGACAACCTGCAAAGAGAACAAGACAATAACAATCACTATGGACAAGCTGAAAGAACAAGACAAATATAATTCACAATTACAGTAGTCACTGCTCAATTAACTGCTGGTGGAACAGATGAGTCTTTAGCCAGCGTTTAAAGACAGAAAGTAACTCTGCTGTAAGGACATCTAGGGGAAGTTCATTCCACCACCTTGGCACCTGGACAGAGAAGAGTCTGGCTGTTTGCCTCCGATGTGTCTTAGATGATGACGGGTCAAGTTGGGCCGTACTTGAAGCCCGAAGAGCTTTTGGCTTTGTAGGCCAGCATCTGGTTTTAAATATGATACGAGTGCTATTCCCTTTATAATACAATAATATAACATCAACTGCAATTTTTAATTTATTAATGAATTACATATCATGCATTTTAAGTATTTAGCATTTGCAAGACAAGTCATTTCTTCTTAATGCTATGATTCTCTCTTTCCCTCTCTCTCTCTCACTCCCCCCCCTCTCTCTCTCTGTATCTCTATCTCTGCAGCTTGTCATTTTACTAAGAAACTGGAAAGCATAAACTTTATAATGCATCATTACTGTTACAAATTGCTGACAATCAGGACATAAAAGTCTCCTCAATGTTTTATTTCTTAAACAACAATATTCCAATATTCAAAGCTGTTATTAAAGAAACAATAATATATTAAAATGTGTGCATTCTAAACTGACCAATCTGATTCAAGAATTCAACTGCACTGAGATATAGATGAAACAATTCTTGTTTTGACAATTTTGACTGGCATCTGTTTTTAGGTTTAAGCAATTTAGGAAAAGAAGCCTTTTTTATCACACATACAGTAAACTACCCTGGTGCAGAAACAGCCTTACTCAACAGTGGCAGCTTGGTGGTGGTTGGGCTTGAATGGTAGTGAGGCTTTTAATCGGTAACATAATCCGCTAAGCTAGTGTCCAAAGAGTGGTGACTTAAAATTGGCTTTGAACATTTTATATTATTTTCCATTTTATTGAAATTTTATTCCAATTTAACAGAACTTGCCTTTAAAAGCTATGCATCATCTTAGTCGAATAAAATAACTTTATATAAAGAGTAGACTTATTATAGTCTTGTAGTCTTTATCATAGTCTCATCGATCCAAGATGGTGGCGCAGCAATAGCTCACGGCGGCCGCTTTGGATACAAAATGGTGCTTTTTGTGAATTTACCTGTGTTTGTCCTAACCTTTCCTGGTACATAGACACAGGAACAACTAATGTCCATGGATAGGACCGTCAGGCGCTTTTGTGTAATTGCAATCTTCTAGATATCAACAAAATAACCGATAAGCTACGAGACATGCTACGCGGCTTCGGTCTGCTACAGCAACCAGGCCCCCAGACCCTGGCCTCGCCTGAAGCCGGCAGCCAAAAGAGGGGGCACCGGAAGCAGTGTTTAGAGATGACAAAAGCGTGGCAAGCGGGCTGGAGTTCGTGCTAGGCTTACAACAAAGCCAACTCGGCCAGCTCTTCCGTCCATGTATGTTCCCTGGAGAATAAACTGGACTGCATCCGACTTCAGTGAACTACACGACGAGAATCAAGAGACTGCTGTGTCTTTGTTTTCACCGAGACATGGCTGAGTTCCTGACGCTGCCATTTAACTACACGGACTAGCCTTGTTTCAAGCTGACAGAAACCCAGCCCTGTGCGGTAAGAATCGTGGTGGAGGACTGTGTGTTTACATTAACATGGAATGGTGCAAGAACTCTGTACTAGTCTCTAGTTACTGCTCATCTCTAGTGGAGTTTATGGTCGTCAGATGCAGACCTTTTTATTTACCGAGGGAATTCACTACTGTACTCATCATAAGTGTTTACATTCCACCTGCCGCTAACACTCAAGACGCACTCTGTGAGCTGTACAGCGCTATAAGTGGACTACAAAACACACACCTGGATGAACTGTTTATTGTTGCTGGAGATTTCAACCATGTGAATGACATCTTCAACATCTCCTTGAGCAGCGCCACCATCCTGACGTGTCTCAAAGCAACCACCATCATACCCGTGCTGAAGAAGTCTTCAGTGTCCTGCCTCAATGACTACTGTTCCGTTGCACTGACACCCATCATCATGAAGTGCTTCGAAAGGCTTGTCATGAGGCACATCAAGTCCTTGCTCCCCCCTTTACTAGATCCCATGCAGTTTGTGTATTGTTCCAATCGCTCAACGGACGACGCCATATCCACCACTCTTCACCTGGCACTCACTCACAATAAGAACACTTATGTTTGAATGACGAGTTAGCATATAGAGAGGAAGTTCAAAAGTTAACAGACTGGTGTAGAACTAACAACCTGTCTCTAAATGTAGACAAGACCAAAGAGGTTGTTGACTTCAGGAGGACAGGGTGCACATCGTCAAGAGCACCTTGGAGTTCACCTGGCAGAGGATCTCACCTGGTCCCTCAACACCAGCACTATAATCAAGAAAGCCCAGCAGCATCTCTACTTCCTGCAAAGGCTGAGGAAGGCACATCTCCCACCCCCCATCCTCACTACATTCTACAGAGGAACCATTGTGAGCATCCTGAGCAGCTGCATCACTGCCTGGTTTGGGAACTGCACCGTGTCCCTGCAGCGGGTAGTGAGAACGGCCGAGATCATCATCGGGGTGCCTCTCCCCACCATGACAGACATTTACACCACACGTTCCATCCGCAAAGCAACCAGCATTGTGGATGACCACACACACCCCTCACACACACTCTTCACCCTTCACCGAAGCATCCGGGCCCTCACATCCAGACTGTGCAACAGTTTATTTCTGCAAGCTATCAGACTCCTGAACAACCAGAGTCTGGTCTGATAAATTGCACACATTTCAGTGACAGGACTAACACACACACACACACACACACACACACACACAAAATCTTAAAGATACAAAACAAAACAATTTGTCTAAGGAAAGAGTACAAATGTTCTCATTTCTACCAAAAATGGACAATACCGCTGCTATAACACATTGTTTGTTTACATTTTACCAAAAATGGACAATACTGCTGCTAATAAAAACAGTATGTTTATGTTTACAAGAAATGGACATAACTGCAGCCTACTGCTCCCACTACCAGTGGGCTATCTGCACTATCCCCTCCCTATATTTAGTGTCAATGTCTAGTGTATTTTGTATTTTGTCTTGTGTATTTATTGCGTCATTGCACATGCTTCAGCACTCGTGCACTTTATGTCGTATTGTGAAGTTTATTGTTCTATGTAGCATCTTGTCCTAAAGGAACGTTGTTTCGTTTCACTGTGTACTGTACAACACTGTATATAGTTGAAATGACAATAAAACCTACTTGACTTGACTTGACCTAAAAATATTTCATGGAAATAATTATTACAAATAAATAAGTAAACAGTTGATTGTGGGATATGGGGTAGAATAAAACCTTTGCATGAGTCTGGTATTTAAAGTACCTGTAACGAAACAAAATATTGTGGCGTTCTCTAATTGTCTTGAAATTATGATGATATATATGATATAACAATGATTGATATTCTTCCTTCTTATTGTCTTTCCTGAGAAATTCCAGTTTATTGTTATTATGTATGTATGTAATATTTGATCATGTCATTTGGAAGCATGATTCAGTGGGGTGTTGAATAATGTGTCTTTTCCTCTAGCTATTATTGTTATTTTCACACCCTCATTCTCTCTCTCTCTCTTTGGCTCTACCCCCTTATCCAAAGAAGGCAACATCCTTCAATCTTCCTTTAGTTCCTCTGTCATTAAAAGCAATGTCATTTGTCATCTCATTGCTTACCCTCACCAACGCTTTATTTCACATATTGAACAGCAGCAGCTTTGGCTCGAGGTATCTGGCTGCAGGTTTGTGATGAGCTGAAAAGGTGTTCTTGGCAGTGGATCACAACCAGGTCACTCCGTAAAAACAACCTCAGGTGAATAGAAGTGATGTTGAAAAGGGTGAGATATTAAATGGGGTGTTGTGGATTGAAAGCTGTGGTTATGGCAATTTCAAAATTCAGATTAGAAACAGGAGTAAAGAATGCAATGGAAAATAGTGTGAGGATTTATTGCTGTTGTGTACCTTAATGACCATGACAATTAGCCATTGTTTTCACAGCCCCATTCAGGGCACTTCAATCCATTCAGGGAAAATTATTAACTTTTACAGCACTCCTGTTGCTTTGTGATTGAAAAAATTACTTCAGACAACTTGGCCATCACCTGAATAATAATGCTGCCCAATACAGTTCTCAAGTGTATGCCTATTTGCGTATTGTTTATTTGGATTATGCTTTGTTTCTTTACTGGTCTTTGGGTGTATCTTGTCCTGTCTGTCATTTAGTACCTCAGACAACAGGTGATCCTGTTAGGACAATGTCAGGCTCTGATTGTTTCCCCACAGTAATTAAGACTGATGAATTAATTAGCAGTCTTGTAAACAGTTGGTTTGTTTGAGCAGAGGTTGTGATGAATTTAAAGCCCTTCTGTCAACCTCATTTTAAATATCACTGCCAGCCCTCTGAATTTTAATTACATCTTTGTATTTCCATCACACAAAGCCAATAGATTTCTTTTTAAATCATTTTTTTTATTTTTTTGATTGATTTCATGAGATCATACACACCAACAGAGTTATCATGTTGATATGTGGGTAGGTGAAGGAAAACACTTCTAGATCTGTCAAGGTTACCAAATAATTTCCTTTTGAATAATACTAGGCAACAGGAACAGACTTTTATAATTGCAAGACTCACAGATAGATTTATATATAGACTGAAAGATTAATAGATTAATGTTGTAAGCAAGCATCAATTACAAACTCTGGAAAAAAATATATAAATAAAGCAACCCTGAAAGTTTCAACAGTGGGGCTTATCTTTGTAACTTCTTATGGTTTCTATTATTTCGCCATGATCTGCTCTGAGGCAAAAAGAGGCAAAAATGTACAAAAAGGGAGCAGAGAGCATACCGCAAACAAAAACTGAGGCACAGAACTAGGAAGCGCTATGAGGCATCAGCTAATAAAGAAAGACACAACTGAGCCAGTATAAATACACACACAGAAGATCACATGACCATGCTAATTACAACGCCCAGGTGAACCATTAGGAAATGGCAGGAAAATGAGTGCAGGGTAAGAGACAGGGATGCAGTCCTTGAAAACAAAAACAAAAGCCATGTGCCACCAAAGGGCACTAAGGCACAATAGCAGCCACTAGGGGTCACGACAGTCTTAAGTCCTCACAAGAATGAATTTTCAAGTTATAAGAAAAGTTGATGAAACTCAAATTAACAGAATTTTGACTATACGTTGGATGGCTATAATTAAAATAGTTTAATTGATAAAGATGCTATACAGAAAAAAATGTTGGTATTTAAGATGTTATATAGCGACTTTCTCTGCACACCTTGTAAATAAAAAAAAATGATGTGAAAAGGAAGAGTTTTGTTATGCTTCACTCCAAGGCCAGTCAGGATAAGGTACAAGTTTTTCTGTGAACAATTTTAGACCACAGACAAACACAACTGTTACTTCTAAAGCAGCAAACCTTTCCTGCGTTATTTTTAAGCCATATAATAAACCTAATTCTTGTCATTTAAATTTTTCTATAAAGTCAAGATTACATAGAATGAAAGTCTATTTATTCTATGTAATAAGGGGGGGGCATTTTAATAAAATCCAACAGACGGACAGCCCACAGCACAACCTATACCACACACAGCATGATAACTGGAAGATCTAACTCAGTAGAAAGACACACCTTATCCTTGTAATATACAGCAATTGCCCTTTACTGTATTATATACAGTATAGTGCATTATCACAAAATGTCATATATAAATGTGAGCCATCAAATAAAGTCTGGAACTGCTCACCATTATCTAAATGGTCAGAATGTGCTACTGTGAAAACTCCTTATAATCAGTATGGAAATTACCCTCAATTTGTTTCCCTGAATATAGTAGGTGAATTCTGAGTCCTCAGACCTGTAACAGACACCACCTGTTTTCTGTCTTCTGTATCACTTTTCTCTGACGCAAAACAGTGCTTCTGAGACTATAATAACGTTTTAATAATAAATAAGTGTCATGCACCTCGATTTTACATGATTGGGTGTGAAAGATAGTCACACAGATAGATAGACAGGTAGATAGATAGCTTGATCAGTTGATCAATCGCTGAAGTCTAGTCTTCAGATAAACAAGTATTGATTCTCCAGCCCGAGACTGGGCCTGATAGTTCTGACACAGGCCGGATCCAAAACAATCTTCAGTCAACTTTCATCTTCTAGTTCTTCATATAAGATCACATAATGCAGACTTTGCCTATGAAATATATTGATCTGTATAACTGTCTGCACACATTCTGAAGACATTGTTGCACTGCATCTCATAAATCCTAAAAATCCATTTAATAAATCCTAAAAATTGATTAAATTTAATGCACCTTATATCAAAATATGGTACTAATCTCTAGTATAATCTAAGCCGATCATTACCAGCAATGATTTGTGGTCTTTCAACAGGTTATTGACCAACAGCAGACCAGAACTATTTGCAGAATTCATGTTCCCACTGTATGTACGATATATAAAATATATAACGTATGATATGTTGTAGTGTATCATATTTTCTGGACTATTCACAAAAGAGTTTAGCAGCTGTTCAGATTTACATTGATTCAGTGCATGTGAAATCAAGAAGTACTGTTGTGAACAAAACACAGTTGTTGCTAATGAAGTGCTATCATCGTGCATGGGATTTGAATATTTATCTAAAAAAACCAAACAAAAAAACAACAACAAAAAAGAATACATAAAAATGAATCATCACAATCCCGCTAACCGGTGTCACCTGTAGAATACTGGTTGGTCCTTCATGTCATCTCAACAGTTTTCATTGCTACTGTTACTTGTTAGATAACTAAATGTACATCCAGATTTCTGTAAAACTACTTTGTGGCAATATAAAATAAAATTTATACTCTGCTATAATTATTGTTCGGAATAAAAAGAAACAAAACAAAACACAATCATGTGATAGAGTTTTGTATATGTAAATATTTTACAATTCATGCTAAATAATGCATTATGATTATCACATTCAGACAGAGTTTACATGCCTGCCGTGATGAATGGCAATACCTCTTATTAATGCTGGGCTAATTGAGATTCTAGCTGGCTACATTCCTGCAACAACGTCCTTTTTTTGGCTTTGATGTTGCTGTAGCTGGCGGCTATCTTCTTCTTCTTATTATTATTATTGATTGCAGTTGCAGTCTACTTCAGTTGCTTGAGCAACAATTGGATGGGGATATCGTGAGCCTCAGTGCTGTTTCAACTTCACGATAAGTACCTGTTTTTGAAATGACATTGAGATACATTATCTTTGCCGATATATTTACATAGACAATGAGGATGGTTAAGAGATTGTACTGTGTTATACTTCCACAGATAAATAGAAACCTTTAAATGCATCTGGTTCATAACAAGTTTGCTCAACAGTTCAGAAATAAAAACAGGAGATCCTTATTTATTACTGCAACAGTTTTTTCATAGACTCCTGACTATTTCTTTATTCTTTTTTTCTTCTGTTATTATTATTATTATTATTATTATTATTATTATTATTATTATTATTATTATTATCAAGATTTTTTTCTAAACATACTTTTATCAAAATAAACATTATGTGCATTATATATATGTGCATAATATATTTCATTTAATTTTTTATTAGTAATATTTAATTTAGTTTGCATGTTGACATAGATCTCCTTGTATGTTATCTGACTGACAAAATGGAGTTATTGTGCTTCATACAGGTGATTCATCAAGCATGCATCATTCAGAGTCTGGAAATTCCATATCTGCAATCAGCTGGGATTATTCAATTTTAAAAGCTTTCACCCATGTATAGCTTTATAGTCATTTTGGCCTTGCCTTCGTATTTTCCATCAGCTGAGGGGAAGACACTCGAAGGGGAAAATGTTTAATGTATAGTGTCTTGGCAACAATCAGCTTTCAGATTGAGCCATATTCAGTCTAGGTCCAGACTGTGTCTCAAGAGAAATAATCAATCCTCCGCTTATGATTATCAATTAAGATTCTGATTGAGCTGAGAGTAAGGTCTACTGAAGAAAGTAAGCATGAGGGGACTTATAAAAAGCGGATAAGTGTCCATAAATGCTTTAAAGGTCTTTTAATAAAGCTATAGACTTTGTTTAAAAAGGAAGTGATATTTCATATAAAATTAGGAGATTTCTATGAGACATTTATATCATAAATAAACAAATTGATTTAATATTTAAATTAAGTTGTGAGATGCTACTAATGAAAAGCTTTCTCCTAAATCTAGCTTTTCATGTATTTTCATGTTTTCTGGTCATGAGATTTTGCTAGATTCTTTATAACCTTACAAACCTTACATGCATTGTCTACATTTTAGGTGGACAAAGGAAAATTGTCACCTTCTGGTATGTTGTTTTGGGAAGGAAAAGAATCCTTATTATTGATTTCCAGGAGAAAAACATTTTCCGAAGGGCAGAGCTGCAAAGCAGATAAGAAGTTTAAAGATGATGAATACAACAATGATGCTCAATTTCATGCTAAAGTGGAAACACAAAGCCAGCCTGCTAATTTAGCCACTGATAGCAGCCGGCAGCATGGACGAAAAGTCCCTCCAAGATTAATAGCCTGTCAGAGCAACTGGAAGCCAATAACACGGATCACTGAAATAAAAAGGTACTGGTTTGTGTTGCTGCTGCTGGATTAATATGTTTGACAAAATGTTTGAACGAATACAAGGAACATCAACATTCATCCTGCTTTGGTTTCTTTAGTAGACTAGTAGTAACCTTAAAAACAAGGTATTAGTGTCAGTTCTACTGATGATCATATATGTATATGCACATGAATGGTATGCAACCCCACCACCACTTCCTATCATTTTCCCCATGACAAGACAAGTTCCTACATGATTTATGCATGTTTTTTAACCTTGGCATTTTTCTATTGATAAACTACCAGAAATCATGCTTTTTTTAATATTATATTCATAAAAGTACATTTTTCATAGGTTATTAGTTCTCAACTTCTCACATCATCTTTACTACTGAAAAAGGACTGAGTTCTGTGTGTTTATGGGATGTGCTGATAGCTGACCTTAAAGACCTATAATTATATAATATTCACTTACAATGCACTAAAAAGAGAATGACTTGACCTTTGGTGAATGCTTTGGTGAAAAGATTGCAGTAAATGTAAATCTGAACTCTTCTTCAAATACAGACAGATTTAAGAATCATATACTTTGCATTTATTTCCCATTTCTTAGCCTCACAAATCAGTTTGGTCTACTGAATGATTCATACCTAAAGCCAAGCTCATTATTAAAGCTATGAAATTGGCTGAATATGATTGAATCCAGACTATAAGGCAGCTTTTTAAAGCTTCCTTTTTTTGTTATTGATAATTGTATTTGTTCTTATAAATTCTGAATGTCTGTAACTAAACTTTATTAATAAATACATCCACATTTATAGAGAGCTATTCAGCTTTTATCATCTTCGTCTTTTTCAAGTATCTTCAGTCTTTGTGAGCAGAGGAGGTAAAAAGACAAGTTAGGTTTTATATGAATTTACCTTTCTTAATACAACTGATCTTATGTTTAATTCTTAGAATTTAAGAATGTAGAATTGTTGGCAATATAAGTAGATCATTGCTTCAGTATATAGACAAATCATATAAAGCAAAATAATATGCAAAATAAAAAAAAACAAAAAACGACAACCTTGAAATTAGTACAACTTTTCTATAAATAGGTTGAATAATGTTATTGATTGCTGGTGTTTGGAAATACTGTTTAATTTGACTACAGGGTTAATAAAAAATCCCAGGACTTTTTTGCTCACACCTAACTCACAACATCCTTTTTTTTCAGACTGGCAAGTTCTTAAGTAATTGTACCCTTCACAGGTTCACTGTAAGCCTTGAATCTTTTAGCATGCTATTCTCAGTGCAGTAGGTGGCACAGGAATTTTTACTGCCAGTTCGTTCATCAGACCACAAACAAACCTAGAGGAAGCCAATTAGCTGATAATGCTGTACAAATACAACAAACAAGGCAGACTGTTTCAGAGCCAAATAAATCTTGTAGAATAAAAGCATTACAGCTGGACCTGCAGAAGTAGACCTGCTTAATGATGAAGAATGCACTGAATGGATGTGACTATGGCTGAATGCTCAACAGTACAAAAGACCCTCACTAACAAAAGAATGGAAGAACGTGGGCACTGACTCCATGAATCTAACTTAGTCTTTGCAAGAAAGTGTATTATAACAAATGACCTGATTCAAAAATAACACTTTTTTATTCTTATAGCAAAGGACATATAATTAAATATGACAATCAGACTTGCTTTGGTTCTTATTACATTAGACTGTGCTTTGTTTCTTTGTATGCTTGTTTCTATTTAGTATGTACTTTTTTTGACGTTAAATGTATTTAACAAACAGTGTCCATTTTAAATAATGTACCTTTAAATAAAAAAAGGAAAAAAGAAACAAAATGTTTAAGAAACATAAATATATAATTAGCCAGCACACTAGACAGGTGAATGCTCCAGTGGGCTTACCCAGTGTCTTATTTTGGTTCGCTAGTTGCCTAATTGAACAGAAGCAGTGGCAATTAATGAATTTTAACAACAAATGACAAGCTCCAGAGTCCAGTGGTGGTGTGCTTTACAACACTCCATGCTGCCATTGTGCTTTGTGATGTAAGGCTTTCATGCAGCTGCTTGGCCATTGAAAACCATGCCATGAAGCTTTTTAGGAGGAACAGTGTTTATCACTCCATTTCAATTCCAAAAAAGAGTGTGTGTGAGTGTGTGTGTGAGAGAGAGGGGGGGGGAGAGAGAGAGAGGTAGTAATCCCATATGAGGGGCACCAGATAATGGTTATAGCTCCAATTAATGCCTAGACAGGAGTGAATCTGAGTCTTGGTTAGAGCCAATTAAGCCCTGGGTGTGACACCATGGGGAAATTACTTTTTATATAACCATAAACATTTTCATGAGAATGTTTTATCATATTATTAATAAATACCAAAACTACAACATCACATCAAAATAAGTTTTAAAAACATTACATGGAAAACAGTAGACCACTGTTCAGATGCCTATGGCAAACAGAACACTTCTTAGTTTAATAAATATGTTCAGGTCACAGCACCAAGTTGTTCATAATTTGGCAAATATGAATTACATGTCTTAATTTATTCAGGCTTTTACCAATTTAATTCCACAACAGGGATGAGAAATTAAAAACCATTTATCAGTCCTGCTGTGAAACATCCAGACACTATGTTTCACCTTACTCATCAAAACTGGAGTGTCTAGAAACATCTAGATACATGGATCGGAACATCTTAAATTTGCTTAGTAGCTGCAGAAATCAGTGATCTATGTTAAAGCTATTTGCGTCAATGTCAGTATTATGCACGTGTTGACCTCTCTTTTTGTTGCAAAATTCCTTAAAAACCCTACTGTATTTGAATATTCATAACCCACAAATGCCCTGGGCAAAGCACAAAATCATAACATCATCCCCCAAGTCATGATTCCTGAATTTTTCTCCTCACTAACAATTCACAGCTATCAGAGCATCTACTGAAGCACTGAAAGCACTGTCTGCTACTCTTGAGGTCTAAGACATAAGTTTTCAGTTCACTTCAATCAGTTTTTTTAGATGATCTCATAGCCCTTATCCCTTCCCGAGTAAAAAGCCAAGGAGGAACATATCTGTCCTGAAACAAAGATACACCAGACTCTTTATTTCACCAGCAGCAACAGATTTTTTTTTTAATTGAGCAGTCTCAATTAAATTGCCATTAAGTAGTGCTATACAAATGTTCCTTTTCATGTGATTTCTGTGATTGAGCTTGATGTCCTGTCTTTTGCACATGCTCTAGAAACAAAATTTATAGTCCATTTGTATGATTGGTGAATTAGGCTAATTAATTGGGTTAAGCTGAAGAAAAACTGAACAAAGGCATCAGGCCTGCCTACATATAAATTATTCATTAATAGCCTAATGATTTGTGCCAGATTAATATACACCCATCAACCATAGCATTAACACCACCCGCCAAAACAGTTCCGACCTGTAACAGCATGGAGGCAAAACAACTGAAGATGGGCTGTGGTATCTGGCACCAGGATGTTAGCAAAGCACCCTTCTGTGGAATTGGACCAGATGGGCAAGCCTTCACCCCTCACACACATCGATAACCCTTGGGTGCCCATGATCCTGTTGACATTTCACTGGTGTTTTTTCCTTGGAACATTTATGTAGCTACTAAACACTGCATACTGGGACACATCCCACAAACCTGCTATTTCGCAGATCCTCTGAACTATCCATCACAGTTATTAATTCATGAACTGAATCATTTTGATTATCTATGTTATTATGTCAAGGGGTACGGTATATTTAACAGTAATTTAACAGTCAGTTCCCTAAGTTGATGTGTTGAAAGCAGGAAAAATGGGCATGCAAATGTATCTAAGGAACTTTGACAAGGGCCAAATTCTTATGGCTAATCAACTGGGTCACAGCATCTCCAAAATATCATATTTTCTGGGATGTTCCTGGTATGCTGTGGTTTATGCCTATCAAAACTGTTCTAAGAAAGGACAACCAGTGAACTGTCACTAGGGTCATGGGCACCTTAAGTTTCAATGATGTGTGGTGGGGTCAAAGGCTAGCACAGCTGGTCCAATTGCACAGAATATCCACAGAAGTATACACAATTTACAAACTCCATGAACAGAGTTCAACAAATACACTGTCAGTTTGATATCTTTGTGCCAGATTCAGAAGTGTTTGTAGCTGTATTAAATATGCTCAATGAAAGTAATCTAAAGTAAGAATACAAAACATGATTATCCTCTGTCTGCTGTAGTTAATAGTCTTATGATATATAAACATAAGCCATATGCAAGATTACTGATATTAGAAGTTGATAAGGTGGTGTGGTGTCTTTATGACGTATGGGCTAATCAGGGGCCTCTCGGTCTACCGGTTCGAGAGCTATCATAAATCTGAGTC
>JAOVVF010000044.1:18563610-18584457 GCA_028565595.1 Duopalatinus emarginatus
GACTCAGGGTTGCTGGTATCTCCTGGTGCCTCATCTGTAGCAGGTGTAGCTCATCAGAATCAGGACTCAGGGTTGCTAGTATAGTGTTGCTATGTGTATTGCTCTGATGTTCTGGCTCTTGTTTAAATGGAGAAGAAAGTAAGCTGTATTTGAGCTGGCATGTTTTATTTTTCTGCTGCTAATGTAGCAGTAATGTTAAGACGAGATGCCAGTAAACCCATTTCATGCCTTTTGCATGGCAGACGTGTTTGGCAGTTTGCTTGTTTTATAAATAAATACAAACTCTGGAAGCATTTCGACATCTATCTGGGGAAATTTCATTCCATTAAAAGCATGTCACAGATGACATAAGATAGTTTATGAATACAATGCTTAATAGAAGACTGAAACAGATGCACAAAAATGGATGCACAATCTATTTTTGGTTTTGCAGTAAACATCTTTTAGAACGTGTCACTGGACATTTCAGATTTTGTTAAAAGAAATTGCAATGGGTAAGTCTGCCTCTGTCATAACTAATAAGTAAATTACATGTGAAAATTAAGTGTTGCATAAGTTCATAGTAATGTCAAGATGGTGTGTAAACAGACCCGCAAAGTTAGGGGGGAAGGGGTGCTGTTGCAGGTAAAAAAACAAACAAGCAAAAAAAAAAAAACCAGGCAAAAAGTCAGGCGATGTGCAAACAGGGTATCACAGGCAAAAGTAGAGATGCTGCTGGGCTGTCCTGGTTATGGTGCTGGTGTTGAGGGACCAGGTGAGATCACACCTTGTCTTCCTGAAGTCAACAACCATCTCTTTGGTCTTGTCTATGTTCAGAGACAGGTTGTTGGTTCTACACCAGTTCATTAACTGTTGGACTTCCTCTCTGTATGCTGACTCGTCGTTCTTGCTGATGAGACCCACCACAGTCGTGTCATCTGCAAACTTTATGATGTGGTTCGAGCTGTGCATTGCTGCACAGTCGTGAGTCAGTAGAGTGAACAGCAGTGGACTGAGCACACAGCCTTGGGGAGCCCCAGTGCTCAGCGTGGTGGTGCTGGAGGTGTTTTGTCCGATCCAGACTGACTGAGGTCTCCCAGTCACGAAGTCCAGGATCCAGTTACAGAGGGAAGTGTTACAGGCCCAGTACGTTCAGCTTCCTGATCAGGTGCTGAGGAATAATTGTATTGAATGCTGAACTGAAGTCTATGAACAGCATTCGAACATAAGTGTCTTTCTTGTACAGGTGGGTGAGCGCCATGTGAAGAGTGGTGGATATGGCGTTGTCCGTTGAGCCATTGGGACGATACGCAAACTGCAGGGGATCTAGTGAAGAAGCCAGCAGATGATGGGTGTGAGTGTCATGGGATGGTAGTCATTGAGGCAGGACACTGAAGACCTCTTCGGTACTGGTATGATGGTAGTTGCTGTGAGACACGTCAGGATGGTGGCGCTGCTCAGGGAGATGTTGAAGATGTCGGTGAAGACGTCTGTCAGCTGGTCTGCACATTCCCTGAGCACTTTACCAGAAATGTTGTCTGCTCCAGCAGCTTTCCGGGTCTGTGTATTGTAGTCCGCTAATAGTGCTGTACAGCTCACAGAGTGCATCTTTAGCGTTAGCAGGGGGTGTGATGTAAACACTGATTATGAGTACAGTGGGGAATTCCCTCAGTAAATAAAAAAGGTCTGCATCGGATGGCCATAAACTCCACTAGAGATGAGCAGTAACTAGAGACTAGTACAGAGATTTTGCACCATTCCATGTTGATGTAAACACACAGTCCTCCACCACAAGTCTTACTTCACAGGGCTGGGTTACTGTCAGCTTGAAACGAGGCTAGTCCATGTAGTTGAATGGCGGCATTGGGAACTCTGTCGCTCAGCCACATCTCGGTGAAATCAAAGATGCAGCAGTCTCTAGATTCTCGTTGTGTAGTTCGCAGGAAGTCGGATGCAGTCCAGTTTATTCTCCAGGGAGCAGACATTAGAGAGCAGAATGAACGGGAGAGCTGGCCAAGTCGGCTTTGTTGTTAGCCTAGCACGAACTTGCCGCGCTTCTGTCATCTCTTGCACCACTTCCTCCCTCTTTCGGCTGCCAGCCTCTTTCGGCTGCCAGCTTCAGGCAAGGCCGCGGTCTGGACGCCTGGTTGCCGTAGCAGACCGAAGCCGTGTAGCATCTCTCATAACTCATCGCTTATTTTGTTGATATCTGGTAGATTGCGATAACACAAAAGCATCTGACGGTCATATCCATTGACACTCGTCGTTCCTGTGTCCATGTACTAGAAAAGGTTAGGACAGACATGGGTAAATGAACAAAAAGCACCATTTTGTATACGGAGCAGCCGCCGCGAGCTATTACTGCGCCGCCATCTTGGATGACATGATGAATCTAACCAAAACAAAATAGTAGAAGAAAACAAACAGCATGAAACATGCTAGACAAAACAAGTGAACATGCTGTAGTTAACTAATCAACAGGACAAAAAACAAGTGGGACAAACACAAGTTAGTATTCTGGAGGACTGACAACTGGTGGGATCAGAAACTTTTTGCCATGAGTGCTGCCATTTAAGATGAAGAATTCTGGGAGTCCTGGCTGGGTGAGGTTGCAGCCCTGACAAATAACTCTATATAAAAATCAACACAATTCACCATATTTGAATGTTTCTATTCCAAATCATGATTAATATTTGGAATAAATAATGGAAAATGGCTGGCTTTAGTAAGCAATTTATTCTGGGGTTGCAGTAGATTCAGAACAGTCTCAGAAACACTGGCTACAAACCTGGAATACCTGGGATGTAATGCTAGTCAGTTGCAGTACACATGTACACACATGAACACACACATTCACATGCTCCTCACACAGGGGATAAATGAGCAGAACCAATGTACTGGCATGTTTTTGTGAGGTTAAACTAAACCAGTGAACCCATCCTATCACACATTGTAAGTATTAAGTCAACTATCTGGCAGCTGTGACATAGCAATGCTTTCTACAGATGCACACTGACCGGAATAATCTTAAATATAATTTTCTTCGTCTTATCTTTAATAAGTATGCGATAAAGTGCAAACTAGCTATAAAAAAATCTCAGATCTGCTGTTACAAATTTAACAATAAGAGCAAGGCATCATTATTATTACCCTGAATGTGAGTCTGAACTATAGACATGAAGTTTAAATATCATTTATGGCATATTAAAGAAATATATTAAACAATAAAATAGTAACAGTAAAATCAAAGGAAATGACAAGGCAGCAATTTCAATATGCTCACTTCATAAACTATTTTTAAGACATATTTAGCCCACAAAGTGTCTTTGCTAGTTATCATTGGTGAAAAAAATCCCCATGGTTTATGTCTAAATCCAGGGAAGCAGAAAAAACCACAATCAATTTCAGAACACAAGGGAGAAAAAAGTGAAGGAAAAGAAATGTTCAAAGAATTCAGGTTATGATGATATAAAATAAAATTGCAGGTCAGGGAATTTTAATTAGCACCAAGAACTGAATAGCTTGGGAACCTTGGATTGTGTAACGAAATAAAAGTGTATAAGTGAAATAAAATAAACATGACTGTTTGAAGTATTGCACAATGTTGTGTATGAGCCCTAAGCTTGTGGTCATGTTCTGAATGATGAACAAACTGTGATGGTAAAGAGATGGACAGCTTTGTTCCTCTGTCACTCAAAGATGAGAGCATCTGTGGTGGAACGCTTCATCTGTGGCAGTTTGGACACTACAAAAAAAAGTGGGAAATATATCAAAATTTTCTATTCTTGAAAAGAAAGAGTGAAGCACACAGGGTAAGAATGAAACACTAAATAACATCAAACAATGATCAGTAAAAAAAATGGATAGATAAATAAATAAACAAACACACACAATTCTTAAACATGCAGGGTAAATGTGGACTACAATGCACAGTTTACACTTTTACTACATCCAAATACAAGCAGAAACAACATTTCATTTCAGCCTTTACAATCGTGCTTTAAACCCAGTACAGAATAAACAGATACTAGCTATCTGAAAGCACCACAATGATGAAGAGGTGCATTCAGGAAGGTTCGCAGATCCACTCCAGGGTCAGCTTTTTAATTATTCAGCTTTTGAGTATGATACATGTGACTGCAACAAATATGCATTATTTAAATTCTATAGCATCACACACTGCTTGCATAATTGATATGATCATGAGTGTACGAACATAATCACAGTCTGTACTTGCTCCCACATGAAAACACTGTGTAAACATTCCAGAAACTAGCAGTGGTGGACGAAGTACCCAAATCCTGTAGTTTAGTAAAAGTACAGATACCCAAGGTAAGATATTACTCCAGTAAAAGTAAAAGTCCTTTGTTTAGATTTTCACTCGAGTAAAAGTACAAAAGTATTTACCTTTAATTGTACTTAAGTATCAAAAGTAAAAGTATTATGATTTACTATGGCTCCAATGTCCTCTTATCATTTTTGTAACAAGACTCTTTATTATTGTCTTATTTTATGTAAACAGTCACTCTTGGTTACCAATATTTCAATACAATGTCATTAAATAGTCTGACACTGAGATCTATTAAACGTATCATAAAGCTTAAAACACTGAAGGTAAACTTTGTCTATTAGGAAGAACCAAATGGCTATGAAATTACGTTTTTGGATTAAGATTTACTGGCAACTTAGTTACAAGTTTAGGTTTAATAAAATAAAAAAAATAACTTTTCTCTACAAAAAGGAAACATTTAAAGCATTAAACACATATCTATCAGTCTCCCTCTTTCTAATAAATAAAATATCCTATCCATCCAACAAGAGTTTTAGGTCACAGTTTAAAAAAATAAACAGTAAACTGTGAGAATAAAGTAGTAATATTTAAAGTCGTATTGAGAATCAAGATCAAAGTCATAATAGTTTGAAATAAAATCAATATGTCGAGAAAAAAGTCATACTATATGGAGAAAAGTTTTAACATGAGGCGGCTGTTTATCTTCCTTTACAAAACCCGCTGAATCTTACAGCTTTATTTTCAAAATATAATAACTTTACTGCTGAAATATTAGGCAAGCAAAGGCTAAAGAACAGTTTTTAGATGCTGAAAATATAGGAGCAAGCCACTGTATAGCTAGCATGCTCTGCATATTACTAATTCGATTGTGAATTATCAATGCTCAGTATCTTACTAACGAGCCATACATACAATGATCATTTTAATATTAGATCTATTGTAACAATACACACAAAAAAAATCAAGCTGCTGTTAGAGTAACTTACTAAAATAAATTTCAAAAAAGACACTTAAATAGGGCCAGGGGTGCTGTGACAAGTTTGAATTTTCTTCCATTTTCTTTCAAAAGTGTGTGCTGTAACCTGATTGGTGTGATTACGCGCTTCTTTCATTTTGAAACGTTACATATTTGATGCGTTCATGAGACAAAGTAACAACAGATTTTTCATAATGTAGTGGAGTAAAAAGTAAGATATTTGACTTTCAAATGTAGTGAAGTTAAAGTAAACGTCCCCTAAAATATAAATACTCCAGTAAAGTACAGATACACAAAAAAACTACTTAAGTACAGTAATGAATTACATTTACTTCGTTACTGTCCACCACTGGGAACTAGGGTTCTAGGAAAAAGGAGTGGAGACATGTGCATGCTATGACTTCTCAGACATGTCCATTTACAATGCAACACAACTTTGAAAAAGAATTTTAAAAATGGCAGTTTGGCATATGTCAAACTTCTGATACGAGAATAAATTCACATAAATCTACAATGATTAAACAATGCTGTAGTCTCCTGAGACCCCACTGTTCTCACAGTAGGGCAACACATTATCTCTCTAGTACATTTTATGTATTCGCTTGTAAGATTCTCATATGAGAACCATTGGGTATTACTCTTTGGCCAAACTTTATTGGCAAAAGACACTGATAAACTTCATAAGCTGATATAAACAAAAACCTTGAGGACAAATTATACAACATTAGAGTTAGGTCAGAGGAGGTAAATATGCACCTGTGATTGCATCATTTTACCTTTAGAGTGCAGAGACAGGCAAATCTCATTGTAAAGTAAAAGTTATTTAATTAAAATAGAAACAATATAAAAACATGACCACACCTATTGTGGAATAGGTAATGTATAAATGCCCCATAATGAACAGTAACCCCCAATGGTATTACTGTATATAGAAGCCTGAGGTTATACTACTAGGTATTTAAACTAGTGCAAAAAAGTAGGTCAGGAAATTCAAGTGCAGATTACCATTTCTACACCCAGTCCCATTAATCAAGGTTTCGCTGTTATGTCCCACCAGAGAAAACAATGAAAAAAGAACATGGTACCAGGAAATTAATCTATTAATCAAATGACACATGAAGAAGTACCTGTACCAGGGAGTCTCTATTGGTTAACTTCATTTTACTGTGAGGGTGTTGGAAGACTAGTAACAAAGAAAGTGTGTGTCACTGTTTTACTTTTTCACAAGAATAGGAGGGTGTGACAGTTGTTGCAAAAAATTGCTGCATTAATTAATGTCAGTGGAAGGTCCTTACAAGGATTGAAAGACAAATGTGTGTGTGTGTGTGTGTGTGTGTGTGTGTGTGTGTGTGTGTGTGTGTGTGTGTGTGTGTGTGTGTGTGTGTGTGTGCGTGTGTGCCTGTGTTTGTTTATATCTTGGTGGGGAATAGCTGATTGTTCTAACCTGGTGGGGTCAGACTGTTCATTACTGAGGTTTAGGTTGGGTTTAGGCTTATCATCAATTAGCTGCATTAAGAATTATGTCAGTGGAGAGTACTTACAAGAATAGCACAACAAAACTAATGAGTTAATAATAAGCTTGCAGAGTATTTACTGTGCTTTACTATCATAACATTTTGAAATGAACTGTAGACCTTTAGTGTTCTCCACTGAGATGCTGAATTGAGATGTGTAATAAATGACTTCCATGTTTAACACTTTCATGATGAAATGTTTTCTAAAAGATGTCCTCTAGTACCATTCACTGAGTGAATGACTCTGCTTGGATTAAAATTTCTATTACACCAAGACAAAAAGCTGAGCTCATCCAGACACAAACACACAGTCCTTTCATGCTATTCTTGTGAGAAACTGCCATTGATGTAATTAATAAAGCAGCTAATTAATGCTATGACTAAATCCAATCCTAACCTTAACCTTAGTAATGACAAGGCAAATTATTATTTCCTCATGGGGACCAGCCACATGTCCCCACAAGGTCAAACTTATAAAATATTCCTATCCTGGTGGGGATTTGTGGTCTCCAATAAGATATAAAAACATGAACCACACACACACACACACACACACACACACACACACACAAAGAAACATACTCAAACCAGTAACACTATTTGAGGAACTAGACCATACCAACTGATATGTGATGATTTTTGCCAGCAGCATGTTGCGTAAAGTATGTAAACACTGTGTGCAAGCAAGGCCATTTCATACCTGCTGTTGTCAGAGCTGCCAATGTGATGCAGTTATGTCATGGCCATGTCTTTCCTCCAATCCTTATCCTGCTCTGTAATTGATGACAGGTGTTGGTATAAAAAGCTGTTTGTGTTAAAAGGATGATGGCAATCCCTATGTTACTGCATCTGTTGGACATTCCTCCTGACATGCATGCCTGTGTATCTATACATTTTTACTATACATTCTCTCTAGAGACATGGACTCTGTATCAGAATCCATGGGGCCTTGAGAAAGCTAAGTTTTCAGTTCAGTCATTGTAAGAATTCACTGATCACCTAAAATATTAAAACTGCCTGCCAAAAGAGCTATGAACTGTTGAGGTATGGACACGACAAAACCTCTGAAGGTGTGCTGTGGTATCTGGCATCAAGACATTAGCAACAAACCCTTCAGTGGGTCTTCTGTGGAATCAGAGCAGACAGGCTAGCCTTTACCCTTAAGCGCATCAGTGAGCCTTGGGTGCCCATGGACCGTTTTTGGTAGGTACTAACTACAGATTACCAGAAACACCAGCTTCCATAGTCAAGTTCAGCTAGCTTCTAATCATTCACACATTACTCATTATTCACACACACACTATTTAAGAATGTCTGTTCAGTTTCACGTGTTGATTCTAAGCCTTTGTTAACTGTGTTTTTCGATAACTTGATTTTGGCCCTTGCTTTGTTTTTGATCTTTCAGTTTTGATCTTTCACTGCAGTAAGTGCTGTTAGTTTATTGCCTGACCTTTTTTTGTAGTAAGTGCTGTTAGTTTATCGCCTGTTTTAGGTCTGTCTGTTGATTAATAAAGCCGAACTTCATTTGCATCCACTCACTGTGACACAGACTAAAAACATTTATAGTCCAGCAGCAAACAACAAGCAGGTATACACAATTAAAACCATCTGGCATGGCAGTTATAATGACAATATTTATTGAAGAGCATGTTAGACTTTACAAACATAATTCTCATACCTTATTCATGAGTTTTACAAGTTGATTACAGTGTACTGCATCAGTAATGTGGCAGAATAAATTAACCTCAAAAATCAGCATGACTGTTGGTCCATTTTTGTTAAGGGTATTATTATTATTATTATTATTATTATTATTATTATTATTATTATTATTAAGAAAAAATGACACAAACCTCTCAGTTAATGATAAAAACATGAAACCAATAACATACAAACACGTTTCTGCATGCATTTAATTTATATAAAAAAAGTAATAAATGATAAATCATACATTTTTAGTATTGGAGCTGTCATTGAATAATTTAAAGGAGAACAACACATGGTCTCAGTAATCATTCGAGTGATAATGTTGTGTAAAAGGAGAATGATGCTCTGTGGTCTGTAAACATCTCACAGAGCGAATCACGTCTTCCTATTCTGAGGGGGGTGAATTATACTGCAGTATAAATAGATTCCTTTAGAGGGATTAAACATGCTTTACTTATTAGTCAGAAAGACTTCGTGCCAGTGTCTTCAGGCATGAAGCTCACACTAGCATCTGCAGATATGAGAATCTCTTTTATCACCATAAATACCTCAGGGTTGGGGTTTGACAACGAGAGATTCTGCTGTCAAGCTTATCAACTATTTTTTTCCTGTGTTGTGATATTTTAAGTAGATTATCCCATGTTTCTAGTTTTGTTTTGTTTGTTTCAGAAATGGGCAAAATTAGCATTTTATGAATAGCAGTCATCAGAAGTATTTTTTTTCTTTTGGAACCTTACAGAAAAGCAGCCTGTTTTAATGTTAGCATTCTATTTTATTAATATGTTATTGGAGAATGTGTGACACACAATGAGTAGCTTCGTGCAATGTAATGTGTGCTGATGATATGTAATTACAGTACACCAAATAGACAAATATCTTTCTCCTGTCAATATAACTTTAAATATGTCTTTATTAACTTAGCTGAGGTATTCATAAACATCCCTAGATAGCTCATGTTCTCATGAGTCCTTTATCCTGTTTATTAAAACTGATTATATATGATGAAATAGATCTCTGATTCCTTTCCATTCTTTCCTTGTTTCTAAGACTCTCTGGTTGTGAGTATATCCCCATAGACGCATAGTTCAAATAAAGTACATACTATATTTGCAGGCAATTATAGTCCAGAGAAGCACTCCATTATTATGGTGCTACTTATGTCAGTTTGAAGTGTGGCTCCAGAAGACTTAAACATCACAATGATTAGTGATTATGCTAATCATTACCTGCTCTTTGGTAGTGAATGTGATTGATCGTAATGAATACAGTAGCAAAGGTTGCTTCAGCTTTTACCTTGTAAAAAACATGTAAGTGAGACAAACATTGGTCTGTCTTTGTTGGATGTCTATTTTCTTTGTTTATTTCACATATTTTTTCCCATAGTTGTCAAAATGGACAATATGCCATCAATTCAACATGTGTCACGTTGAGATAATTGGTAAATATAACCAGATCATTTGGGCAATGGTCTGTGGATAGAACAGTTGCTGCAACAGGCCATTTGAATTTTAAATGCACTGGCTAATAACAATACACCATCTGCCTGTTCATCTCCACACTATACTTTCACCATAATTTTTTTTTCCCCATGTAAGGTAAAATTGTTAAATTTTGAATGTACATTCTTTTTTAAACACAAATATTATAGTGAAGTTTTGTAATTCTACTTGATCTTGTAAGATACATCATGTTATATTTTATATATTTATATTACATGACATTTCAGTAAAATTTATGTAAACTGTATCAGATAAACAGTTAGGATAAGCTGACTAAGCACTCATCTGCCATGGTTACAGCTTACATGAAGAAGATGCAGTATAACAACATTGTGTTTGCCTTCTATTTTATCCTCACTTGTTACGATTTGCCACTGGGGTGGACTCAGATGCAGCACACTAGTCCGAGGAAGGGTCTAGCGTGAATAGGCCAACGGTAAGAGTATAAAAGGTGCTTTTGTTCTAAAATAATATAATGGGGTTTGTGTGTGGAAATAATATTTTTTAAAATCAAAATAATCCCAGCCGGAATTCAAACCCAGCTTGTCACAGTGTCAAGCTATGGCCTTGCCCTAGTGCATCACTAGGCTGCTTTAATACACAATGAAATAAAGCAAAGATAAGGAATAAAAGGACAAACACAAAAGCTGCTCTGACGCGTTCTCAAACTAAGGAATATTTGTATGAATGAAAAGTGGGAAATAAACAGAACATAAAGCCGACCGACATGTGCTGATGTGGCTGCTTGTAACCTCTTCCGGTTCATGGTTATCCCTTCCCATGACCAGTATCTTTTGTATTTCTTTTTTTCTTTTCTTTCTTTGCTTTTATTTTTGCACTCTTATTTTTTGAGTGTTTCAGTACTTTACTGATCCCTCATTTTTATACCCCTTATTTTATTTATCCCCCTCAAGTCTTGCTCATGTATTCGAGAACAGTATGAGCTGCACAAAAGTATGATGGAGCTCCACCCCCAACGCAGGCAGCCAAAGCGTGCTGCGCAAACAGCTAAGAGTCACCCTCCCTCACTTATGAAGAAAGAGAGAGTGACTGAATGAGTAGAAGTGCTTGGCCCTTTTGTGGGGCGAATCACTTAGAAGCCCGGAGACTGGTGCGGCAGAGAATCAGGAAGTAATGGGGGGTCCCTCCCGGCTGGGAGAGTACCGATTGAGAGGCAAAGAGGAAATAGCCCGTAGGCCAGAAGACATAGCGTGGCTTCCCCGGCGTAGAGAAGTCTCCCAAAAGGAGTCACATAAAGCACCTAACCTCTTCCTGACACCAATTATTACCTCGGGCCCTTAGACCCTACACATCGTTTACGAACGTGCCCTGACCTCTTACCTGGTGCAAAATAGCACAAAAATCTAAGGATGTGATGGGGAGCCCTGGCTTGAGGTCTGATTAAATAGAGACTCAGCCAGGTGATCCCTATCAGGTCTAATTGCCCCTGGGATCCCTGGGACACCCAGAGGCAACTGGCCAAATAGGTCGGCTCCCTCTGGTGGCAGCAGAGGGAATTGACCAATGCCTAACAGTGAACAGGCTGACTAAGCTGAGTCCCTCTGGTGGCGGCAGAGGGAATAGCCTGTTCACTGTTGGAGGCCGGCTGACTAGATCAACCTCCAACATCACTCTCTTCTTTTTTCCAAAGTGATTAAAGCTGATGGGTAGCAGACAGGATGATCTATGCCATGAGCATTGTCCTGTATCAGAGCAGCACTGGCACCAGCACCACTGGTGTCTATTTCAAGTTGAAGGTTTTCTTGAAATCTGAAGCAAAAAAAAAAAAAAAAAAAATCAGGTGCACAGAATAAAAGTGACTTAAAAGCTTCAAAAGCAGTCTTACAATCAGAAGCAACTAAGTTATAGGACAGATTTGAGAGAGGCATCACATTTTTACGAAGATATGCCATCCTAAGTCAACCTTCTCTCTTTTGCTCGTGGGTCCAGGAAAAGTGGCAATGGACCTAATCTTAGCATCCAGTCACCAATGTCAATGGCGAAACTCACATTTAGCAAAATATACAATAAAAGCGGCTGGAGAAAAGCAAATTCCCTGGCTAAGGCAGGCAATCTCTAAAAACGACCACATCATAAAGCTAAGACATCACAATTTTTTACATTATCTGGGACCCAAGTCATGAAAGGATGAAAAATAACCCTATGCTATAATGGAGCAATCTATTCAATTCAATTAAATTTTATTTGTATAGTGCTTTTAACAATGGACATTGTCCCAAAGCAGAAATATTTCTTTACAAAAATAATGAAAAGGGTTATACATTTATAGAATTTTAAAAAAATTTTATCCCTGATGAGCAAGCCAGTGGTGACAGTGGCAAGGAAAAACTCCCTGAGATGACAAAAGGAAGAGACCTTGAGAGGAACCAGACTCATAAGGGAACCCATCCTCACTTGGGTGACAAAAATAGCGCAATTATAAATAAAAGTGCAGGTAGGCAGAGAATTAAAGTCTGTAATCTAATTCATGGATTCTACATCTGTCCATTATGGTGTTTTGTAGCCTGTCCATGTCCATGGTGGCTCAGATGAGACTGCAAGAAGATAGGGGGGGGACTTGTTTTAAAAACAAGTCACTGCCATCTGGCTTTTGGGCTGACAGAGACTGTAAGCATACATCAAACAACTTCTTTTTAATTTTCAGTGACCATGCTTTGCTACCATCATGATACTGATACTGAAGTCAGGATATCTTATAGACCCTAACATCTAATAGCTTCAGAAATGTTGGGACCTCTAGTTCTTTGTATGAAGGAATTTTTCAGAATTTTTTTTTTATCTCATGCTACACAATTCAGAATTCAGTAGGCTAGAGACTGATTTAATGATTCAATTTATTCACTATCATTAGATTTTCACACATTTTACATGTACTTTTAACACACTGAGATTTTATTAAAGGATGTCTAGAGGTGTCTGTCTAACAAACATCTTCCCTATCATATCAGTACTGGAGTTGTGGCAGATGTGTGTCTATCAGTGTCTGAAGTACACCATTTGCTAAGCAATTAGAATGTCACAGCCATATCACTTAAACTATAATGTGATAAAGCTCTTTAGAGCTTTACTTTATTTCAACAGATTCAACCAATCAATGAAGCGAGCAAACAATAAAAAAATATTTGGGAGAAGTGAAAATGACACCTTGTGTACATAAGATATGTCTGACTGTCAGTCAGAACATTGTCAGCTTAAACATTGCTGTTAGACTTGACATTTTCCACAGGTTTGTACGAATGTATTAGTCATCCTCTACCCCTTCTGCCACACAGAAGTAACAAGACACCCAAGCCATCTTTTATCTTTATTGGTGGTGGTGATAAATAGGGAAGGTGTATTCAGCTTGTGAAAAGGGAAGGTAAGGCATTCGTTTATCATAATCTCTGAGAGGAAGGAGGAAATTCTTATGAATTTGGGGGCATCTGCAGACTGGAGAAAACAAATAAAAACTCCACCTCACAGCTGAGCCTAGGCTTGTTTTCCTTTGTTGTGTCTGTCATTAAATATCACAAAGTGAACAGACATAGATCACTGAATTGCAATATCCCTGCATGCAAAAATCTGCACATTCAGTTTATAGAATGAATGATCCAACTAGTCTAAGAGAAAATGCTGTATGATCTATAGTTGCCCTAAGAATTGTATCACCTATGAACAACAGACCACATGTAATAATACAATATAACCACACATTATATTACTTGAAGTAGCAAGTGGTTTCATTTTAGATGAACAGCAAATTTCTGTGGTTAAACCTCTGAGGTCCTCAGCACACATGCAGAGATGACATTCGACTTTTTGCCATGAACAACATGATGTAATTGAGAAGCAAACGGGTGTCATGCGGAGGCTTCACGTCATGCACATGACAACTTCACAATCTGTTTGCTGTAAATGAACATCCTACACAAAAAGCTTGTCAATGGTCTGTATAAAGAAGACCCAAGTCAATTTATTCAAAGGATGGGTGATGTAAGGATTGGCTCTTCTTTTTGTTGTAGAAATGATCATGAAATATTTAATAGTGTCACCTACAGTACTGGGGCATGGTACATGATGGCCAATTTTAAACCATAAATAGTATTTTTCTGTCCAAGCTGGTTTCATCTTTGTATAACTCTCTTAGCTATTATGACAGCATTAAGTATGCAAAGGCTAAACAGGTGGGATGGACATTTCCATAAAAATGTATCTTTAACTTCTCTAGATGCATTAATTGTTACTGTGCATGTCAGAGACAAGTTAATTTGCCTATGCATCTTAATGACAACCTGCTTGCTGGATTTTCCTGACAGTGTAAGATTCTGCACCCAGATTACTTCAGCCAGGATTTTAACACTTGACCCCCCCCCCCCCCCCCCCCCCACACACACACACACTTTTTGTTATGAATCACGCTTTTGTTGTCATGGTGCTGATAGAGAGGGCACATCCATCTCTGATGCTTGAAGGTATTTGAAAGCTGAAAAATTCATGAGTCTTTTTACTGATAGAAACGTAGATCTGCCTTTTGATGGATTGTCTCTGATACCCAACACAGATGGGGTAGGGTTATTTGAAGTAAATGTAAGCTGCTTGGTGTCATATGGCTTTGTTTTTAATGTTTAACTGCGCTTGTGTGTGTGAAATACTCCATGCACAGGGACTCAGTGACTATGTTTCAGTTGGTCCATCTGTCTCAGTATGGACTGAAGTAAAGCAATTAAGAATCCAGAGCTCTCAGTGTAGTAGATACAAATATGTCCCGATGTTGCACTTAGCATCTAATATAGTTATGGGCCACTGCAGTTCAGGATACATGTAATGTATATGCTGTTCTTGTATATCTGTGGTTCTATGAACATTGAATAACTGCCGTGTACATATAACATATGGATACCCTCTGGATTATATGCTGGATATGAACCTATATCATAAAGAATCACCCTGCCTTAGGATTAACTGGAAAGGTGTTTAACAAAGACCATCATACATACCATCAAGCCAGGCAGAGGAATGGTGGTAACCTTGTAAAACCACAGTAATATATACCTAGCAGCAATATAGATGTCCTAGATCAGCGCACCCTAAAGTAGAGCTGATAGGTGGCAGCACTCTTTGTGGATGTCGATGTTACAGTAGGGACAGGTGCCCAGGCCACTTCTAAACCAACGAGTCCTCCATCCAGTGATCTGGTGGCACTAGTGGGTAAGATACCCTCTGACTGTGGCTTCCAGTTTCACATAATGTAGCAATTACGTGGTATTGGTGCATGCTAGTGGTGAATGTTTCTAATTACTCATAAATATATGAGCTCTGTATCAACCTGATGCTGATATCAGTGCATCCCTAATACAGAAATATTGAGGGTTCTCCAGCTCAAAGGACCCTCATAAAACATCATAACCATCTGAAAAACCCTTGGCTAACATTTCTTTCAGTGTAGTGTAGGTAACTATGTCATTTCTGAAAGATCTTTTATGACACGTTCTTTGCATTTTATATAAATTAAGCTATAATAAATGTTGACCAGGCCAAATGCCCCAGCCTTTATAATCATCTGTTTTCAGAAAAGTTTATGTGAGTTTATATAAATATATAGAAGTGTATGTTGATTTTCAAGTTTATTCTACTTGCAAGTCATGCTTCTTATGGCATGCTGGCATCGTTTGACTCTTTACAGCACACATCCTCTATAGCCATGATATTCAGGACATCTTAGGCCTGTCAGCTAGGCCATGCTTGGTTGACTGCTGCTTAGCAACAGAGGGAAGGGCATAATGTTCTCAGTATCTTTTCCTTTTAACTTTCACTGTCTAACTTTCTTACAGGGTAATGATATTTACAGTTGTCAGCATAGGATTGTGTTTTTTTGTTTTTTGTTGTTTTTTTTTTGTTTGTTTGTTTTTTTTTTTGTTTTGTTTTGGTTTTTTTTTGGGGGGGGGGTTGTTTTTATAGTTGTTATTCAAATGAAATACCAACAGTTGCATTATATTTTTAGTATTACAAAAATATCACAGTTGTAACTTCTGCTTGATAAAAGCTGGTGCACACAGTTTTTCACTAGCTGGGCGAGTTAATCAGTTCATAGATAATGGGGCACTTAAACTCCACATTCAGTATGTGCAGCTTTCACATCTTCTGGGCACAATTCATTTAAAAACAATAAACAGTACATTTAGGCCTGTTTATTAAGTGGATACTCGTTTTTTAGTTCCCTAATTAAATCCATCTTTCTTGTGGAAGGTATAAAGCTTTTATTATTTTCCCCAGTGGTTGTTATCTGTTGGCTCCGCTCACTCTCCCCATCATCTCCACAACTACTTCTTTTGCTTTTATCTCACACATTTCTGGCAGTAGGTTTCTGCACAGGCCTCTTTCACTTTCATACACAGTATTTTCCCTCCAACTTCACAGAGTGCTCTTTTAGGTGGCAGGGAAACTGTCAGCTTCTAAAAGCTCTGTCCAGCCTGCAAACTCCAAAGCAGCACTTTCCATCCTCCTCAGCCTGTCAAGAAAAAAACTACTACAATATCAGCTTTACACTTGATTAGAATAAGATTCTGTAGTCTCCTGTGAAATTCTCAATAAGGCCAGCAAAAACTGCTAATAATATTTCAAAAGATATTACTTCCTACCATCAAATATAGCAAATGCAGACAATATCTTGATTTCCTCTTGGATTCCTTTCTTAAAGAGCTGTCTTAAAGAGCTGTCAAAATTACTTCCAATGAATGTGGTTCTGTTACTATCCACTGGCTAAAGGTGGCGTTACCTCTTTTCTAGGCCCATGGTGTTGACATTTTTGTTTTAGTTTTTTGCTAGTTGTAATGATTCACAATGACTTGCTTATAATAGATGTTTCTTGCCAAGCCTTTATCCACAAAGTAAAGCCATATGACTACTGTTCACTCTTTGCTGTTGTGTCAGTTTCATGTATAAAACCTGCTGTAGATTGACTGAAGTTACTTTACTATTTTATAATTATCTAATGTTTTTTCTTGAAATATAATGATAGTAGTAGCAGTAATTACATATTTTATCTTTCATATTGCTTAGGCTTTATCTTAATGTATAGCAGCAGAGATAAGAAAGATAATGGTTTGCAGTTAATCAAACAAATAGTCAACTGATTTAATCAGTTATTAAGATTTACTTTTAAAAGTGCACCTTACTTAATTTATAGAGTGTTTCCCAGCTGACTTCTAGTGGTGAATATGTAGGTCATGAGAGTGCCTTATATTGTTGATGTATCTGGCAATTTTCTTCCTCTTCATATAAGACAAAATGAAGTTCAAACAGTTTAGTTATCACTTATAAATATAGAGTGGAATTGAGTAAAATGGATTTTATAAATGATAAAAATGTTATTTTATAGAAAACCATTTTAATTAATGTACTATGCAGCATATGCTATTGTAAACTTACACTCACAATTCACACAGTTCCTCCTGTAGAATTTTATGAAGATTAAATGAAGATTTGTGCTTATACTTGATGTCTTACTACTCATTACTCAACTTATTACACAAACTGTAAGATTGAACTGTAAGATTGTAACTTGAAAATAGGCAATAAATACAATGTAACCACTTCAGCTATTAATACATTTAGAACTCTCACTACTTCTGTTCAAACCATACTTTTCAACTACAGAGCAAAAAGATGTCTTCAACAAACTGAGCTGTGTGCCAAGGTCTTAACAGCAAGATGCTGCAAGAATGTGAGTGTCCAGTTATGACAGATGGCATAACAGAGTTTCAGAGATGGAGAGTGTGTTGAGAGGTGTTTGAAATTATGCAAGAGGGATTTGGCAGAATGCCTGGTAAGAAGAAATGAGAATAAAACGGCCCTTAAATTAACATTCTTTTAGTATTTCATTTTCTTCCTATCCCAGTGGGAGGGGGCAGGGATACAGTGACTTGTGGTTTGGTTTGCACGGTTATGCTAGAGGTGTGCATAGGTATTTCTGTGATTCAAAGATCTTGCATGATTATAGCAAATTCATCTTAAAAGTGAAAGATAACATAGAAGAATATTGACCTATGTATAGTAATTACACTTGGGAATTCCAATAGGAATTAACTGAAAAATTATCATGCTCAGTGTAATGTTTTGTCTTATGCAAAATTTGTAGATTAATCTAAACTATGATTGTATTTCTCTGTAAGCCTGTGTTCTCTGTATCATCTTCATAATCTCATATACCCTCGGTTAAAATATTTAACCAATAATACTTACTTGACATTTGATTATATTTCATTTAATCAACAAATGTTATGATAATATGGGAAGGCAAATTTCGGTGAAGTGTGCCTTTGGGAATATTGCACATTTATCCAGAAGAGCACTTGTGAGGTCAGATATTGATGTTGTTTAAGAGGGCCTGGCTTGCAATCTCCACTCTAGTTCATCCCAAGGATGTTTGATGGGGTTGAGGTCAGAGCTTTGTACAGGCCACTCAAGTTCTTCCACACCAAACTCACCCAACCATGCCTTTATGGACCTTACTTTGTGCACTGGGGCACAGTCATGCTGGAATAGAAAACAGCCTTTCCCACTTTGCTCCTACAAAGTTGGAAACAAAGGTCTTGGTATGCTGAAACATTAAGATTTCCTTTCACTGGAACCACGGGGCTGAGACCAAACCCTGAAAACACCACCATAGCATTATCCAACCACCAAACTTTATAGTTGGCACAATGCAGTAAGGCAGGTAGCAGTCTCCAGCCTCATCTGTCAGACTGCCAGATAGAGAAATGTAATGTGTCACTCTTTAGAACATATTTGCACCACTCCAGTGTCCAGTGGCATGCTTTAAACCACTTCATCTAAAGCATGGTATTGTTCAACCATGCCCCTGCCTACTATGCTGATATAAGGAGAGTGCATGACTGGGGTAAACTACTATTTAATACACACATTGTTTTTAGTGTTGATTTTATGTATACTGCAATAATTTGCAACACTTTACTCATTGCAACACAATATATAAACATTTTGTTTATACACACTTGTAAACACAATGCTCAAAGTTTTTCTCAAAAAAACTTTTCTTAGTGACACTAAAGTGATAAAGTTTTCACATTCTGTAAGAATTAGCTTGCTAAATATTACATATAGCTCATTGAGGATTTATCTATAAAAGGTGAAATTCTCTTCATCATCCAGGAGTTTATTTTACCACTGGAATTATTTCTTATTTAAGAGAGAAAGAGAATGGTAACTTTTATTTATATTACTTGTTTATCTTAATTAAAACCATTATTGACAATCCCCTTGTCAATAAAGTGTTTGACATATTTTAATCTCCACTGTGGTTAAAATTATGATTGAATTTTAACTAATCTAATAAGTCTCTGGAGAAGAGCCATTGTTCTTTAGAATGCACTAGATAGCACTCAAATACCATTTAATACAGTCTAATTGTAAATAGAAGGCAATATAAATTAGCTGCCCTTTCTCTTGTGCTCTTTTGCACAAGGTAAGAGGTAGGGACACTGGTAACAGCGGAACTTATAGAGGGTCGTTAGTAGCCCCAGGCTGATTCTTTTCCGCACCGGCCTCTGGGCTCCATGGTGATTCGCCCTACACTGGGGCGAACCACTCCTTTTACTCATTTATTGGCCACAAAACTGACTCTCTCTCCCTCTCCCACTCTCTCTCTCCGAGAGGGAGTGTAAAGCACAGCTGCTCATGACGCTATGCCTGGCTGTGTTGGGGCAGAGCTCCCGCACGCTTTGGCGCTCACTCTACAGTGTACACACACAAGTGACAAAAAAAAGACATGCTAGGAAAAATAGTGGGAGAGTAGGGAAATAAAGATAAAGTAAAGAAAGAAAGGAGGAAACAAATAAGCCTTGCTCGCACAGCCATTTGAGAAATTAAGAAAAAAAAAAACAGATACAGAAAGAAAAAAACAAAAGAGAAAGAATCAGGATAAAGGTTCCAAGAAGTGAGATACCGGAACCTGAATACCTGAAACCATTTATAGCGGCGCCTTAAATCGTTGCGACTGCGCATGGCGGTCAGCTTTTAGTTTGCTTTTCTCTCACTGCTTTATTGTTATTATCAACCCTTTTGTTTATGTACATTTAAAAGTGTCTTTTTGCCTTGTCCTTCTCCCCCTTATCCCTGCTTTATTTAAATATGTAACAAAGTGGCCTGGTGGTGCAGTGTGTAAGTGCGCTAGTTTGCCATTGCAATGAGCCGGGGCCTAATCCTGCTCATGTACCTATTCATAAGTTGTAAATATTATTATTTCTTATGATTTATAATAATAATTATTAGAATTTGAAATAACAAATAACAAATTTTATTATTTGTGTACACAAGCACCCTTCATACTCTCACCGTTGGCCTTTCTGTGCTTGTCCCTTCTCCGGACTAGCGTCCACCTCAGTGGCGAATCATAACAAATTTCAGCATTTGTTTTCACTTATCTAATTATCTATTATATACATTTTTACACCTTCACTGTCTTTTCTGAAGAACTCTGCATTTTGCCTCATGGGTCTTCTGATTATCTGCCCTTAAGTTTCTCACATGTCTCTTTTGTGGTTTCTTTTACCTCTTCATAGAGTAGAGATCTTTTTTACCACTCAATTTGAATGTTAACATTTCCTAAGCATAATCATGTTTTTCTTTCCCTTCTTGTTCCACATCCTTCATTATGTGTTAATTTCAGATTTGTTTACCTGGTTGCTCTTTGGATTTTGCCGCTTTTTGACTTTTGTTGTGTTTTGGATGAAATTAATCTCTGGACTTCAGACATTAAACTCTGTATTTGCATCTTACCACCGTCCTTGTACAAACCGGATTCCAAAAAAGTTGGGACACTAAACAAATTGTGAATAAAAACTGAATGCAATGATGTGGAGA
>JAOVVF010000044.1:18628762-18657515 GCA_028565595.1 Duopalatinus emarginatus
ACAGCACCCCTGGCCCTATTTAAGTGACTTTTTTTGAAATACATGAGATGAAACAGTAGTATGGCGTCAAAATAGGAGCAAAAGTTAAATTTGTAACCGGATCTAAAGTTTTGCACACCAAAAACTAAAATCTGTAAGATTTTGTAATTGAGAATGCACGGATTTTGTTTTTTGGTGCGCAAAACTATTTTGAAGCCATACAGAAGTCATTCATGTTTAAGTGCCTTTTCTGCCTGCCTCATCCCCATAAGATTTGTGCTTACAAGAATGCCCTGTCCAATCTAAGGAAACATTTTTCCTTTTTTTTTTTTTTTTGTGTGTGTGTGTGTGTGTGTGTGTGTGTGTTGTTTAAATAGATCTGACATTAAAATGATCATTGTATGTATGGCTAGTTTGTAAGCTAATAAGCATTGGTAATGCACAATCAAATTAGTGATATGCAGATATTTTCAGCATTTAAGGACTGTTCTTTAGCCTTTACTAGTAAAGTTATTACATTTTGAGAATAAAGTTGTAAGATTAAAGTGAAAAAGTCAGCAGGTTTTGTAAAGGAAGATAAAAAGCCTCCTTGTGTTAAAAAATTAGGGACGATGCTTCCTCTCAGCACTTCTCTAAACTGCCACTTTGTTCTTATAACTTTTACTTTATTCTCCATATAGTATGATTATTTTTCTCGAAATATTGATTTTATTTCGAAATATTATGACTTTGATCTTTAATATATTACGACTTTATTCTCAATACGACTTTAAATATTACTACTTTATGCTCAAAGTTTACTGTTTTTTTTTTTTTTTAAACTGTTGAAAAAAAAACACCTGAAAACACCTGTTGGATGGATAGGATATTTTATTTATTAGAAAGAGGGAGACTGATAGATATATGGTTAATGTTTTGAATGTTTTCTTTAGAGAAAACAGTTTGTTAAATTAAACCTAAACTTGTAAGGTTGTAAAGTTGCCAGTAAATCTTAATCCAAAACGTAATTTCATAGCCATTTGGTTCTTCCTAATGGACAAAGTTTAGCTTCAGTGTTTCATGCTTTATGATACTTTTAATAGATATCAGTGTCAGATTAATTAATGACATTGTATTGAAATATTTGTAACCAAGAGTGATATTTGTAACCAAGAGTGATTTTTTCTATAAAAGGAGTCAATTAATAAAGAGTCATGATACAAAAAATAATTGGATATTGGAGCCATAGTACTTTTACTTTTGTTACTTAAGTACATTTGAAGGTAAATACTTTTGTACTTTTACTCAAGTGAAAATTACATAGGATTTTTACTGGAGTAATATTTTACCTTGGATATCTGTACTTTTACTCAACTACATGATTTCGGTACTTCGTCCACCACTGGTGATATTACTGTAATAAGTATTGCTGTAATACATTGCTGTGATATAGGTAATGCTGTGATAAGTATTGTGATAAGCATACTTGTGTTAAGCGTTGTTGTGATATGTTTCACTGTGATAAGTATTGTTAGAAAAAATAATGCTGTAATTAGCATTGTGGTGATAAGGATTGCTGCGATAAGTATCACTGTGATGAGTATCACTGTGATAAGCAGCACAGTGATAAGTATTGCCGTGATAAGTAGCATTGTGTTAAATATTGCTGTAATAAGTAGCACTGTGATAAGTACTGTTGTGAGAAGTGATGCTGCAATAAGCATTGCTGTGAGGAGCATTGTGATAAGTCTCACTATGTTGAGTATCGCTGTGATAAGTATTACTGTGATAAATATTATGGTAATAAGTATAGCTGTGATAAGTACCACTGTAATAAGTGTTGCTGTGATAAGTATCAGTGTCATATGTATTGTTGTCCATATCTTCAATTCAGTTCATCAAATTAAAGCAACCAATATTAAATCAGATTATTATTTTTGTATGAAGCCCCCTCGAAACATGTTTTTGCACCTGGCCTCTAAAGCATACGAAATTCAGGCAGACAACTTTCTGCATCCAGCAGCATCAAATATTATATTATTAATGCAGCTTGTCACATAAACACTGTTAAAGTCAATGATATATATGCTAAATGCCACCTAGGGTAGGGAGAAGTGCCAGATACTAAAACAGTACAATTAGCAATTTAAATGTCTCCTGCTGAGCTGCCTGGAAAAAGGCACACAGGGGAAAGATAATACTAAGCACCCCTTTTTGAATGCCCTGTGTGTATTCCTCACAACACCCTCCAAAGACACACATTAAAAAAACACACATATTCTGTGCTCATATCTAGATTTACTGCCTCTATAAGCAGTTATGAGAGGTGAAGCAGACCACAAAACACAACAAACAAAATATTTGTCCCAGGTTAAAATATCACAGTTATTCAAGGTGGAAAACTCACACAGACACTACAAATCCAGGGTCCTTTTCTATTATCGGACAGCTAGTGATATTTGTGTTGTCTGCCTCCTGAAGTCAACCAAACACCTTTAACTTTTATATTAATGAGTTGTGTGTGCTTTCAAAATAATCCATCTTAACCAAATTGTTTTGACTGTTGTAACATGATTTTTTTCAATGACATATATTTTGTATCAAAATGTGTTAATTAAAAATGCAAAGATATTGCATTTGTATGATTTATTTATTCATCAATTTATGATCGTAGTAGAGAAATCATATAAAGCAACAGCTTAGCAAAGATACCCAAGATGCTCCATGTGTTTTTTGGAGCATTTGGAGTTGTTAATTCCCTCACCACAGAAATGTGATAAGCAAAGATTGTACTTGTGGTCATTGTATGAAAATGTCTCAAGGCTGGATTTTTCTTCAGACACAGGTACTTAGCAGTGACTCTTTTCCCTCATTTTTACAAGTAATTCAGCCAGGGGGCTGCATGTATAACAGGATTAAGACAATCTGTGCCTGAGCCTGGTAATCAAATCCTGCTCCACCACATTGCGATAGAAATGTCTTGCCATCACCCTTTTCATTTCCTCACTATTTTATGCATTAGCCATTTCTGTGCATGTTTACCCTCCTCTCCCCTTTCCACCTACTCATTTTGTGAGCAAAGACCACACAGGCAAATTTAATCAGACAGTCAGACTATCAGCTTTAAATAAATTCTGATTCAACACTTGGAGAAGCGGTCCAATCTCCTAGACAAATATAAGGTCTACTGGATTTAAAAAATATATATTTAGCAGGCTGTAATACTGCACATTAGTGCAGCTTTATATAATGTGTAATTCTAACACACAGTACTATCTTCATGTTGTAGTACTACTATATAGTGTTATCAGTCAGATTAATGGACTGTATTATTTTCACTTTAGTGAAATAAGTTTTATCCAGACCATTTAAAGATCTAAAGGCCCATTATTATGACATTTATCAGCATATAATTAAAGATGGCATAAGCATTTTTTTTAAACAAATTCTTTTTTTCTGAGTCTAAATTGCTACACATAATCTCTCACTTTAAATTCAGAACTGAAAACAATAATGTCATGGTTTGACTTTGTTCTAAAACTAAATAGGTGTAATTATCATAGACATAATGTCAAAAGTAAAAATAATGCAATGGTAAAATTGTCCTTGCCACATTTGTGTATTAAGTTACATACCCATAGGAGTACCAACACCGTAGGATTTGGAGTCGATGAGGCCACCTATCTGCGTGAGATTGCAGTTGCGCTGGGTGACGTACTCAATGGTAGTGGACTCCATGAGGAAGGCATAATCGGAGGTAAGCACCCGCTGAATACCCTCCTCCACACTCTTCACCATGACTGAATGTCTGCGACTGCTCATGAACTCCCACATCTTGTCATACGTGGAAATCTTTGTTTTCTGGAGAGGAGATTTCAATAAAACATTAGGCAAATTACAGGTCATTATGGAACAGTGAGAAATGATGGCTCCTAGAGGGCTGCTGATCTTCACAATAGGCTATTGCAAACTGTGAAAAATCCATTATCGGAAACATTTACATGTGGACTGATTTCACAGGGTGTAATGCTGAATACACTTTGTACCATTGTGAGTATGTTCTT
Source organism: Duopalatinus emarginatus (assembly GCA_028565595.1). NCBI lineage: Eukaryota > Metazoa > Chordata > Actinopteri > Siluriformes > Pimelodidae > Duopalatinus > Duopalatinus emarginatus. The sequence goes on from JAOVVF010000044.1 coordinate 18,632,785, forward strand.
CGTAATACAGCAACTAGCATTCTGTACACAGCTGATGTATTAAATTGTGATGCCAAGTAACATTGTTAATGGCAACTTGGCTATCTATAGAAGACAATTTTTACAACATTTTATCTACATGAATATTAAAATTATATTTTTTTTATTTGACTTGTAAAAATAACGTGTATTAATGTGTTGGTTTAAGACCAGCATGTTGCTAATTTGTTTGGTTATAAACCATTTTCTATTTTTAACTTGCTACTTTCTTCTCTGAAACAAACACTCAGGTACAGACATGTAACTATATAACAAATAACTCCCCCTTGGCACAGACACAATGCTAAAACAATATTTTCCTGCCTACAGCAGACTTAAAAGTCCTGTATAATTTCTGACAGCCCAGCATTGTAGATGTTCACTCTTTCTGCCAGCCGATCAATCATATTAAATACTTTACATATGATAAAGAAATACAGCTAACTGAAGTAAAAACAAACTATTCAGTTACACTCATTCATGTATATATGCCAAGCCTGAGGACGGATTCTTTTCATGTATGATTGGGTGAATGTAATGTATACAGTACTGTGCAAAAGTTGTAGGCACATGCAAAAAATGTTGTAAGGATGAATTAAATAGGTGTCCCAGGTTTGATAGTTTTAAATACATACCTTAGATAGATAGATAGATAGATAGATAGATAGATAGATAGATAGATAGATAGATAGATAGATAGACACACATGCACACTATGTTCCATGTTATGCTCTATATGCTGTCAATTCCATGGCAACAGTGCCACTGCCTCAATGATCATTAAGGCTAATTTACACCAAAAGCACTACTGAGGCATTATTTAGCTGTGTGTCTCACAGAACAGATGCACTTCTATTTTAACCAATGTTTAAATCCATGCCAGCTCAAAGAGATGCAACTCACTTACATAAAACTCCAGCCCCATCTGTCCTGTTTGTTTATTCGTTACATCACTTGGGCACATGGATAAAGCCTACACTGCCTGTAAATCCTTTTAAATCACACACTTCCACTGTATGTTTTTTTTTTTTAAATCATAATCTACAGCATTGTTGTGATTGTGCAGCTTGTAGCTTGCTTAAAGCACAGGTTTGTTTGTTTGCTTCTATTTATCTGTCTATTATGGGGGGGACAAGCAAAAGTTGCCCTATGTTTGCTTTCAGATTTCTGTAGTGTCCTAATATCAGTGTATTTATCTATTTTAGTCTCTCTCTCTCACACACACACACACACACACACACACACACACACACACACACACATACATAAATTATTCATGAAATTATATACAATTGATTGCAATAAATGTCACAGTTTACACAAAATATTTCCCCTTTCATATCAAGAATTCTGGTGTAGCAATTTATCTTTAAAATGTTTGGTGACAAAACAACTGTCATTGACATTATTCAGTTATCAAGTCTCTGCTATCAAAACCCAAAGTCAATTCTTCAGCCAGCCAATAGCCCAAATCAGCCATCACATGACTAATCACAACCAGCCTGTCCTAGTTGTCAATCACTCTCACCTGTTCACAATTACACACTCTCCTTTAAATAGTCTGCTCTAGCAAGCACTCTGGTCTCGTGAGTTGTCATCCTGCAATATTTTGGAACATATGTCTCTTTTTCTGGTAGTGTGGTCACCTCACAGAAAGACAGACTGGGTTTGGTTTCCTGGCTGGATAGCCAGAGTTCTTTCTGTGGTGAGTTCTCTATCTGGCTCTGTGGGTTTCATCTGGGAGTTTCCTTCCACAGTCCAAAGACATGCAATCAGGCAAATTAGAGATTTGTAGATGTGTGAGTATCTGCTGCGTGATTTCCCTGCTGCCCAATAAATGCTGGGATAGACTCAAGCACCTCCCACAACTCAGTTACTGGATAAGCAGCTTATATAAAAGATGTGACTCATCCTGGTAATGTTTCAGATTCCTGCAAAAGGTGTCCTAGAACATTTGTCTAGTCGGAAGCATAAATATATCTAAGATTTCCTGCAAGAAAATGAATCAGTTAAGTTTGTTCTAGTTCAGCAAAATAAACTGCTGTTTAGAATACAACAGTTTTATTCTCCCTCAGAAGCCATACTGGAGGCATTTGAAACCTAATTAAGTCACATCTTCAAGGTCCCTCCTGCCATTATTGTGTGTAATGACTTCTTGTGGTGGGTCGATATTTTAGATCAACTGGGTGATTTTCCGAGTGCCTATCAGAATCTTTTGGAGTCACCCTTGACAAATCAGCCGATTGAGCATGCAGAATATAGAGTGCTGATAAGGCAGAACCACCAGACTGAGGAGAGAGAGAAAGAAGCAGAAGACTTTAAAGAAATTTACCTCCAGCACCAATCTTGCACAATTTGGCCACCAGTTTATAGATTTGTCAGCACTTAAGAAATTCACTTTATCTCAGAATGGCACCCAATAGAAAAAAAGGTAAATTATCATAAATGGCTCATCTTAAGACAAAAGTTTTTCTGTTTTTGTTTTTTTGTTTTGTTTCTCCCCTGATTTTAAAGACAATCACACAAAGCTTACAGTATCTTTGTGTCACTGACGTAACCCTCCTGATGTGTTGGTGGTATGAATTCACTGGTTTTAAAATGAACAAAAAAAGTCTATCTGATTTTTCCGGACACTCTTGTAGCACAGTTAAAATGTGAGTTTGTGTGATAGATGCATTTTATGGCTCTCTCTTCTTCAAACAAACCCACAAGCACAAAAGTGTCTATCCATTCTGCATTTTCTATTCTCAACCCTGTGCTGATTTCCCCCACACTGAAACATTTTCCTTTTTTCTTCATCATATGCAGCTTGAGTCATTATGACCCAGAAAATTTTTCTTGAACATAGCAGGACACTTGGTTATAATATCAATTGAGAGTCCTTTGCATAAATGGAATGTTAGCTTCATGCCTTATTAAAAAAATAAAGAGCCACAAGCTAAATCATAGGGGTGTACTAGGACTGAAAAAGTCACAAGATCAAGAGGGTTTTACTTTCACATGGATATTGTGCAGTGTGTTTACATATTTTATTTATTCATCCTTAGTACTAGTTTATTTATCCTTTGGGAAATAGAACTAACTAAATTTGTTAAAATAATAACTGAGTTTTAAAAAAGAATGTGAAAATCTCTAGTTAAACCAATTATAAATTCTTTGGGCCATAATTCACAGACCATGCTGATACTGCTGGCATTTCTAAATCTGTTTTCCCTCTAGTATTTTCCACTGGTTCATTGTGATATGGTTCATTAAATTAAAAAGAGAGAAAAAAAGTCTTCTGTGTTGGCCCATGTCCACTTTACAATTAAATACAAAAACAGATTGTGCCATTGTTACTCCCCAATACACACACACACACCGATCGGTGACAAATCTGTCAACAAAAAAGGGGACAGCCATGGGCTTGTGGTTAAGGGACCAGCCTTGTGACAAGTAGTTCACTCTTCCATACAGAAAATACACAACTAACGTGCCCTTGTGCAAGGCACCTAACCCCCAACTGCACCACAAGCACTGTAAATATGGTTGCCCACCAACCTGGGTGGGTGTATTCGCTAGTGTGTGTGTTACTGCAGAGGTTAAATTCCTCTGTGTGCAAGCCCAGTGGTCAATTAATGGTTCACTTTGAAGTCTCTGCTACTGTACTGAAGAGATGAATACCATTGTTCTATAAGATATTGCCTTAATGATAGAAGTGGAGACTCTGTCTAACGGTCCAAAATCCCATAGATGTTTAATTTGGTTGAGATCTGGTGCTCTATGCAGGCCACAGCAATATGATTTACATCATTTTAATACCCAGCAAATCATTCGATGAGCCTTCATTCCTTGTGGAATGGCATATCGCACTCTGGGAAGAGACCACTTACTACAGGATTTTTGAAAGTGTGAAAGTGTGTTTTATTCTGCTCTCTGGTTTAATAACATGTTCTATTATTGGAACATTCAATGCAATTATAGCAACTAATTCCAACTTTTCTATTAATCAAAAGTTATTCATTTTACCTCCAGTTGCTAATGTTATATTGCTTTTAATATTAAAAGTGCATTTTATTCATCACTCATCAAATATAAATTCAAACAAATATATCAAATCAGTTTTTTGTTTCATGCAGCAAACATGGCTTGAAATTTATTTTACAATAATTTCATATCAAATATTAATAAGATATGATTTATTTCTGTTATAGAGTTGCCATAAAGTCTTCAATAGTGCAAGAGAACCTTCAAGAATCCCCAAGATATGAGATGATGAACACACTCTGTCTCTTCACTTCTCTAATAATCAACTCCATCTTCTTCATTATCTTTCTACTTAGCGTTCTCTCTCTAGCACAGTTCAATTTTCATCTTTGATGCAGATTTATTTCATCTGAGCTCCGAGTGTGAGGTCTGATTATAAGTGATTTCTCTAATCTTTTGATCATGTTCAAGTGGCCACAGATTGGCGTTGCACATACTTCCATATCAGATCTGAGGCTTTGATTAATTTGATATGCTCCACAATCAAAGATGTAGCATGCAGAAAACAATGAAGTCTCCCACATTCCAATGAGACCAATGTCAATCACAAACTAGAGATGACAGGAAGTGAATAAAAAAGCAGAAGACAATGAAGTCCAACCTGGATTAATCAGATTCAGGAATACAATAGAGACTGAATGCATGGTGGCCAGGGTCTTCATTTTTATGCCTAATGTGACATGTTTTGGAAGAAATTTGCAAGTTTGTGGGTAGAAAAGACAGGGATGTGGGTAAAGGGTTTTTTAAATATTTTTTTTTTTAAATCACACTTTATGTTTACATGGGTGGAATGTACAGTTGTAATCAAAATTATTTTAGCCCCATTGGAAATTATGTTGATTAACAAAATTTAGAAATTTTCTGCTGTTTGCAATAAATCGAACAAGAAATAGATTTAAATAGCACAACTAATAAAACAAGTGGTTTCTCCCAATTTAAACGAAAATGTTAGTTTTTATGACTACTGTAGTCTCAGAATTATTCAACTCCTGTATAGAATTCCTCATAAGAGCACACATTTGCAAGTGAAGACCTTATTAACTTGGAAACATACAACATGGAAATATAAACATGGAAAATTATACAAAAGATAGCAATGGCACTGAATGTTTCTAGAGATATAGTTGGAAACATAGTTCACAAGTTCAGAGTTAAAGAAACACTGGCTACACTGGTGGCAGGGGGTAAAAAGCCTCCTCAAGTGACTGCAAAAGGCCTGCAGCAGCATTTGTTGGCAGCAGGCAGTTTAAGTTGCATTAAGGTGCATTCAAAATACTCAATGTCTCCATGCCTGAACGCCACACCTCTACTAACTCAAAAGCATAAGAAAAGTCATCTTCAATAATCTCTAAACCATATAAAGACACCAGAGAAGTTTGGGGATTCTGTTCTTTGGTGAAACAAAACTGAGAATTTTTTGGTCTATAAATCAGTGGTATGTCTGGAAGAGGAAGAATGACATATGCTGAAAAAACACCCTGCCTACAATGAAGCATGGCAGTAGCTTGGTGTTGCTCTAGGGCTGCTTTGCTTCCTCTGAAAGTTGGAAACCTGCAACGTGGGAGGGCAAGACAGATTCAATTAAATATCAGGAAATCCTAGGAGAAAATGTCATGCCTTCTTCTTCTCCTTCCAACAGGACTGATTTGAACCCCATGGAAAATCTTTAGTAGGATTTGAAGAAGGCAGCTGCAGCACACAAACTTAAGGATAGTAGTGAACTGGAAGCCACTGTCCATGAGTCATGGGCTAAGATTCCTGAAGAATGTTACCAGAAGATGGTGTCTGGCAAGTCATAAACAGCAAAAGGGTTCTTTATTAAGTACTAAAGATGATTGTCATGAAGGTGTTAAAGTCTGTAGTTGTCATTAAACATTTGAATAATTATAGCTGCAGCTGTATTGCTTATTGTCATTTATATTACTTTATAGTGAAAGGCTTACATACATCCTCTACTAATTGTTAATTAGTTGAATGTTAGTAATTAGGCACATTTTGTGAATTCATTTAACTACCAAAACCCATATAATGCTTTGTTATTCATGCAATATGATAATCCATGTAGTGGGTTGTGTTGCAATGATTGCAGAAATAGAACCCTTCAAAGCCAATTTTAGCAAAGTATAACTTCTGGTTTTATTATTCTTTATTTTTTTTCACTACCTGTCATTTTGGTTTACACTGACAGACAAAAATATCATTATACTGCTTTGTGATGGCATTGGAAGGTCTGTAATCAGCTCCCCAAGCCTTCATTGTAAGGCCTGTAAGACCACAACATGCCATTATTTGTCTCTGACACCTTGATCTGCATGTGTTCACTGAAGTAATTAGATGGACTAGGGTGCCACTATTGCTTGCTGCTTTGAGAACATTTCCTCTTTCTTGTAAATCCAATATTTTGGCATTGTGATGCTAATGGCAGTGGCAGTGATGAATGAGGACACTAAAGGACAACATGCAGTTATAACCTTTAATCAACAATAAACCATTAGGGCCTCTCAATTTAACTACACAGGCTCTCCTGTGGCTTAGCAGGTGGTTGAGACACTTGAAACCAGAATAATGCATTCAGTGCAGGAAATTAAATGGCATAAATAAGCCAGTTCACTACTCAATGTGTTAGTCATAGCATGTGGAGTATCTGCTTATTACATATCTATCTATCTATCTATCTATCTATCTATCTATCTATCTATCTATCTATCTATCTATCCATCCATCCATCCATCCATCTATCCATCCATCCATTTATTCATACATCTATGATGTAACCGACTCATACAACATATTTTTAAACACCACTGCTTATAAAGGTAAATAATTATTTGTTTATTCAATGAAAATGTTTGTCTGTCTTTGATTTTGGGCATTATAAGAATTTGAAGCACCCCACCTCCCACCCCTACCCCAGATTTAGCCACCATTTCAGTAACATGTAAATAGCTTGAATTGCAGCCATTAGGATAACGTGAGCGCATGTAAAATGTTTGCTTTCAGTTTCCACATAATGGATGGTTTTTGCACCCTGAATGATTTACTTGAGTGCAAGTACATGTCAGTTGGAGAGACAATTGCCCAAATAGATTTTCTATTGGGCTTGCTTGACAAATGAGTTTGCTGTTTGCAATGTGAAATGAGGATGTGAACAGGATTTGGCTGCTATTACGTTAACTGAACTGGTTGGAGTTTTTTTTCTCTTTTAATGTATTTTATTTAGGATTTTATCAGATGTAAAAGAATGTGGGAAAATGTTACATAATCAACTTGACTATATGTACTCATGCACATTTGTTTAATTGTGGTGCTAAGGTTTTTTCAACAGACTATTTTCATTAGATTAGAAGATTAAATAACAACATCCTCCAGACCTTCAAGTGGATCCATTGCAAAATGCTTGCTTTTGTTATTTTGATTAATTATATGATAATAATTAGGTAGTGCTGTTAAATTAAATAGAAGCAGCAACACGTGAAATGAGAATAATTGCTGAATTCAAAGATGAGATTTAAAAACAAGCAATTTAATGGACCAAGAGTTTGTACTAGACACATAATAACATGCAGGCCTTGAAGCAGTGTGTGTTTACATGAGTGTGACTGTATAGTTGTTGCTTTAGCTGTACATGCAGTGTTTCAGACAGTAACTTGGTTTGTCCTGGTGTTGACCTTTAGCTGAGCAGTCCGGCTCACAATGGATGTAGATAAAATGAAAGGACCAAATGAGGGAAATGTCTGGCTTTGTTGACCTGTCTTATTATCAGTCATAGATGAGACAAGGTGAGAAAGCATAATAGAACTAAAACAATATGATGTGAGAATGGTTAGAATGTCTGTAATTTGGAGTCTACGAAGGTATTCATATATTTAAAATATATTGTTACAGAATGAATATATGACCCACATAATGCTATATCTTAACCTGTGATTTCCTGAACATTCTTATCTGTATTTAAATGCACTGCTTCTGGAGTATTTGTCATATTTAGTTATACAGAGACTGACTCACTGAGCAGGCTCTATTCTCAGACCCTATCCTTCCCCTGTGGCTGTAGCTGCTCTCCGTGCCTGTTGGCCAGATTGCATCAGGGTAGTGATTCAGCTCCACTCTCTATCACAGCTTATAAACTCACTGCTGAGCACTACCAGTCCTGCAGGGATCCACCTCATGGGCCACAGCAAAATAAGGTGCACTGAAGCCTGATAAGGAGAACACTGAGAGAAAATATGTGAATGTGGAAAATACACAGATGCATCCGCATGAGTGAGTGTGAAAGAGAAGGTGAGTGTGTGCATGTGTGTGTGTGTGTGTGTGTGTGTGTGTGTGTGTGTGTGTGTGTGTGTGTGTGTGTGTGTTAGAGAGAGAGAGAGAGAGAGATAGAGAAGGAGAGAGGGAGAAAGAGCAAAGAGGGTTTATCTGATTGTGTGAAATCCTCTGCAACAAATTAGTGAAGTGTTGACAGCAGCAGGAGGAGTGGAGCAAGAGGAGGAGGGATTTCTCCCTCCAGGAGGAGTGTAAAAGGAGGTGCAGCTCCCAGGCAGCAATAAAGGTCATACTGCACTGATGCACTTAGCAGAAAGATGATGGAAGGACACCAGATTAAACACACTGCCAGTTTATAGATAGCACTATTTGTAGACACTATTGTTTTTATGCACTGTAACAGCATCTGGTTATTGTCTACATGTTTTTTTCATGAACAGATATTTGAATGCCTTATATAACATGACACATTGTCAGACATTATAAGACATAATGTTGTTTATCTGTCTAGAACATGTTTAGTATCTCACATTTCCACATTGGATTTCCATACCAATACAATTACTAGACATTATTACCAGAAAATAGAGGAAACTACACAGGGCAGCCGTGGCTCTGGGTTAGGGAAGTGGTCTTGTGACCGCAAGGTTGCGGATTGATCCACTGACTGAAGTGATCTTGAGCAAGGCACTTAACCCTCCAACTGCTCCCTGGGCAAGTGTGTTCACTGCCCCCTTATGTGTATGTTCACTAGTGTGTGTGCTTTACCAAATTCCTTTGCAAAGTGTGTTAAAGACTTCACCTTTACTTTCACTTATATACCTTAGGGGCCCTAAGGTTCCCGACCCCAGAACTATTGAGCAAGATAAGCAAAATGGCAGTAATAATCAGGGTCTAATACCTGATTATCATATATCACATGTAGGAGTTTCTCTCATGTGTTGACTTATGACCTTTCCTCCCACAGTACACACACAATCTCACAAGCCAGATCCAATAATAGTATGCCAGATATTCTTTCCCTGAATCATTCATTATTTTTTGGATTTTGAGTTCAAACTGTGTATATGTGTGTGTATGCATGTGGGTGTGCGTGTGTTTGGCACCTCATTTTCAGTTTCACAGTATACCCCATGCTGACATTTACATAATCAGGTATCATCAGTCGTCTATTTCTGCCAAGTAAACCTAACACAGTAATTACATAAACTGCAGGGATTTCTGTTGTTTTTTCTTTTCAGTATGTAAGTGTATTTATTAGCCCTAAAAGTAATTTTTCACTCAGAGAAGCACTGACTGGCTATCTATCAACAGTGCAATACATTCACTCAATACTCAGCTCAGCCCACTTTACTGGTTTATTAGCCAGTTTATCCAGCTGTCAATCAGCCTCACAGATTATCAATGCATCAATAAATCAGCACCTGCTAAAGTGGTCATGCTTGGGGGAAAAAGGCTCTCATTACATTCACTGCCCCCGTGTCAATAAATGCTACAGTGTGGCTACATTTCAGACAGGTTATCATGACCAGGTTCAAATGGAAATGTGCATTTCTAGCAATGGAGAAGAATTTCATCAGATATAGCCTATGCTGCATGTAAAATGTGGCCTTGAAGTTATGCCCATTCTCATTTTATGAAAGTATTCAAAACTCACACCAAGGCAAAATGTGTTCTGCAATGTTCTTTTTTATATGCACATGAACCTTAAAGTCACTCAATTTCTGTACAAGGAGAGAGGGATAGGGAAGGACACAAGACCTTGCAGATAGGAAAGATTTCCCTGCTGGCATAGAGCTGGCCATGTGTTTCATCTCTCTCTCCTTCAGCAAATGTGAGCTGGTAATGAATAATCTCAAAGCCACAGCAGGCATGATCTTCAAGCAGCGGTCTGTCAGTTAAAACACTGACATTGTAATAATCATTTATGCATATCAGTGAACATTTTACATTCTGGGATTAGATGCAAGTCTAAAATGCTGCACACATACTATACAGAACTTATATAATTATTATGAGTATGAGTTATGTAGTTATGCTTGGCAACATATAACCCGTCTGTATTTTTCTTTCTCTGGTCATGGTCAGGATGATATATTCAGCATTTTTGTTTATTTACTTAAGCAAATAGTCTACAGGTTTATTTATGCAATGTGTAGAAACATATTAAATCATCATACTCAAAATTAAATTCCAATGTATACAAGATCACAACTATAGTGTGTTTTGCTCCTTAGAACACACACACACCCATACACACACAAATACAGAAACACACATTTATTTCAACACATTTGTGTTGTGTCACCACTTCAGCAACATAACCTAGTTGTTTTTGAGAACTTGCAATGGCTACTAAGAACATAATGCACACAAAAGCCACTTTTTTCATGGCTTTCCTCTTAATTTGATCATACACTTATACTCTATAAATCACTTGTGGCAAGGCCATTATTTGAACATGCAATGTATCCCATCACATAAATAAATTCTGAATCTTAGTAAATCAGGGCCACAATCATTCATTTATTTTCACATACTACTCAATTCTGATAATAACCTATCACAGAAACACTGGACATGAGGCAGGATATGCTATAGATGAGAAGCCAGTCATAACATCATAAGCACACATTAATTCACTCCTATAGGCAATTCAGTGTTGCCAATTCACTACCAGTGTGGTTTCTAAAGAACAGGGGGAAAGGTGAAGCATCCAGACCAATCTAGACAGAGCTGGATGCTGCACTGTGCATCACTGTGCAACAGTCTACTAAATATACTGCAACTGTCAAAAAAGCCTAGGTATAGGTACATGCCTAAAACATGTACATATATACACATAGATGCATTACACACAAAAACATACTGCATAACAGTGCATGATTTATAAATCCCTCAATTCTATCATGAAGTTTTCATATTTTCACTCAGATGTTCATTCAGGACACAACTGAAATAGATTCCTTTTATGCCTTGGGTTTAAAAGTTGAACACATCTGTACTTACTTTAAAGAAGGTCATTGTAGATCCATCCTCCACTACACCATACTCAATTTTGGTCTGTTTGGCCAGGTCATCTGCTGAATCGATGGGAGACTCCATCCTCTCCACTGTGAGGAAAGCGGCCAAGTTAGCCGTATAGGAGGAGATGATGATGAGGGTGAAAAACCACCATATACCTCCTACTATCCTGGTGGAAAGGGCTTTGGGCATGAGCTCAGATCCTAGTAGAAAGGAGTAGAGAGAGTAGTCAGAGAAGGGCTAACATCAGGGTTAGACAGGGTCTGCCCATGAGGAACCAGACATGGTTTTGTCTGAGCACCCCGCTGCAGAGCAGAGTAGAGCTGCAGGGCATAGTTAAAACTGCTAATACACAAAACATAGTTTGGAAGAAACAACCATGCTAACTGTGTACTTGTGATTAATCCTAAAAAACAAGGAGCTTGTTTTTTTATCTAGCACAGTGTCTGCATACCATTATATTCTACAGTGCTAAAAGCTAAAATCAATTTTAAATAAAATGATATTTAAACTTCCCTTAAACAATATTCTCTAAACATTAGCTTTATTACTTTGTTTAAACTTTCATGCAGGAGAAATGGGGATATGTCAAAAGAGGGTTTGGAAGGGGAAAGAAAGGGATTTTATAGCTGAAGTGTAGGAATGATCAGAAAGCACTTTTACTCAAGCATTAAGAAGCAACTATAAGCTTTGGTTTTGTGCATTCAGTAAAGTCAATAAATAATGAAATGTGGGAAAGATGTGCTTCCTGTGAATCAGGCCTGAGCTTTGTAGGTGATTCAATCAAGCTCTGCTCTGACTTTCTCACAGTCAGACTAGTGACCCATCATTCAAGCCCAGAGTTTGGACATGACAGCAAATCCAGGTTCAGACCTTTGCCCACATAGTTTCTGCATGGTGAATCACACAATTACACAGTAACTCTTCAACAGCTGTGATCTCACTGTTCCCTGAAGGAACCTCACTCTAACAGCAGAAATACTAATAGCAATAGCATTAACATCTGATAGCCTCTCTGGATTTGTAGGCATGTGCTGATGCTGATAACATTTACATATAATTATATATTTGCATCATTTTCTTTTAATTTAACAGTTTTTAACCTGATGATGTTTGTCTTCACCTGAATAAAAATAACATTTTTTAAATATTTAAATTTTTTTTATGTTGTGATACCTCTGCTGGAAACTAGTTTAAAAGCATTTGGGCTTAAAAGGAACATTAAATATAAACTTTTTTGTTTGTTTGTTTATTTTTTTATATAATTTATTCACTTATTTAATAAATCAGATGTGTTACATGGAACTGTCGGATGACAGTTTCAGATCTTTCTGCCCTGTTTTTTCAGACTGATCATGAGATTTACTTCACTAGGAAGGACATGTCTTGAAGTGTCTCCAAACTCTTTTAAATTAAAATGGGCGACAGTTGAAGGCAGATGTGTCATAGAACATCATTGTTCTCAAGGCAGCATCCAAAAATACAACAGAGGTTTAACACAGGAGCAGTAACAGTATTTTGAAGTGTTCATGATCATTTCGAAATGAAAAAAACTGATTATCAGCACATGCCTCCACTCAAGCTTTCACTCAGGTCAGTGCACAGTTAGACATGATTCAGCAAATCACATCATCACCTTTTAATAGGTGCCCTGCAGTCCAAACTGCTTACTGGCAAAATGGCTCAGACAAACAGACAGTCACATAAAAAGAACAGACACAAGAGACACACACAGGGACCCATAGGTCAGAAAAAGGGGTCATTTCTTATGGGCCATTCTGATCCTAATAGGCCACAGTGGGCCTGACCTAAAAAAAACCTGGTTGGGGCTGACTGTCATGTACCCAAGGTAACGTCATGTCCAAACACTTCATCCCACAGTTTTCTGGGGGCTGGCAAGCCGCGGGCAGGGGAGCCTCTCTACAGTGTAGGGCTATTCACTCAGTAAGGAGATGTTCATGCAGAGCAGCACAAAGTGTCAAGTCTAGTCCTTGCTCTTCATCCTGATACCACATCTTCTGATGTAAACACACACACACACATGCACACAAACTCACAATGCTATTTTAAGTGTCAGTAAATGACCTCATTAAGTTATTACTACCCCCAAGGTATCTTTTGTCACAGCTCATCAAGGTTCTTTACAGAACATCAGCAGGTTTAACCATACATCATAGTGTTTCCAGTTTAGTTTCCAGATAGTTTTCCAGTGTCCCACTTATCAGTTAGACCGTTTTTGCTCTCTGTGTTTTTTTCATATGCAAGGTCAGAATTTCTGCTGATCAAAATAACCTTGCATGTGGCAAGTAACAAGATCACTCATATCCCACATGATAAGCACAGAGCCAGTGTTGTCAACTGGCTAAATGTCGAAAATAGAAAATATATAACATGCTTAGCATTATAGGATTAAGGATAAGGAGAATGAATCAAGCTTCCTAACACTTAATTTATGTATGCTTGTGAAATTCAGTAGAAATATGAACGAGTCACTCTGTCTCATAAATCAGCCGTTCAAATCCGCAGCTGAAATAACTTCTTCATTCTAACACTTATAATTCATAACATTGCCAGCAGAATAAGTGCACATTGCTATCTAGCTATATTGAATGCTTGATGATCTAATTACTAGTAAAGAAAGACTTTGTTCACCCACACCGAAATTATATATGTGTGATTGCATCCCACATGTGAAGCCATTTATAATGTCTATTTGCTGCTCCAAATGCAACACATATTCATGGTATAGCTTCCTAACACATGAAAGACTAGTTGCTGCATATAGCATAACTAAACTCTCAAAAGATCATGAGAAATATCTACAGATTTCCTCTTGTGTGCTTTGTTCCAGTGATCAAAAGCAGTGTGAATGCACACCATGCTGCCTAGAACCCATTACTCTTTTATGATCTAGAATGTTACATTTCCCCAGTAAACAGACATTATGCACTATAATAAAACAAAAGGACTTGCAATTTGTTTGTAAAGTAATAGCCAAACAAAATCACCACATTTGCTTTTAAATCAGGATCATTTTATTCCTTTTTCAATCTCACATTATGGCATCTGGTAATGGAAAAGATGTGGCATCAGGCTATAGTGAGAAGAAAGACAAGCATAGACTGGTTCAGGCTAAAACACAGAGTGCTGCCTCTTGCTCTTCAGCAAACTATGGCACAGCTGTTAGACTTACCTGCTCGGGACCTTTAAGGAAATAGTGATCATGAGAGAGGAAATCATGCATAAAATAGATGCATCTAGCTTCCCTGTCTACATCCACTTCATTTAACTCACCCAACCATCCCTCCATAACATGGACCAGCAACCAGTCTGCATCTAGCTACATGCACAGAGGCACCCATGCAGGATTGTGGGCCTGACAAGAGCAATTTGGACCCCCAGCAAAAGAGTGGGACATGTGCTTAGGGTGGGCAGGCAGAGGCGTCTACCTTGCTGCATGAGAGCTCCAACTCCGAACCAGAAACTATTTAGCAGGGTGAAATTGTTTTCCACTACGTCCGAGTCAGGGTTGCATGGGTGGGGGTTATACCATTCGTAGGGGCTAAACCTGTGGCAATCAACACAGAACACATTTTTAGTCAAAAAGAATACACAAAGAGATAAAGTACAATACTCAACAAACGAGGATCCTCCTAAAAAAATAAAATAAAGAAAGAGACACAGATTAGTATCAACACTGGCCATTCACAATAACTGTTCATTTAAAAAGTACTTTAAAGTGTCAATCATTATCGGGTTGATCAATGTTTTGGTGGATTACAATGTTAGACATATGAGAGGTTAATTAATCTGATATAGTAGTATTTTAGTGTACATTATAGACACATTCTACAGCTCTGCTGTAGAAGTTATAATTCGATGAGAAACCGTAATATAAGCAGCCCATTCACCCTGACCATAATCCCTTCCTCTTCATTTCCCCAGAGAATTGTGCATGTTGACACATTCATATTGAAGGCAGTTGGCACTGTAATTTAATCGATGCCATCTGAATCACTGTATACACACAAAAATCTAATAATCCAGATAATCTTACAAGCTTATTAAAATGTGGCAGATCAAACGAGTATGTCCCATCATCTCAGGACTCTACTCCCTCTTTCCCTCTGCACTTCTGCACAGCGGCAAAAAAAGATTTCCCATTTATTCATGTTAAACAAAAGTGACATTGCATTAGTAAAGGTTGATTGGGCTACAATTAAGCATCATGACCTGATTTGGTTTGTGCTGGAGTGCTAGAATTAGGGGGAATCTTGAGCCTGAGAGCAAGACAAGAGTAAGTAATCAAAAGCTCAAGAGTAAGCAATCAAGACCACGTTTGAATGCTATTTTTCTGATGATGATAAATAGAAACACAAACGTTAAACTTTTATTAAAGTAAGAAGAAATTTCAAGGACAGCTCTGTTTAAGGCCACTAAAGCAAAACCGTTTATAATAGTGTTCTGGAGTTAATGAATTAAACTGGTCAGAAGGTGATAATTACATTTCTAAATAAATTCTATAGAAACGTCTAAATATCTAATTCATAAGCACTTATAACATGTATGGTGGACACTCCACAATTTGAAAGACTCATAATAAAATGTATAATCATTGATATAGTGGAGTTTTATGTGATGAGCTTTTTATTTAGCATTTATGGAAGCAGTCATAAGGGTCAGGCAGCAGGTGTTCCACCATGTAAGAGCCTTCAGGACAGAGGAGCTTGCACCTTCTAGTTTCTCAGTAATATGAACAGTCATTGGGAATGACTGTAACTGCTATAACAGAAGTTAACTTTAAATTGCAGATGTTTTATAATACTGAGTATAACCTGATAAAATGTTTGCAGTATAGTTTTTAATAAATAAAAATATAATTGCTGAATGATTGCTTTATTTTAAAAGGATTAAAACATGTTGGGATGTGCTTCTATGGGAAAATAATCAACTTCATACTGCCTCTTCATACATTTCTTTACAGTTCCTGTTACAGTTCCTGTTTTATTCCTTACATAAGTTTTGCCCCATTCATTTCTAATTGACTTGCTATGTGACCTCTGTAAATTTTTAAGGATGCATGAACGTCCATGTGATTCTGTGTTTAAATAAATCCTTGCTCCGAGAGTTCACAGTAGATTTGCTTGCTTGTCAAATAAATTGTGACCTTTCCAATATATTGGACTGCCAAAAAATGAAAACACTGAACGAACAAGTAAGGTTAACATCTGCACATGGCCACAGCACACCTATGCAGGCTGCATCCAAGAGAGATGGAGTTTAGCGGTTTAGCCTGCCCATGAAACGAAGCCCATTTAGCTGTCACTCTGTTCCAATTACGCTGACCTTCTGTAATCTCAGGTCATCTGAGCCTCTGAGGGAAAAAAACTTTGAGCAAGGTCAATCTGGACAGATAAGCTATGAATGAGGAAACATGTGCACAGCTGGGTGGTGACAACACTAGGCATTTTTATCTGTTGCCAATGATTGGTCTGATCTCACAGTTGTTTATGGAGCAGGAAGAGTGAGACAAGCCTGTTCGATGAGGAAAGTGAATATCAAAATACTGCTGCAGTTTGTGCATTTAATCAAACGATTCCCTCCTACTCGATAAAGTAGCAATATTAATGTGCTGTATTTATACATTTCGATAAGGATGACCTTGGTTCCAAGACTGAAGTAATCTGCAGTAATCAATGTGCTCAAACAGCTTTCAAAGTCTGAAAGCTTGATATGCATAGAAGCTCTAGTAGCTTATCTTGCTTTTATAAGATCAAGGTTTCAACAAACATAGACTTCCAATTGAAATATCAGCACAGATAATGCACATATGATTAGAAGAGTAGAGCCTGAATGCATACATTGTAATTAGAAAGGGGTATTTAAGCTTTTCCTGGTACCCGATAACAGTATTTTTATTTGGGGATAAAATGAGCCGCCCTTATGCATTTACTTTTTATAGATATCGTTGTAAATGATAGGAGATCCTAAATATGCATTATAACAGAAACAGAAAGTTCGTTATTTTTTGCTCACTTGCTTTCCCCATTTGAAAATAAATAGTACTTTTTTTTATACTAATTTACTTGTATAATAAGATATACTAGAAAACTGTTCTAATGAAGGACCTTGGCTAAGCCTTGACAAGGACAAAGCAGTTGAAGATGAGTGAATGAAGATTGAAAGTGGGTATAACATTTTTACCTAATAAAATCAAATCCAACCACAACATAATCGCTTATATTACTATGGGTCTATCTACCAAAAGTATAATATAATTAAAGGTATGATACAATCCCGCTATTTGTATCTGTATACTGCTCATTGCTCCAAGTATGTATCTATCTATATTTAGAACCTACAGTAGGCAAACTGAAACTATTTTGTTGTTGTTGCTGCTGCTACTGTTGTTGCTGTTGTTCTTATGGTTGTTTAGCACTATGCCATTGGAAACAGCTTGAAACACTGTGAAATAATGCTTGAAACACTCCAGATATAGAAATGCCAGCACTGTCAGCATGGACTGTGTCTCCTGGTTCTGAAAATTCTTCAGCCTCAGCTACCTCACTTGAGTTCCTATCTAGTGATGAACGATGGACTGTATTTATTTTTAAATCTTACTAAGGATGAATGAGTGAACTCTGTACTGCTCTGCTAATGAACAATCTTTAAACAATGTCTAAAGATCTTTCACTTCTGCACATTTTAAAATTTTATGTAGATTAAAAAAAGTGCTGTCTGTGCTCCTCTGACTCCTTTTCTGATATTTTTTGCCTCCCAAAAAGGGTATTCTTAGACTTAGTGAACCTATATCAGGATGTAATTAGTGTCAAAGACTTAAAAGTCACTTTGGATGTGTCTGCCAATTGCCATAAGTGCAAACGTGATCATTGTTTCACAGCTTAAATAATTCTCCCACAATGACCAGAGCAGATGTCTTTCTGGCAAACTTTCCAGATTTGGTCTTCGTTCCATCCATTTGGTTACACCCCTAATATCTATATACCTTTTTACGTAGCACACTATATATCAAACTGCCTTCCACTTTGGCTTCAGCCTAAATATTTTTTACAAACTAGGCATTACTTTTCAAGTGGAACTTTAATCTTCTGTTAAAATGTTCATTTGTTGCTCTGTGTTTAGAGTCCCCTGTGTCTCCTGTTTTGGTTGGTTAAATCCCTTCTACCGCAACCTATTTTATAGCATATTCCACCTGGACGTGAAGGAGATCTGATAAGGGCCTGCAGCAGCTCAGCAGAGGACATTATTCTTCCAGCCAGGCCCAAACACTTTTGTTTCTTATGCTTGAGATGTTTGCACTGCAGCAGCCATAATAGCAAATTGAACCCACCCGAGAACATAGACAGATGGAACTGTTTGGCATTCAGGACTTTGTGTAGAGCTTCGACAGTTTCTTTCTAAATCAAACTATATTTGCTGTATCCAGCTGAGTAGCTTTTATTAATGCTGTGCTCAATTTGGTGATGAGTTTGCCTCTGATGAGACTGACACATCATGTACAGTTTCTTTGGGGAGACAAAGTGAAAAAGGATGTGCAACATTTGACATGAGTATATATTGCCTTTGGTGCTCGTTCACAGTCACAGCATAATACTTCTTTGGGTTATAGGGGCAGGAGAGAAGGGGCTTATCGTTTTGATAAATTCATGTTCGACTTAGTCAGTTGTTTCATCCCCTGTGTCACATAAAAATAAAGGGGGGACTTTGTGAGAAAAAGAAAGAACAACAACAGTACCATTGAAAGGAAACAGTTATATAAAAAAGCACCATGCTGGGTAGATACGTATCTGATTTCCATACTGCACCCAAATGGATACAATGTAAATACCATATGATGAGCAGAAAGACTTAAAAAAACCTTAACCAGGCCTCATTATGTCACCCTGGCATTTCTCTTTTTTTCTATCATGAGCACAGATTTCCCTATGCTCTCTCTCTCTCTCTCTCTCTCTCTCTCTCTCTCTCTCTCTCTCTCTCTCTTTCTCTGTCTCTCTCACTCACTCTCTCACACAAACACACAAAGACACACACTCACATACACGCACACACCATATTTAAAGCCCATACACATAAAGCAGTAATACATGCACACAAATAAATGTGTACACACAGACACATACAATAAACCCACATTCTTGTGTTAAGGTTTCGTGAAGACTAGAATGGTTTTGCGGCTTGTTTAACATGCTACTTACTAATGTGATTAAGCTTGGCATTTCGCTCAAACGAGTGTAAAGCAATGTGAAAAAAAAAATTACCTGCTTTGACTTACCCAGCATAAACTTAAATCAGTAATGGTGATGGGTGCATATTCTGAACCAACTTAGATGACAGTTGTAGCTTGTAATTCTTGTATGTGATCATATCGCCAGTAACATTTAGAAAACACAAGTACATTAACCATAAAACTCCTGGGCTAACTGAGCCACCCCAAAAGTTTTAGAGTTAACCTAAAGCTTTTTCATTTGGTTTTTCTCCACCATGTTTCAAATGATGACCACAGGTAAATACAAAGAAATCAGTTTGGTGTGCCATATGATGCATAGTTACAGACAGGATTAGTTTTCTCTACTCTTGTGGATCTTATCAGCTGACTAGCTGTATAGGTGGACAAATCGCAGTAACACGTTCTACAAAGCTCATATTCATACATATACGTTATAATGTACATAACTGTGCTAATATTGTTAATATGTTAATAGTTCACATAAGAATGCTTATAGTTCTAAATATATAAGTATAGAACCTTATATTCTCATTATACTAGTGCACTATCAGGATTCGTGTGACATTTCAAGAAGAAATTAGAATAAATAAAAATGGAAATTAAAAATATAATAAGAATAAGATCAAATTAAATTGAAAACAAATTAAATAAGAAAGAGCAGCAGTATACAATATAGTTACAGATATTTACATAGGAGCAGTAGAAGTATTTAGTAAAAAGTACAGTATAGATTGGTAAGTGACCATGCATAGATGTGCAAGATGTGTAGAATGTGCAAGATGACAGTTTATGACAAGTAACAGTAAAAGTCTAAATTGTATTATAAATTATGAATGTGTAAAGTGGCTATGCATATATGTGCAAAAATATTTAGTATTTAGAAAATGACTATAGTCTTTGAGGTAATTGGTCAGTGAGGCCAAAGCTTTTGGAAAGAAGTTGTTTCTCGGTCTGTGTGGGCACAAATAGCTCTGATAATGGTTCTTTCTAAACATTTTATAGACTATAATAATGCTTCCTAATATTTTTTTTATATTAAAGGTTTCAAACTGCAAATGAGTCTATATGTAATATCCCAAGCTCCATATTATATTACAAACATAAAGTGATATACACAGTATGTCAGACTTTCCACATTAAATGTTTTTATTTGAATTATACCATGTGGCAACAACTGTGGTACATGAGTATAAGTTATTAAGGAATTATTTACAGCAGCTTTATAGGGCATTTTTTGACAAATGCTCTCAAGCAATTATTATCAACATAGAAATAATTACAATCATAGTTATTATGGCTGTTTTTAACATGAGCTTCATAGACAGTGCTACCGAACTTCCTCCCATCATCTGTGAAGGGCTGAAAATACATACTATTTAGAAGTTATATTGGAGTGACGCGTTGAAGAATAGTATTTCTGCTGATATATCTGAATGCCTCAAGTGCCAAGCTGGGAATAAAAGCATCTGATAGTATATATAACTTAGATTGAATCTGTGTTTAATAAGATATGCGACATCATGCACGATGAAACCAAGATCCATTTAGTGCAGCTACTTTTAGCAATTAATTCTAATAAATATTCATTTTTTATTATCATATGTTTTCCCCTTTTCTGGTCTGTTAGTCTGTTTATATTTCCGGTGTTTTAGGATACATGCACAGAAACATGAGTGAAGATTATCAGCTTGAAATACACATGCACTCCAGTAATCACAAAGGACGTGGCCAAAGACATTTGAAGCAGAGTGTGGAAACATCCAAAGAGAAAAGCAAACAAAAGCTGGAGACACTAGGAAACGGCGAGGGATGAAGGAGGTTGCCATTCACACCAGGAAATGCCAAACACTCGAACTCACACCTACACTCGACTATTCTCTCTCTCTCTCTCTCTCTCTCTCTCTCTCTCTCTCTCTCTCTCTCTTTCTCTCTCTGCCTCTTGCATTCATGCACACTTTTTTATTGCAGTTGATGTTTTCTTGTGTGATTTGTGCTATTGAGCTTTGGCTGCTAAGCATTACAAGCAGCAGCTTGTCGTTATAAATAGAACGAGAAAGTGGTGGAATCGTTTAACATTCCCCAGTGTACTGTCCAAAAAGGACTCAGCTCACTCATTCTCCCAGTCTGGGTCAGAGGAGTTACCTCTTTCTTTTGTGCTATTCACAGTAGCTGGATTTCTTCCTCTTTTTCTCTGTCAGAGGACACTCCTCCCTTGGGATTTGGTCTGTTCTTATAGTGCATATCAGTGTGAACATTGGAACTATGTACTTTCAGCATTTGAACATTTCTTTCATCCCCAGCCAAGGGCAGTGAAGCTACATCTAAAGTGTGGGGTTTTACACTGAAAATCCTTTAGCATAAGATCAAAAGAAGATGCATTTAGTCATCGATTAGTCTTTTAATGGAATGAGGTCAAAATGTGGGGTTATGTCTGCATGTGTGGCTGAGATTGGCAGAACTGGCATGTTACCTGGCTATGACAAACAGCACACAACTGACACCCAAGTAAGCCAGCAGAATATACATCCAGATGTCAGGGGAGAGAGGGTTGAGGAAGGAGAACACCCCAGGGTTGGTGCCATTGGGTTTGCGGTACAGAATACTTATCCCCAGTGTCATGAATGGCTTGGAGAAATCGATGACTTTCTCCCGTACGTAGGTGATGGCTAGAGGAGCCACTGCAAGATCAGCTTTCTGTCAATACAAGAGACATGGCAGAATGAGTGATATGCAGTCCATCAGAGCTAGAGGAAGTATTTAGAGGCAATCAAATTAAGAAAACAGAACCTTTACACCCCACCAACTGTCCCACAGCACTTAAGTATAAATTTAAAGTCCCCCTCTCTTGCTCTCCTTTTTCCTTCTCATTCTTTTCTCTCCAAAGCTTGATTTAGCTGCTACTTGGTCAGCAATTGTGAAGTGTTCAGTGTACAGCAATACTCATGGCTAAGAACCAGTTTCTTTCATGTTTAAACTGTAGTACTAAACACTATTGCTTTTGTGTGAATAATGTCAAACTGAATGTATCAGTTTCGTTTATTATTTGTATTTACACTAATCAGCTATAAAGGTGGCATCTGGCACCAAGATGTTAACAACAGATTTACTGTGGATATTCTGTTGGATCGGAGCAGACGGTCTAGCGTTTACCCCCACACATATCAGTGAGCCTTGTGCACCCATGAGCCTGTTGCTGGTTCATTGGTTGTCCTTCTTTGGGCAAATTTTGGTAGGTACTAACCACTTCATAAAGAAATATATTGAACAAGATCTCTATTTATTTATTTACTTACTTACTTACTAATTTATTTATTGCCTATGATGTTGAACTTATGGGAGACCCTGCATTAACTATAATGCAGTTCAATTCAATTCAATCTTAATTGATTTCTTATAATTGAATTCTTATACTTAATTATAATCTTATACTCAGTATAACAAAACATTGGTGGGCTACTTCTCCACTGCAAGGATAAGAAATAGATAGATAGATAGATAGATAGATAGATAGATAGATAGATAGATAGATAGATAGGTAGATAGATAGATCAGGTGCTGTCTATTTCTTTTCTCCTTTTCCTCACCCTTGTTTTTGGTCATTCCTCTAATGGGATATTTTTAATATCCTACACTTCAATGCATTTTCTGTTTCTATCAAGTTACAGACTGCTGACTGCTGGAAGCCTGTCTGGGCCAGTTAGAATCTGTCATGCTCTTATCTGGGGAGAGGAAGTGCACAGGCAAGGAGCCCACATCAACTCCTCCTAGACTGTTAGTTATGACGTTTGATGTGCAGAGAAGTGAAAAAAGGGGTTTTAAAAAAACCGTGGATAAACAGGCAAAAGGGGGAAATGATGAAACTGATCATCATCTCCTTTTTGCTTCTTTGAGTCTCATAACAGATTGTTTTAATGGCACACAATAAATATGTGATCTATAGATCAGCTGTCAGAAAGACTTTGTATGTTTGAACTCCAATGAGATGAGCAGAAAGTCTGGTGTGTGTGTGGTAATGGGTCGGCTATTAGATACTGGGTGTGCAAAGACATTTTTCCACCTATGTACTTTTTTTTCATCTGGGTCTTATTATGTGTATGTATGTATGTGTGTGTGTGGGGGGAGGGGGGGGGGGGTTTCTCTACTGTGTAAATTCATATCAGAAGCAGAACTTTGTATGCTATCTGCAGCCAGTGCTAGAGTTTCCCCCATCACTACAGCCTCAACTCCAGTCTTATTGCAAATACCTTTCACGCACAATCATTATAGGCAAGTAGAATCAGCATTTCCTGCACAGTTACAATAGTCTTGTGAACGTGATAAGTCAATAAGTGTCTACTGCATACTGAACAAAGACTGAAACTCACATGGTCCATGAGCTCGCGCACCAGGCCATTCCACTGGCCCGTGCTCTCCTCCTGTGCTCCGTACTTGCCGTCCTCGACCAGCCGCACCTCGTAGGTGAAGCCCAGGATGTTGGCAAGCTCCCGCAGAAGGTCGATGCAGTATCCCTCGAAACGATCGTTACCATGCAGAGGCTTGTCTGACTTCTTGAACATCACATAGGGCTCCTCCTGCAGGGTGAAAGGCAGCTCTGAGCTCTACTCACCATGTGAGAGAAGAGGCTGATGTGTGTCTGACAAGGCTTTGAGGTTTGTTTGCATGAACTTACACTGGCACAGAAGGGATGGAAACCCCACTGCTATTAAAGGGAGTGTGCGTGTGGGTGCGTGCACACGCACACACACACACACACACACACACACACACACATTCTCAGTATCATAAAAGAAAACAGAAGACAGTGGCTATAATGAGAGATAATCCATCCACTCTACCACTCACTTCACAGTGAGGACCAGCGGTGCATCTCAGAGCCACTCTGTGTACTCCCAGCAGATGCTTTCAAAATAAGATAGGATATGCTGATACTTTGGTGGATGGCAAAGGATAGTGATAACTGCTTTTGTTAGGAATAAACAGCTGTGGTGTGCTCTCTCTCTCTCTCTCTCTCTCTAATTGTATGAGGAAACATATTATCCACTCTGACACAAAAATCACACCCACTGCAGATGTGATCATAATAATAATATATAATAAATCAATCAGTTATCAAATATACATATATATATATATCATTTATTTTATATATATA